>JALIZH010026629.1:600000-951884 GCA_030522465.1 Rhipicephalus appendiculatus
GGGCGTGCTTTGCGTAAAGTTACCTTTGCGGGGCTCGGCGCCCCTCTCGTCGTGACGCCCGCGCTGTTGCGGTCGCGGACTGTGCCCCGTCGGGGATAGACGCCCGTTCGCCCGTTCGCGCGCGCGCTTATCTTGCGGTGGGGGGAGAATCGGGCTTTCGCCGGAACGATTGCGTTGTAGTTACCGAGCGCACGAAGGTCACTTCGCTCGCGGCAGTCCTCCCGTTTACGAAAAGAACACGCTTTTCAAACACAGCGAAGTAACAACTGCGACACTTGTTAGTTCGCGCTCGTCTGTACCTGTGAATACGTTTCGTGCGTCGTTTTTCTGTGAGCAGCGCATTAAGTGTCGAGCTGTGAACGTTGTTAGTTCTCTCTCGTCCTGTGTGTGTTGTTTTCGCGCGTCATGTGTGCATGAGCAGCGCGCTGCACGTTTCGACATGCTTGCCATTCGTCGCTTAACATTCTAATTTGCTGCTATCGCATTCATTGCTTCGCCTTGTGGCGAAACTGTGACTTTTTTCAGTGAACAGCCAAGCTAACTTTTTGTGAGTGTCGGTGGACTGAACTTTTCAGATGTCCTAGGACTGAATTGGATATTTCATATTTACCTATGTATAGGGATGCAATTCCCCCCAGGGGGGAGACGATATATTGTCGTGCGACACCTGGTGGCATGCTAACCCACCACACGGGTAGGGTGTCGGTGGAGCTAGGCTTCCACCATGCCTGTGTATTGCAACCAACCCGGCACGGACTTGCCGGTCATGTGACCTGTACCTCGCTGGCCAATGGCCTTTTATCACCTTTCTTTAAAACCGCGTGAATAAACGCGGGAGCAGACACTCTAAGACACTCTCCAGTCAGTCTCGCCTCAAGTCGTCTCCGCGTCCTTCCCTCCGTCGGCCCGCCGAGGAGCACGCCGGCTCTTGCCCTACACAACCGTGTGGTTGAGGCTATGCCGTGAGGGCACACACGTGTACGGTTAACTATTGCAGATGAGTTTTGCTGGTAAAGGAGGGGAGGGCCGGGCAGTTCGTCCCTCTTTCTTCCCGATCTCTACCAGCGGCGATCTCTACCTAACAAAAGAAAAAAAATCTGCTCACCGCGAGCAAGTCGTCAATTTACAGAAGTGCCTCGCGATCTCGGAGGCCCGAAAAATTTCCCCTACCCACCCCTTCTGCATTACCCGTAGCAGAGGTGATGATGGAGAGCGACTCAACCCTGTCGGGACAGACCATGGACGCCCTCCCGGCACTTGAGGTGAGACTCGGCGTACTCGAAACTCAAGTTAACTCCCGAATGTTGACTTTGGAAAGGCAAATTATTAGGAAATTTAGTTCGGTACTAGAACAAAGTTAGTAGGATTGCGGAACCTAGCTAAACTCATTAAGGCCCATGCAAGCAATGCTGGTTTGATTTTATTGAGATTTAGCAGATTTAATTAACCGCAAGCGACAATAACATGTGCAAAGTTTCATAGAGTTACCTCTATGTGTTCAGAAGTTATGATAATGTACATTGAAAAGTACGCTGGGCTCTCGACATAGCAAAGGGAAAGCTGGTTTGATGCAAGAATGGAGAGTACGCTAGGCCCTTGCCAAACGAATAACAAAGCTATCTTGGCCCATGCAACTTATTGAAGCACCAGAGCTTTCTGGAAAGCGTAACGTCACGCTTCTTCCAACACCGTATCAATGTATTGTGGCATTCGTGAATTGTTTTCCAGGCTTCTTGTGAAGATGTCCCTATGGACAGACTAATAGCAAGCACAGCTCACGCGAGAAAGCGCTTAATACTTCTGTTGGGTACAACAAGTCCCAATAAGTGTCTTGCTATTATGCGCCTAAAGGACAATACTGAACACGTAGAGGGTCTGCGGAAACCTCCAGAACAGAAGAAACTTCCAGTGCAGTGAAATTTCCCTGTATGCGTTGTCCGCGGCAATTTCGATCATCTGGATAAATGGGGCTGGTACGACATTTTCTCACGGATGAAAATTTTGCAATTATTCGCAACTTGACTGTATACCTCATGTCCTCTCAGCCATTATGGCTGCGCATGAAAAGGATGGACAGTGGCACACCTTTTTTTTTCATTTCAGTGGATGGCCACCAGGATAGAGAGCAATAGTGACTCAAATGTGTAGTCCTTCGTCAGTGTACCAACTATGCCGATGTCTTTGCTGTTTTCGAAACAAAGCTGATTTCCTGAATGAAGATAGAAGCTATATTACCCACGTTCATTTCGTTCCATGTTTTTTATCGTTGGCAGACAGCCGTGGTAATTCCCCTCCTCCTCCAAAGTTTCCATTTTAGGGTCAGAAACGGCAAGTGAAACATCAACGGGCTCTCGTTTATTCACAGCGAAATCTTTCTCGGCCTCGCAAGTCTCAGATAACCGAAAAAACGACATTCATCCATAGAAAATAGGTGGTTCAATCGGTGATGCAACGCACAAGAGGGATATGAATGCTCCCACGAATTTCCAGTGCACTAGGTAAAGTGCACCAACAATTGATTATTCCTCAGAGCAAAATTATCCACTCTATACGCTTCTCGCGCTTTGCAGGGATTTAGTTATTCTTGCTGAAGCCGAAGGATTCCGATTTTTCAACATATAAAGTGTAAAACTTCAAATCAATTCAGAAAAAGGACGGCTGACGACATGCGCTTACCGGGCTCTCGTTTTCCTAATGTTTGATGACTCATAAAACATAAAAAACTGGCAGATCCCACGCACTGTGGGAATCGATGTAATGCGAAGCAGCGAGCAAGGAGCAAATCATGCTGTACATAATATGCACGTCATGATTTACATCTTAGGACCTGTCATTTATGTTCGTCATGCAGTCACGTCACATAATACCAATTTTGGTGTATTTCAAGCTAGCGAACTGCACGCAAGCGCACTATGAGCGTGGCATGTAAATGGCATTCTAGATGACATGCATGCCAAGATTTTCATGTTACCACCTGCCACTTATCTTCGCTATGGAGTCACGTCCCGCAATACCAATTTTGGTGTATATCAAGCTAGAGAAACAGCCACGGGAGTTTTATGAGCGTGACATGCAAGTCATGTTGCACATGACTTGTCATGATTTCCATATTACCACTTGTCATTTATGCTCGTCATACAATCATGTCGCTCAATACCATATTTGGTGTATATCAAGCTAGCGAAATGGCCACGAGAGGTTCATGAGCGTGTCATGCAAGTCATGATTTCCATATTGTCACTTGTCATTTGTGCTCTTCATACGATCACGTCGCTCAATACCAAATTTAGTGTATATCAAGCTAGTGAAACGGCCACGAAAGTGCCATGAGCGTGACATGCAAGTCATGTGGCACATTACATGTCATGATTTCCATATTACCACTTGTCATTTATGCTCGTCATACAGCCACGTAACTCAATTCCAAATTTCGTGTATATCAAGCTAGCGAAACGGCCGTCAGCGCGCCATGAGCGTGGCATGTAAATCACGTTGTACATGACATCAAGGTCATAATTTTCATATTACCACCTGTCGTTTATGTTGGTCATGCAGAAATGTCTCATAGTACCAACTTTAGGATAAATAAAATTATGAAAATGGCTTCAGGAACACTATGGCCATGGTGTGTAAATCATACTTTTCATGAGAAGCTAAACATGATTTTCATGACTTTACCAGTCACTCACGTTCGTCATACAGTCAAGTTATGCCATACTAATTTTGGTATAAATCCCACTAACGTTATGGCCAGGAGAGCACAAAGTCGTAGGCGGCTAGATAGATAGATAGATACGGTGAAAGTCGCCGAAGTTCGCGCAGAAATGCTTCGCATTTAAAAAATAACCGAGTCAATATTAGCTTGCTGCAACTTTTGGCGTCCGAAAGTTTAATGAGCAAGATCAGGATATTTTGATGTGTATTTTATGTTCCCGAAAAAGGAAGTGTACTTTGCAAAGTACACTGTGCTCTAATGGGTTTTAAGCATTACAGCTCCCATTTTGCTTAATTAGCCCTCCATACCAAGGATGGGAGCCCGCTCAAAACTTTCGCGAGCCGGTACCTCATAACGTGCAGGCGTTAGATCGATTACTGAGAGAAAGAGATAACCTATTACAGCCCCAGTATTTAGGACACTCCTTTCCCCTGGGTGCACTGTCTCAGGAAAGCTCTCCTGTCCAAACTATAACCTACCTACAACATGGCGGGAGTACCCAGGAGGAGGAAGCCTCCACAACCAAATTTCAACCCTAATCATATTGTATAGTGGAAACGCCGTGGAACCAAAGTACGCACTAAGCAAGCCGATATACGTCTTTTTTTACAAATTTTACCGCATTATCTGCTGTGATGCCCCTTCAACAGCCTCGCAACTGAGCCACCATCACTAACTACTCGGTGTACCAGCGGGATGCGCAGAGCTGCCTCTGTGGGCATAAAACTTACACGGCCTCACAGGTAAACCTGGGTAAAACTGCAATCTTGCTTCGTGATCACCATATTTCGTTAAGCTAAGCCATCTTGGTGCGGATAGTTCGACCGTGTAGCAGTCCCCGTTTCCTACTGTGTGGGAAAATTTCCGTCCAGGTACAGCATCGCAACGTTCTCTTTGACGCAGCCGCGAGTTGTACAACGAATAATAACACTCGTGCGCATCCCTCTAGCATCATTTGTGAATGATATGGACACTTTCCTACATAATTTGCTACGACTTGATATCCATATAAACGTGCAAACTATTCTTTCACGTACCTTCGATTTCATTTTGATAGCTTTCCTTCGTGCTGCGGGTATCCCGATCGTTTCTTTACACATTGTTGGCATGGCGTCCGCCTTCAAGGGCCTAAAAAGTGCGTCTTAGAAAACCCCAAATCTTCCACCAAGTGAACGCTATCCTGTAGAACTCCGGTGAGACATGATGGGATAACACGCATGCCCATTTGCTCGGGAACCAGCTGTTGTGCAACCCCAAATGCAGCATCCCCTGCCATCCATCGCATGTCCGTCTACAAAAAAGACAGCACCGCGGGCCAAACTAGCGAAGCGCTGGCCGCTGGCCAGATACCATCGCCTTGTGGACAGGTGCAATAGAGGCCACAATCAGCACCCCTCTTGGCTGTGTGACTTCTGTCGCCTTCCCCTAAATGACGGCACACACACCATGCTGCCAATAATTGTTGGTAGTAAGCTGTGCCTTCAGAGACAATGAATAGATTTATGTGTAAAAAACCTGCGTATCTCTAAGGCAGTAGCGTAGCCAGAAATTTTTTTCGGGGGGGGGGGGGGGGTTCAACCATACTTTATGTATGTTCTTGCGTGCGTTTGTATGTGTGCGTGCATATATACGCAAGCAAAACTGAAAAAATTTCGGGGGGTTTTAACCCCCCAACCCCCCCCCCTTGGCTATGCCACTGCTCTAAAGCCTGTATTTCGGTTAAAATAGAGTGGTTTATATGCAGGCAATTTTATTGAGACACAGTTACCTCGAAAAATCAACGGAGTTTGCCTTTAAGAAAACAACAAAAATGGACATGCATTTCGACACGTCGTCATAATATGAAACTCCGTCCTTGAGATAGCTGAGCCATTATATATATATATATATATATATATATGGACTTGAAGGGAATATCCGACAGGTCCGGGTAATGTTTGTACTGAATAAACTTGGAGGTCGCACACATCGAAAAGGGAAATACTTTTACTAACGTTTCGGCCGTGCCACGGCCTTCATCAGAGTAAGCAGGTCTGTTACAATGTAGCCGCTTTTATGGGCTCACGTGTCCAACGATCAGTAGAGCAGATAATACACCCGCAATAAAAAGCACTTGATAATCTGTCGTGAAACACTGAGCTAGCATGACTGACATGCGATAGGTACAAGAATATACTAGTTTGAATGTTCCTTGTGTATCAGCACGTGGTGCACAGTATGGTCAGCAGGACATGGGAAAATAGCACTGAAAAAAAAAGCACTTGATAATCTGTCGCGAAACACTGAGCTAGCATGACTGACATGCGATAGGTACAAGTATAGACTAGTTTGAATGTTCTTTGCGTATCAACACGTGTTGCACAGTATGGTCAGCAGGACATGGGAAAATAGCACTGAAAAAAAAGCACTTGATAATCTGTCGCGAAACACTGAGCTAGCATGACTGACATGCGATAGGTACAAGTATAGACTAGTTTGAATGTTCTTTGCGTATCAACACGTGTTGCACAGTATGGTCAGCAGGACATGGGAAAATAGCACTGAAAAAAAGCACTTGATAATCTGTCGCGAAACACTGAGCTAGCATGACTGACATGCGATAGGTACAAGTATAGACTAGTTTGAATGTTCTTTGCGTATCAACACGTGTTGCACAGTATGGTCAGCAGGACATGGGAAAATAGCACTGAAAAAAAAGCACTTGATAATCTGTCGCGAAACACTGAGCTAGCATGACTGACATGCGATAGGTACAATTATAGACTAGTTTGAATGTTCTTTGCGTATCAACACGTGTTGCACAGTATGGTCAGCAGGACATGGGAAAATAGCACTGAAAACAAGCACTTGATAATCTGTCGCGAAACACTGAGCTAGCATGACTGACATGCGATAGGTACAAGAATATACTAGTTTGAATGTTCCTTGTGTATCAGCACGTGGTGCACAGTATGGTCAGCAGGACATGGGAAAATAGCACTGAAAAAAAAGCACTTGATAATCTGTCGCGAAACACTGAGCTAGCATGACTGACATGCGATAGGTACAAGAATATACTTGGTAGAATGTTCCTTGTGTATCAGCACGTGGTGCACAGTATGGTCAGCAGGACATGGGAAAATAGCACTGAAAAAAAAGCACTTGATAATCTGTCGCGAAACACTGAGCTAGCATGACTGACATGCGATAGGTACAAGTATAGACTAGTTTGAATGTTCTTTGCGTATCAACACGTGTTGCACAGTATGGTCAGCAGGACATAGGAAAATAGCACTGAAAAAAAGCACTTGATAATCTGTCGCGAAACACTGAGCTAGCATGACTGACATGCGATAGGTACAAGAATATACTAGTTTGAATGTTCCTTGTGTATCAGCACGTGGTGCACAGTATGGTCAGCAGGACATGGGAAAATAGCACTGAAAAAAAAGCACTTGATAATCTGTCGCGAAACACTGAGCTAGCATGACTGACATGCGATAGGTACAAGTATAGACTAGTTTGAATGTTCTTTGCGTATCAACACGTGTTGCACAGTATGGTCAGCAGGACATGGGAAAATAGCACTGAAAAAAAAGCACTTGATAATCTGTCGCGAAACACTGAGCTAGCATGACTGACATGCGATAGGTACAAGAATATACTAGTTTGAATGTTCCTTGTGTATCAGCACGTGGTGCACAGTATGGTCAGCAGGACATGGGAAAATAGCACTGAAAAAAAAAGCACTTGATAATCTGTCGCGAAACACTGAGCTAGCATGACTGACATGCGATAGGTACAAGTATAGACTAGTTTGAATGTTCTTTGCGTATCAACACGTGTTGCACAGTATGGTCAGCAGGACATGGGAAAATAGCACTGAAAAAAAGCACTTGATAATCTGTCGCGAAACACTGAGCTAGCATGACTGACATGCGATAGGTACAAGAATATACTAGTTTGAATGTTCCTTGTGTATCAGCACGTGGTGCACAGTATGGTCAGCAGGACATGGGAAAATAGCACTGAAAAAAAAGCACTTGATAATCTGTCGCGAAACACTGAGCTAGCATGACTGACATGCGATAGGTACAAGTATAGACTAGTTTGAATGTTCTTTGCGTATCAACACGTGTTGCACAGTATGGTCAGCAGGACACGGGAAAATAGCACTGAAAAAAAGCACTTGATAATCAGTCGCGAAACACTGAGCTAGCATGACTGACATGCGATAGGTACAAGTATAGACTAGTTTGAATGTTCTTTGCGTATCAACACGTGTTGCACAGTATGGTCAGCAGGACATGGGAAAATAGCACTGAAAAAAAGCACTTGATAATCTGTCGCGAAACACTGAGCTAGCATGACTGACATGCGATAGGTACAAGAATATACTAGTTTGAATGTTCCTTGTGTATCAGCACGTGGTGCACAGTATGGTCAGCAGGACATGGGAAAATAGCACTGAAAAAAAAGCACTTGATAATCTGTCGCGAAACACTGAGCTAGCATGACTGACATGCGATAGGTACAAGTATAGACTAGTTTGAATGTTCTTTGCGTATCAACACGTGTTGCACAGTATGGTCAGCAGGACATGGGAAAATAGCACTGAAAAAAAAGCACTTGATAATCTGTCGCGAAACACTGAGCTAGCATGACTGACATGCGATAGGTACAAGAATATACTTGGTAGAATGTTCCTTGTGTATCAGCACGTGGTGCACAGTATGGTCAGCAGGACATGGGAAAATAGCACTGAAAAAAAAGCACTTGATAATCTGTCGCGAAACACTGAGCTAGCATGACTGACATGCGATAGGTACAAGTATAGACTAGTTTGAATGTTCTTTGCGTATCAACACGTGTTGCACAGTATGGTCAGCAGGACATGGGAAAATAGCACTGAAAAAAAGCACTTGATAATCTGTCGCGAAACACTGAGCTAGCATGACTGACATGCGATAGGTACAAGAATATACTAGTTTGAATGTTCCTTGTGTATCAGCACGTGGTGCACAGTATGGTCAGCAGGACATGGGAAAATAGCACTGAAAAAAAAGCACTTGATAATCTGTCGCGAAACACTGAGCTAGCATGACTGACATGCGATAGGTACAAGTATAGACTAGTTTGAATGTTCTTTGCGTATCAACACGTGTTGCACAGTATGGTCAGCAGGACATGGGAAAATAGCACTGAAAAAAAGCACTTGATAATCTGTCGCGAAACACTGAGCTAGCATGACTGACATGCGATAGGTACAAGTATAGACTAGTTTGAATGTTCTTTGCGTATCAACACGTGTTGCACAGTATGGTCAGCAGGACATGGGAAAATAGCACTGAAAAAAAGCACTTGATAATCTGTCGCGAAACACTGAGCTAGCATGACTGACATGCGATAGGTACAAGAATATACTAGTTTGAATGTTCCTTGTGTATCAGCACGTGGTGCACAGTATGGTCAGCAGGACATGGGAAAATAGCACTGAAAAAAAAGCACTTGATAATCTGTCGCGAAACACTGAGCTAGCATGACTGACATGCGATAGGTGCAAGTATAGACTAGTTTGAATGTTCTTTGCGTATCAACACGTGGTGCACAGTATGGTCAGCAGGACATGGGAAAATAGCACTGAAAAAAAGCACTTGATAATCTGTCGCGAAACACTGAGCTAGCATGACTGACATGCGATAGGTACAAGTATAGACTAGTTTGAATGTTCTTTGCGTATCAACACGTGTTGCACAGTATGGTCAGCAGGACATGGGAAAATAACACTGAAGTAAAGGTATCACAAAAATAATTCAGCAGGTACAAATGGATTATACTAATTGTGAGACAGGTGACCTTTCCTACCTTTTAATTGATACCTGAACGAATGGTGTTAAATTTATGGATCAAGAAGGATTCCCTCACTTCCCTATCGTGATTTGTTTTGAAACCGGACTGGATAATGGTGGCCCTGACCTTTTTGAAACCATGGCCTGGCATACTGACATGCTTGGACAAAGGCAGATTTCGGAGGCTTGCGGCATGTGCACGATGATTATTAAAACAATTCTGAAACTTGTCTCCGTTTGACCTATGTATTGGGCTTTGCATGTCGAACACTCGAGAAGATAAACGACATTGGTACTATCACATGTGTAGTCACCATTGATTGTTAATGAAAAATCTGATCAGCTACTTGAAACTGTTTTAGATGTCGTCATGTGCGCACACACTTTGCAACATGCTTTGTTGCAGGGATGGCAACCTTCATGACCTAAACGCGTGGTTTTAGATGAGGTTACTAAATCGCGGAGGTTCCTCGATTTTCGGTACACCACGCGTGGTTGTTCCGTGAAGATTTCTTTAAGCTGCTCGCTCTGTATTAAAATGTTAAAATGTTTCTTTAAAATATGGTTGACATTTGGAGCTGAGGCCACATGCGTCAAAATTAGGTTAGTACGTGAACTTTCTTTGAATCTTTTGTTAGTACTTAGCAGATCTGAACGATCCAGCTCCTCTGCGCGTTTGATAGCGTCTGTGATTATGTTGGACGGATGGCTCTGTTTTTCAAGCACGCTTCGAAGCTGTTCACAGTTGCGGGAAAATTTGCGGCTATCGGAGCATATTCTTCTAAAACGCAGTGCTTGGCTGTAGGGAATACTAGTTTCATTATGCTTGACGTGACTACTACTAAAGTAGAGATATTGCTGCCGATCCGTGGGTTTCCTGTAAAGATTAGTTGTCAGCTTCCCATAACGTAGAGTGACCATGACATCAAGGAAGTTTATGTTGACAGGCGAATACGAATACGAAAAAGAAATTGTCGGATGAGCGTTGTTAAAAGCTGCTATGAAAGAAAGAAGTTGCGATTCACTATGATGCCATATTAGATAAATGTCGTCAATGAAGCGCATGTAGTAAAATGCTTTATATTCATTGTTCGCAAGAAACTGGTTTTCAAGGAGCCCCATAAATATATTTGCGTAGTTTGGTCCGATTCTTGTACCCATAGATGTACCGTTAACTTGAACGTAATGTGTCCCGTCAAACTCAAAATTATTAAGTTCTAAAATGAGCTTAAGCAACGTAGCTACCGTGGATGAGGAAACTGGTTTATCGGCGTCGCAATTGTTGTACGCGCAGACAATTGCCTCGGTGCCATCTGAGTGAGGAATATTAGTATATAGTGATGTAACATCAAACGTTACGGGAAACGAATTTTGAGGAACCTGTAGGTCAAGAACATCTGTTAAAAAGGGATTTGTATCATTAATATAAGAAGAAAATGTGGACAGAATTGTATTGATGAGGCTGTCTACATAACGGGAAATGTTCTCAGTCACTGTTCCAATTCCAGAAATGATTGGTATACAGGGATTATCTTTCTTATGAATTTTGGGAAGAAGGTAAAACCTAACAGCTACTTGGCTCAACGGTATTAAGGATTTTAGGGTGATATAGCTGATTTCTTGATCATTAAAGAGGGCAGTCACAGTTTCTAGGATAACAGCTTCGAACTCGTTTGTTGGGTCGTGAACTAATCGCTTGTAATATGATGCATCACTGAGCTGCCTATGGCCTTCTCTGATATAGGTGCTTCTGTCCATGACAACAATGGCGCCTCCTTTATCGGCAGGTTTGATGATTATGTCCTTTCGATTAGCCAAGGATTCAATTGATTTCTGCTCTCTGTCAGTGATGTTGCGGCGAAATGGTTTATGTTCTTTATATGCCTGCAAGATATCGCGTTGCACAGCTCTGATATACAAGTCGAGACATTTGTCCCGTTGAGAGGGAGGTGTCCAATGCTTATAAGATGGCAAGGATGAGCTGAAGACCGACCATGAAAGTATTCACGGATGCGCATGCTACGCTCGAAATTGTCAAGATCTTTACCAACTGAAATTCCCTATAGCCTCCAGTTGCAGGGCAAAAATTCAATCCACGGGACAAGAAAATACGTTCCTGACTTGATAAATCGTAACTGGACAAATTGACAATATTATCCAGTCCCGAAGATTTACTTTCCAGCTCGGGACTGCACATTTTAGCTGTAGTTGTAATGCTTACTCGCCGGGAGCATTCCTTTTCTCTTATGTTGTCACGGGCGTGCTTCTTCGACTTTTTAGCATCCAGGTCTGCTAACTTCTGTGACCGGTATAAATCGAGCATTTGCGATTCCTTAGCCGTAAATTGAGAACATTGAACTAGCTGTTTTTCCCGATTCCGGAGACTTTTTTTCAGAGGATTCATAATGACTAATTAGTATGCTGGTTAGTTCAACAGACGCTCGACTTGAAGTGTTATTCCACATTGACCAATTTTCCTTTGACATCTCCGATGTGGCCGGCTGCAGCTTTAGTTGTAAACCTTTAGGACCACTCGATGCCGCGACATACATTTTGAGCGTCGAAATGTGCGATTCACAACGAGTTCGTTTTTCAATAACCTTCCGGGTCTTTAAAAATTTCATTGAGTCATTAGACAAAGTGCTCTCACCAGGCTGGCGCTGTGGTAGTCAGTTCGTTCCTCTCGTGGTTGTCCCTCGGTTCCGGAGTCTGTATCGTGGTTGAGACGGCGGAAGTGACGTGACGACCGCAGGCGGCTGTAGGCTAGAGGCCTGCTGCGCAGATTGCGGCTTGTTCATCGGGGAGCGGGGTGCTTTGGAAGCGAAGCTCTGTGTTGCGGAAGGCTTGCTCGTCATGGTGCGGGATGCTGACAGTGCGGTGTTCTTTCTTTAGATAGGCTGTGCCGTTGGCTGACTGTGTGCTGAAGGTTTCCCAGCTCGACCTACTAGATGCGAAGCGTCATTCGTTGAGGAATCGCACCAAGCAGCTGATGTCCCATCCGTCGGTCTCCTGAAGCACAGATGGCGGATGTGGCTTGCAAGCAACGACACACCTTCGAAGCTTATATGAAGCCCGTCTGCTTCGAGGACGCGTGAGGGCGGTAAGTACTCGATTTCATGATCGAGGAAGTTAACAAGCCTGGAATACCGGCAAAAATTTCGAAGCATGTGGTTGAATACTGTTGCTCCTTTGTTGCAACGTCGGACGAATGCCAGGTTACGGTTCCTTTGTCGACGGTTCCCACTTCTAGGCAGTATCAGCGTGGCGTGAATTCGCCGAATTTCCGGGCGATCCTTCGCAATGCATTCCAATAGATCGCGGTATTTTGCAAACGCCTAGTGTCCCGAACTTGAAGCTACATCATTCGTTCCAACATGAAGAATAAGACAGGACGCTGAGTGGGGCACAAAGTCCAGTAGGTCATGCGCATCAGCAATTGTAGCACCACACTGGGAGATGAAGGCTGGTGTACCATTGCAGAGGGGGGTCGAAGTATTGATGCATATACTTTGTTTGAGAATCTCCCACAATTGCTGTGGTAGGAGTGTTGACGGGGTATTTCCAAATCATCCTTTTCTTCGGTGCTGTCACAGGACCCATGGTTAAGAGAAGACTTGAAGGGAATATCCGACAGGTCCGGGTATTGTTTATATTGAATAAACTTGGAGGTCGCACACATCGAAAAGGGAAATACTTTTACTAACGTTTCGGCCGTGGCACGGCCTTCGTCAGAGTAAGCAGGTCTGTTACAATGTAGCCGCTTTTATGGGCTCACGTGTCGAACTATCGTAGAGCAGATAGTACACCCGAAATAAAAAGCACTTGATAATCTGTCGTGAAACAGTGAGCTAGCATTACTGACATGTGATAGGTACAAGAATATACTAGTTTGAATGTTCCTTGTGTATCAACACGTGGTGCACAGTATGGTCAGCAGGACATGGGAAAATAGCACTGAAAAAAAAGCACTTGATAATCTGTCGCGAAACACTGAGCTAGCATGACTGACATGCGATAGGTACAAGAATAGACTAGTTTGAATGTTCTTTGCGTATGAACATGTGGTGCACAGTACGGTGCAATAACACTGAAGTAAAGGTATCACAAAAAAAGAATTCGGGTGTACTATCTGCTCTACTGATAGTTCGACACGTGAGCCCATAAAAGCGGCTACATTGTAACAGACCTGCTTACTCTGACGAAGGCCGTGCCACGGCCAAAACGTTAGTAAAAGCATTTCACTTTTCGACGTGTGTGACCTCCAAGTTTATTCTATATATATACATATATATATATATATATATATATATATATATATATATATATATATATATATATATATATATATATATATAAGAAACCTTTCGATAAAAGGAAGAGCAGCAATGCAGCAGCTAAAAGGTCGTGATGACATCATAATTAAGCCAGCTGATAAAGGTGGAGCCGTGGTATTACTAGACAAACCCGATTATGACAGCGAAGCTTCCAGACAGCTTTCCGATAGCACTTTTTACAGGCGGCTCGATGAAGACCCCACTGAGCACATTAAATCTGTCCTTGCAAATGAGATCTGCGGAAACCCGCAAGGTGGCGGAAGGGTTAATAAAGAGAAATATAGACAACCACCCGTTTGTAGCACGAAGCCACAAGGACTTCCTTGTGGCTTCGTGCTACAAACGGGTGGTTGTCTATATTTCCCTTTAAATCTGTCCTTATAAGCACACTAACGAGCCTCATTGAAAAGCGAAAAATTCCTGATTCGGCTCTGCATTCTCTCGTTCCACTAAGTCCAGTCGCGGGTCGCTTTTACCTCCTGCCAAAAATACATAAGTCGGGAAACCCTGGTCGACCCATCGTTTCCGGCATAGGTACGGTTACGGAACTGATCTCCCAATTTGTAGATACAGTAATAAACCGAATTCCGTCTTCTTTTTCATCATGCATCAAAGACACTAACCACTTCTTGTCCGACATCGTCGACCTTTCTGTCCCCCATGATTCGCTTCTGGATATCCTGGACGTAGCGTCCCTATATACGAACATTCCTCATCCAGATGGCATACGGGCAGTAGTTGACTTATACGAGTCTGTCGGTGATAAAATAATTGACAGCTCCACTTTGATGACCCTTTTAAAATTCGTCCTGGAATCAAACAACTTCGAATTTAACGGCATTCATTACCTTCAAGTTAATGGCACCTAGATGGGAACACCCATAGGCCCTAACTATGGCAATATTTTCATGGGCATACTCGAAAACGAATTACTGGCAAGCCGTTCACTTAAACCGTTGTACTACAAAAGGTACATCGATGATATATTCATGATTTGGCAAGACGGCGAACCTCATCTCTTATCGTTCCTTCACGATTTCAACAACGCTCATCCGTCCATTTCATTCTCTCATGCCTACTCAGAACAAGCTATTAACTTTCTGGACGTAACAGTGACTATGTGTGACGGCCAACTTACCACTAAAGTTTACAGAAAGCCAACCGATACTCAACAGTACCTTGATTTCAGTAGCAACCATGTAAAGCACTCAAAAACCAGCATACCCAGGCCCTTCGTTTTAAAAGAATATGCTCCCGACAAACAGATTTTAATTCCAATTGTGCGCAGCTTCGGAGCGCTTTATCAAAACAGAAATACCCTTCCAAGATTATTGATGACGCCATCAAAAAGGCGAGTAACCAGGACCGCAAAGCACTTTTAAGCACCAAAAATAAACAGCCGGTTTTCTCCTACACTAACCTTGTTCTAACGTTTTCCGCGCCTGCGCAGCACGTAAATGCCGTTTTAAGAAAGCACCATAACATACTTCTACAAAGCGAACGAATGAAATCAATATTCCCAGAACCACCGCGTGTGACGTACAGAAGGGCCCAAAACCTGCGTGACCTACTCACGTCGTCAAAAATTGCACGCAATAAACCTACTGGCTGCCGTCCTTGCGACATATCTCGTTGTAAAGTCTGCCACCATATGACCTCTTCACTTACCGCAAAAAGCACCGCATCTAACTTCAGCCTGAAAATAAATGGTGGCTATAACTGCGACACGCGTAATGTAGTTTATCTCCTGGAATGCTCAATCTGCAAAACGCAATATGTAGGCGAAACTGAAACACCCTTCCGATATCGTTTTAACAACCACAAGGCTCATATCTCTTCACTTCCTCACCTTCCAATATCAAAGCATGCTAACGTAATGGGCCACTCATTTGACAACATCAAAGCCATGATTCTGGAGGCTGGTTTCCGAACGCATCACGATAGGGAAGTACGCGAATCGTTTTTCATCTTTAATTTCAATACAATCGCCGATTGTTTGAACGAAAGTGCCGGGAAACTTAGTGTCTTGCATCAGTGACTGCTGTCAATCTTATTGCTTGTGCCACCTGTAATCCTTATGCACGTGTCGCTACTTGTGAATTGATTGCTTACGAGAACGTTGTGATATGGGGCCCTAAAAGATATCTTTCATTTTTTTTCTTGTTGTGCTTGCTTTTATGATTTTTGTGCTCACGTGATCATTGGAACCGAAACGTATGCGCTTATATGCTGTAGTACCACTGTCACGTCTGTTATTCTGACGAAGGCGGGTCCCACGGCCGAAACGTGAAGAATCGATTCTGTTTTTCGACTGTGTGTGCTTATTTTAATTCATATATATATATATATATATATATATATATATATATATATATATATATATATATATATATATATATATATATATATATATATATAATCTAAGGGTGCCCTTTTAAAGCGTCGCTTCTGACAACTTTCGTCGTGAAGCTTGTTAATAGGAGCCTAAGGGGTCCTGCACACCTTCGCGTCTTTACATTGGCACAGACCATGGTCGCCTTGATGTGAACCTTCTCTTGAGATTAGCGTGCGACCACAGGACGTGGCGGTGTGTCCTAGCACGTTTATCTCTAGCGGAGGCTAAACAGATGACTAATAGCTTTGCACATGTGCTCTGATTGCAACGCTTGCGTCGAGCCTATAGAGCACAGAGCAGTCACTTCGCTGTCTGCGGCGGCCGCGTTTTCTAAAGAAGTGAGCTGCTACCGTTTTAATATGTCCGTTCTAATTCGTTTCTATCGCATGCAGTGCTCCGCTAGTGATGTAACTATCGTTCTTATCGATAGTTGAGTCACTATCGAACTATCGGTGGTAGAAGGAACTATCGATAGCGCTATCGATAGTAAGTTTAAAAGTACAGTGGTCAACACAGATGTCTACAACAATGAAGTTTCGCACTCCTAACAGCATGAGTGACATCTGCAGTTCGAAACTGGTCAATTGTTAGCATACGCGGCGCCAATGATGTGCCCGCCTCGCAATTTCCGTCCTCTATCGCCGCGGCCGCGATAATTGCTTTGGCCGTCAGAAGCGCTGTCAGTTGTGCCCGTCAAAAAACAAAAAAAGGCGGTAGCCCGGATTGGCTCCTATTATGCTGTGAACTTATTCTCGATTCGTGGTATCGTACCACACGGAGAACGGTGCGCTTCGTTTTGGGCTATTTTTAACATCAAAGTATTTTATGCCAGGGTCCACCAACACTTTAGTGACGTATCTCCCTCACTAATATGTCGTTGTAAAATTAACGCTACCAAATGCGAAAGAAAGAACATTCAGAAAAAAGTTCCGCCGCGGGGCGTCCAACCTCTGACTCCTAGGGCCGCGACGAAAAGCGGCCGGTGCTCTACCGACT
Source organism: Rhipicephalus appendiculatus (assembly GCA_030522465.1). Lineage (NCBI taxonomy): Eukaryota > Metazoa > Arthropoda > Arachnida > Ixodida > Ixodidae > Rhipicephalus > Rhipicephalus appendiculatus. The sequence continues at coordinate 617,269 of JALIZH010026629.1, forward strand.
GAGCTATCGAAGCAGTTGCAAGGCCTTCTACAAAAGCGTCTTATATCTCTCACACATTCGCTCCCGCGCGGTGCTCTCTGTTGGCGAGGCGGGGCGGTGCCGCCGTCTGTGACTGGTGAAGGGAAGTAATGCGGCGTGACACTTATTAGCACCGATAGAGAGCGATTCGTCGACGACGCATTTAAAGCATGGCGTTCGTCATTGCGCCCCGGTGCGCAATCTTGGAGGCCATGGTTAAAGCAGGGGGGCGGAAACTCGCTATACCTCCGATGGGAGGCGCTCGCGCATGCTGATACGCAGCGGCAGCGCCGCTTTTACTACTGGCGGCTGCCGGTCATCCAACTAGAAATAAATCGCAAACAGAACATTTATTTCATGACGTCACTGGTGAGGTCACCAAATAGAGGGAAATGGTGCAAAACCGAGAGGAGGAGGGTTGCCGCGGTTGCAGATGCTTCGCATGCAAGATGAATGTGTTCGCGCGCTCTTTCAGGTCCGCTGGCCGCTTGGGTGTCGAGACCATTTCTAAAGTTTCGTTAATAATTTTTGAAATTTTGTTCCTGTGTTCTGAAGCGACGAAACTTAAGCGGACCGATTGCTCAGTAAGACAAAGCTCCATCGACACAAATAAAATTCAATTTTAGATGTGAAGCATCTTATGGCGAAGCTTAATCCGGTGGTGGTGTGCGGCGTGACCACCCTTACTGCGCATGCGCAAACCCTTTCAAAAAAATAAAAATAAAAACCTCCTCTCCCCCCCCTCTCTCTCTCCTCTAGGCATCCCTCCCCGCGGCAACCACACCCTCACTGCGCATGCGCCTTCCCTCCTCTCTCCTTCTACGCTGCCCCTCTCTCCGCTAGGCATCCCAGCCCACGGCGTCCACACTCCCCACTGCGCATGCGCGTCCCCCCCCTCTCTCTCCTACACTCTCCCCTCTAGGCATTCCTGCCCGCGGCGCCCACACTCCCACTGCGCATGCGCGTCCCCCCTCTCTCTCCTCTCCTACGCTCCCCCGCCCTCTCTCGCCTCGCGAGGCCGACGCAGGCAGCGTCTGCTAGCGAGTTTCTTGGTTGTCAAAACCGACTGCTCGCGCTGCACAACCGTTCACTGGCCACCCCGTATATATGGCAATTGATCTTGACCTCCATGCTGGTGCCGGTGGGAGATTTCTCCTGTGCGTTGTTGAACAATAAAAATTTTCGCAGCGTGCGCGTTAACTAAAAGCGGACTGCGGGTCTCTGTGTCCAGTCGGAGTCTTCTGTCTCTCATTGCCCATTAGCAGCGATTGGCATGTTCCAGTAGAAAACACCGCTCCATCACTGCGTGCTTTGCGCCTCCCCAGTTTTCTCTCCTGCGCAACGCTCCGATGAGCGCCAGCGTCAACGCCGCCGCCAGTGTAAGCGTTAGCGCCCGCTGCTTCACATCTACACATGGTTCCCTTTAGCGGGAGATGGTGTAATTTTTTTTTATTGCGCGTTCCGTATTAAAAGAAAAGTGAGAGATACGCGTAGAGTGAAAATGTCGATCTATAAAAGCAGCTTTAATTCACAACTGAAATATGGACATAATGAGCAAACAGTGGACCCAGATTATCCGAACCAATGCGAAAAAATTAACAATCACGAGCAGGACACGTCGTGTTTGACTCAATCACCTTTGTTATGACGGCGCACATATTTTTCTTACAGAATTCGACTACCAAACGAGGCAGAAGTTCAGAGGAAAAGAGAAGCTTGAAGCGATGAGAAGTTCTTCAAGAAAGAGCGGCGCTGAAAACAATGTTTCGGCAAGTTGACTTGTCTTGGTCAGGGCAGCAGCGTTGCCTTGAAGAAGAAAAGTTCACTTGTCAAAACGTTGGCTCCAGTGACATTTCATCTAACGATTTCTAGAAGCATTCAGTCCATCACGTGTATTTCAGTGACATTATTAGAAGTGAAGAACCACAAAGCTTCAAACTGGCTACATGAATTTCATGAACAGGAAGGAGCCTAAAATTGCTTCACATCATTTGAGCTACATGCCAAAAGTAAAAGATGAAAAGCTATGTAGCCGACCCAACACCCATTCATGCCTTTCATCAAACGTATTATTGCCGACACCGGGTAGGATGTATTCTTGACCATTAGTCTAGCGACACTGCGCTTATGTCAGTACAGTCAGGCTTGCAGAGAACTGGGTTTACTCGTGTACTCATGCAAAGTTAATACCTGCTGAAATAATGGGCCCAAATACTTGTGCTCACCCGTTGCCTCTAGGAAACCTCAAAAATCTTCGCGGAACTGGAAATCCCCGGGTTAACACACCGCTGAGCCGCGAAAAACATGTGATGCCCGATTTAGCCATCTTCATCTTATGCACGGTTGACTTGCTCGGCGTAGCTCACTGCGGCTTCCATTCTCTGCACGCCACAGCTATCTTATCTTTCCCGTACTTGGCACGCCTACCGAGTAAGATAACTGAGCGAAATACAACTTGTGATATCGCTGAGCGAGGGGAAGGAGGAGCGGAGGCAAGCGCTACGAATTCAAGTCAAACACTTCCCGCTCTTCGCCTGATTTAAAATTCACAAAATAAGAAGCAAAAGAAGACTAATAAACAAAAGACGAGTTCTTTACAGTGAAATCAAATTTCTTTATTTGTAAAAACTTGCGAAAGCAAAGAAATGCGAACGTCCACATCAACCTCACTTCGTTCAACCAGATCTTAGGACGCCCGGCAACCGCTACGAGCATGCATGTTCCTTGAAAACGAAACTAGCGTTCAGTTTCCGGGGGCCTGGTGAAAGCTTCTCGATAGCAGTGAAAAGCCGGTCCAAGCTAGCATCGGGGAGTCACCGACGAAGTTATGTTCCTTGCCTTTCGCTTCGTGTTAGCGTGTGACAGCTCGTTCTCGGCATGGTTGTCGGAGTCTTGCAGCTTCTACGTGCACGAATGGTGTTTCGCGAATGTCGTGCCTTGGTGGAGCGAGACAGAGCCCAGCGGTACGCGGAACGCCCGCACGCGTTCACGGCTCCAGCTATGAACCTCTGCCTCCCGCGTTGCTGAAGCGCACAGTGGTAGAGTATGCATGAGCGCAGGCGTAGGTTACCCTATTACTTGGAAGCGCGCACCCTGCCCTTTCTCTCCTTAATACACGACGCTTTGAAGACGCCCTTATCGAGTACCAGTGGTCAGTGTGTACTTGTTATCTTTGCGCGGGATTCACGATACGCTGTGTCCAGGTATACGTTAAAAATCTCAGCTACCACAACGGTTAAATCATGATCATGGTCTGTAGTCGTCGCGATGGAGATGGGCCACTAGGCGTCAACGTGGGTGTGCCCACGTCAAACGATGCTATAGCTGCTAAACACCAGTAAACATACTACAAGCTCTCATATATCACAAAACAATAAGCACCACTTATATGAGTACACGTTTCACTTTGGTGTTATACCGATTCCTATGACGGAGGGATCAGCCATGTTTTTTTTATTTTGTACCAAGCCGTTCAGAGTGCCTTCGACGGCCAAAGCGGTTGTTGCATCCGCAGTGATAAACAAGGATCAAAAATGCAAGACACGCGCGCCCTTGGCGCCGCACATGCTCAGATGTGGTGTATTTACGACTATAGATGTCACCCGTGCAGTTCCGAGCACGACGCTCCGTCATTCCAGACATGAAAGTTGACCACTGTACAATCGGTAGTATAGAATCAACCACGTGAATTCATTGCAGCGTGAACTTGATTCTCCGATTGCGTGGTAGTATACGCCGGACAAGGACAAGCAGGCAAAAGGGCAAGAATGTTAACATGCCTTCAGCAGAATGATTGGCTGATACATGCTTATTAAGCTGAACTGTTGAGATTTAGCAGAAAGGAAGCCATCAGATGTGACGGAACTGCGCGGCTTCAAACTTATATTGTATTTTGTGGTTTGAAAATAAAAATATCAAAAGCTAATTTCTTAATTGTAGGGTGTAACTGGTTACTTTTCAATCCCGATTTATTTATGGACATATTACGGCATTTTGGTCGTGGCAATAAGTTATGGATTTCGCCAGAAGTTTGCCCATAAATTAAGCGAACTGAGTACTGCTGACAGTAGGCAATCGCAAAGGATGTGGCAATATCGCCGCATAACAACAGCATAATTATTCACAACACTATTGGTTATACTATCGGCAGCAATACTCCTGATGGTAGTATTGATTGCACTCGCGATAATAACAATTGTTTACTGATAGTTGTACTATCGCTAGTTTCTTTACACTATCGATAGTTTAAAAAAAACTATCGATACTATCGATAGTCCATTTACCGGTAGTTGTGGATCACTGTGCTACAGTCTTGCGGCGCAACTGCTTTTTAAAGACGATTCTCTTTCTTGGGATACTTCAACTCAGAAATTTTGGTTTGTATGTCTGTCTGTCTTTCTGTCTGTCTGTCACACGATCCAACCACCCGGCCAAAGTTTAACCACTTGCTGATCGCCCAACTTTCTTTAACTGGCACCTGCGTTCATGCTTGTGAACATTGTCGATCAAATAGCAAATGCTACGCATATCTGAAGCGCAACATCAATACGTAAGTATTAGGTGTTGTGTTCCTTTACTAGAAAACACATTGATACGTAATTCTAAAGTCCTAGTGTTTCTTAGGCTGCACTCAAAATGCAGCCTGCCTCGCAAAAGCAAAGAGCCGTTGTCTGTCTCCGAGGTCGCGCGAAGTGCCACGTGTTTCATCCGACGCAGAATATCTGGCGCGTCTGCCCCGTCGCTGCAAACAAGGGACGCTCTTTTCGTGGTCGCTCTACGCGACTTCTCGGCTTTTGACGCCTTTCACTGAAACACATAAGGCCACTTGCTACGCATTCGCCAATATCAATGCATTTTCGAGCTTACTCTCCGCAATCAAATTCAAGGGACGCTAAAGAGCAAAACGATTTTTCGCGTACTAGTGCATTGCTCTTTCGCGGTACCAAAAACACCGCGCTTGCGGCGAGAAGACGCTTGGTCATGCCAGGACGGAAATGGTACGAGAACAACATCACGATGGCTGCGCATTATACAAGACTCATGTAGTACGGCCGGCAGAAGACTATCGTCTTTCGACAACGTTTGCAGCGAAGCACGCAGATGCGCGGGCAATTTTTTTGGATGTAGGTATTTAGAAAACATACAAAACAATGGGTTTTCTTCACTGATAAATAATGTTTGGAGAAATAAAATGTAATATTGCAAGGATTGCACCTGCAATAAAAAATATATTATTTTCAGGAAAAATATGCTTTTTCTAGCAATTCTCAGCATCTTCACTTTGGCAGACCCTCTACAATTTATGGCACAACGTCCACCAAAGACAGAACTTGATGTACTGCTGCCAGGATCCGACAGTGACTGTTCTCATCAAATCTGCGAATACATACAATGCAGTAGCATTGACGAAGCGACCTGCGACGGTGTGATTATGCCTGGAGGGTTCTGCAATTGTTGCGACGTCTGCGTTTACATCCCCCAACGTAAGTACTTCCACTTTCAGAGAGTTGTTTTCAACAAGGAGGCTCTAATACAGCAGATTTTACCTCTCTCTCCCCCCGCAACCTGATAAGATTAGATTTTTTCTGAAGGATTAAATCTAATGTTATAAAAGTAACGTGTCGGGTAGGATTTTCTGCTCACAAATAGTTGATTATTCGACCACATCATATATTGTGAGGAACATTGATCGCCATGTTTTATGCATTTGTTACGAAGCTGTGGTGCTTACAGTTTCCAATGTCATCTGCAGCTCCAAGATAGATTTTTTCATTCAGTAACGAAGGAACCCCAGCATCGTAATCGACGGTTGTGCTCCGGACGTGTGCGCAGCTTTGCGCTCGGCTGCGGCACTGATGAAAACTATAGGGGATCAATATTGCTGCCACTGCAGAGTGTGCTGTGTCCTTAAAACATTCATGCTGAAATTGTGAAATGGAACATTATCGTCAATAGTGCCCACCTATGCATTCGAGGAAGTACCTCTTCTTACTTCGGCCATGAGCTATAAGTTGGCGTGTAGGGCATTGTTGTAGTGGGCAGGCTCACGATGCGCTATGTGATATGGGGTAGAAAGAACGGAACCGAAACTGCGCGATCGCCGTGGAAGTCGACAAGGAAGAGTGCACGGGATTATTGAAGAAAAAAAACGCGTGACAGCGATCGAGGCAGAGCAGCGTTCGAGACAGTTCTTGGCTGGACGTCTGGTCGGGGGAACTGGGTGACGTCCTCGAGGTCCAAGGCTGTTCCTGGACTCCGGCTTGCTGATTCGCCCAGGGGCCTGCCGATGCGCTGCTGTTCCGGCTACCGTTCATGACAACTGGGCGACCAAAGAACGAGGCCTGCTCTCCAGCTGCGCGACTGGCCCAGGGACCAGGCAAGACGCCGCTGTTCCCGCTGCCGTCTCGAGTGGACGCGAGTTCCGGTTTGCTGTGGGCCGCTGTTCCGGCTGCCGTTCGAGGTGGCTGACTCGGCCGCGCTGTGCTTCCGGGACGAACATGGTGCCCGCGGAGCTGCCAAGCTACCACTAGCGTGCTGCTGCAGCTGCGGCAGACAGCCGTGTCCTCGAGTGGGCCGACTCACGCTGAGGAGATCAGTGAGCCAGAGGCGTGCCGTCCAGAGCGATCAGCGTCCAACAAGCCCCCGGATAAACACGGCGAGATACTTCCAATTCAGACATGCATATACCACAAGACTGCACGTGACAGACTATTTCGTGATACTTTACTAATATTTGCACTTTTTTTCTGTAAATATATTTGTGGGTGTGTGTGCAGTCGTGGGTCCATTATTCCCTGGCTAGCGATCCTGGGACCCAAACCTGTTATTTCATTACCCACTAGCAGGAAACGCACATAAGTGGGACGAGAACATAAGACTGAACCGTGCTCGCCTACCTTGAATCTCAAACCAGCGTTTGTGATACTGCAGGCCTGAAACAAACCTCCTGAATGCGAAGGGCTCAAAAGGACAACTAGAGAGAAAAGCGATTTTTCTCCTATCAGTAAATTACTAACCGCAACGCTAAAATCTCCGCGCTTGCCGCGAAATCATTCATGGTAAGCGCGAAAACGCGCAAAAGAAAATGTGGTTAGCAGTGCCACGTTGAACTGCCCACCACCACCGTGACGTCATAGATATTGACGACCTGTACTAGGGCTTACGTAGTTCCTAATCAGTAAAAATAAAGAACATTGTCCTCTGAGAGAGCAAGAGATTCAACACACCATGTTTCCGAAGATTTAGTTGCACTGATACCGCCAAAATACGACAAATGCACTTTGAAATCTGTGACGTCTTGCAGAGATTTTCGGTGTGAAACTGAAAAGTGATACTGTGAGGAACCGCTAATTAGAGTCCAGCTCAGGCTCGCGCACGCTGATGATGTTATATACAGATGAGGAAGTTGTACAAATGATGATGACAAGTCCAGTTGAGAAGGAAGGGTCGGTAACTGCGCTCACACTAATTCTCTCTTGTGCCGGAAGCGGCCGCCAGGAGGCGCGATAGGATTAACAATTGCGTCCTGTATAGGGCTTTAACCGAGATACATGCGCGATTTCTGTCCCAGGGCAACAGTGATCAGAAGAAGGCCTAAGGGGTGAGACGTGGTTATTACTCAATGACCGTATAAGGGCCAATAAAGCGACTCATGAATGTTTCGCATAAGCCGGGAACGCGCACAGGAGTCCAAAGAACTTTTGAATGCTAGGCATTTCTTATCGAACTTCGGCGACATTGAGCGTATATATCTATCTGGCCGCCTACGACTTCGTGCTCTCCAGACCATATCGTAAATGGGATTTATACCAAAATTGGTATGGCATAACATAACTGTATGACGAACATGAATAAATGGTCACATCATGAAAATCATGAATAACTTGTCATGAATGGTATGAATTACACGCCAAGGCCCTGGTGTTCCTGCGGCCGTTTCCTTCACTTGATATACCCAAAAATTGGCATGATGAGACATTTCTGTGTGGCCAATATAAATTACAGGTGGTAATACGAAAATCATGACGTGCATCTCACGTACAACCTGATTTACATGCCACACTCATGAAACGCTCGCGGCCGTTTCGCTCGTTGATATACACCAAATTTGGTATTGCGTGACTTGACTGCATAATGGACATAAATGAAAATGGTCATATTGAAATCATGACATGTCATGTGCAACACAGCTTGCATGCCACGCTCATGGCCCGCTCGCAGACAGTTCGCTAGCTTGTATACATTAAATTTGTTGTAGCGCGACCTGTCTGTATGACAAACATAAATGACAGATCACAAAATGAAAATCATGAAATCCATTTCGTGTAAAACATGATTTACGTGCCATGCTCATGGTGCGCATACGGCCGTTTCGCTAGCTTGATATACACCGAAATAGGTATTGCGTGACGTGACTCTATGACGGACATAGGTGGCAGGTCGTATCATGAAAAACATGCTATGTATGTCATGTACAACGCCATTTAAATACCATGCCCATGATGCGCTGGCGTCCAGTTCGCTAGGTTGATATGCACCAAAATATGTATGGCGTGACCTGACTGTATGCCGAACACAAATTAGAGGTCTTAACATGTGAATCATAATATGTATGTTATGTACTGCATGATTTGCTCTTTGCTGGCTGCTTCGCATTACATCGATTCCCACAATGTGTGGGATGTGCCGGTTTTTTTCTCCGAGGGAAAAGGTGACGGCACGATGAGTGGTGTCGTATGTGACTTCCTAGCTTCCGAGATGTTAGCGTTGATTCGGGACAGGTATCGGCAGTGTGCGAGGCGAGACACAAATTTTTCCGATAAAGGACCTGCTGAGGCTGCAGGAGCCCAGAGGAACGAGGTGTCCAGCGCGGCCATAGACAATTAAAAAAGGAGAACAGCCGGTGGTGCTTTGCGTAGCCGTATTATGGGTGAACATCAGGAACGGCAGAATTGCATCCCAGTTCTTGTGGTTGAGGTTGCTGTATATTATTGCGACAGCAATTATATGGACACTATCGGCTGATTTTCGCCGTCGGAGTCGGCGTCATGTCCCGTATATGTATATGTATCTATATATTTAGAAAAACCTCAAAGAAAATAAAACAAAAAATGTTTCCGACGCGCGGCAGCGAACCAGGGACCTCTCGCTATTGCGCGCGCGGCGCTAACCGCTCAGCCACGAAGGCGAACGTCCTTCAACGTTCAAACGGCGAGCTATTTATATACAGCGAGTTTTCAGCGTGTTTTCAGCATTACCAGCGAGATGGCGCAAAGGCCGCGCTCGGCGGGGCTTAGCTGGGCGCCCCGACGTTCGTCGCGACGCGCGCTCTCAGGCACTCCTAGCTCTCCGGCGTGCACTTCGCCCGAAGGGGGGGGGGGGTAGATGCCCGTGCGCGCGCGCTTATCTCGCGGTGGCGGAGAATCGGGCTTTCGGCGGAACTATAGCGTTGTAGTTACCGGGCGCGCGAAGGTCACATCGCTCGCTGCAGTCCCCCCCGTTTGCGATAAGAGCACGCCTTTGAAACACAGCGAAGTAACAACTGTGACACATGTTATTTCGCGCTCGTCTGTACCTGTAAATACGTTTCGTGCGTCGTTTTTGTTTGAGCAGCGCGTTAAGTGTCGAGCTGTGAATGTTTTTAGTTCGCTCTCGTCCTGTGCGTGTTGTTTTTGTGCGTCATGTGTGCGCGAGCAGCGCGCTGCACGTTTCGACTTGCTTGCCATTCGTCGCTTGACATTCCAATTTGTTGCTATCGCATTCATTGCTTCGCCTTGTGGCGAAACTGTGACTTTTGCACTCATGTCCGAAAGGGTGCGATGAAAGCGTTCTGTCAAGGCGTTCGTCTGCGGATGGTAAGTAGAAGTTGTCTTGTAAATTTTGTTGGCGGCGCGCAGAAGCTTAGCAAGTACAGAAGAAAGGGAGATTTTGCCGCGATCACTGAGCAGAACGTGGGGAGTTCCATGGCGTGAAAATATATTACGCAGGAAAAAATCGGCCACTTTAGTGGCAGTCCCAGCATGTAGCGAGGCTGTTTTCGCATGGCGGGTTAGATGGTCAACAGCCGTCACAGTTCAGCGATTTCCATTGGATGTCACGGGAACAGGGTCATACAAGTCTATCCCGACGACTTTGAAAGGCAAAGCGGGAGAGGAATATGTTGCAGGAGGCCAGAAAGAGCTGTGGTGGGTCGCTTACGGCTTTTGCAGTGGACACATTAGGCAATATTTTTGGCAACGGCTAAAGAGGCCCGGCCAGGTGCATGACTTAGTTTTTTCTCGTTTTTTTTTTGGTACCCGAGATGACCGGCGGTGGGATCACCGTGAAATGTTTGAAGAGGCTCACGTAGCAGAGAACTTCGTATAACTGGGACCCATTTCTTTCCATCGACGTGATAAACGTAGCCATGTAAGGCACCACTGTGAACCTTGAATTGGTTAAGTTGTGGACGAAGTCGGGCGTTCAGAGGGGCAGAAGTACCTTCCAAGCGTGCTAGAATAGAGCCGCCGTAACGGCCGATGCGTTGATGCGACGCAAGGACAGATGGGCTGCCGAATCTTCGCCAACTGAGCGCTGATATGGGTGAAGCAGTCGCGGTGGGAAGTGGTGATGGTGAACTTTCATGGCTGGGCATTGGGCAGTGAGAGAGGGCATCAGCGTCTTGGTGGTTCTTTCCAGCCTTGTAGGCGACATCGAAATCATACTCCTGGAAGCGAAGCACCCAGCGACCAAGGGGACCGGATAAGTTTTTTGGCGACGAAAGCCAACACAGTGCGTTATGGACGGTAACGACTGTAAAGTGGCGGCCGTGGAGATACGGGCAAAATGTTTGTACTGCCCAAACAACAGCAAGACATCCTGCTGAGTTATTGCGTAATTCTTCTCTGCAACAGTCAGAGCATGACTGGCGTAAGCGACGACTCGTTCACGTGCGGTTGGGTCACGTTGCAGAAGACACCAAGGCCATGGCTGCTAGCATCAGTGTGAAGGGTGGTGGGTGCGCTTGGATCGATGTGGCATAGTACCGAGTAGGATGTCAGGACTTGTTTCAACCCAAGAAAGCCCTATGACAGTCTTCACCCCTGATGAAAGGCGCGTTACTTGCGAGCTGTTGGTTGAGCGGGGACGCAAGCTCCGCGACTAATGAAGCGCCGGAAGTAAGATGCCAAGCCGAGAAAACTAAACTGGTTTTTTGACGAGGACTGCGGCAATCTCCTAAGGGTCCAGTCTAATTCCTTCTTTGCTGACTAAGTTCACGAGAACCTTAAGGGGGGTGTGGTAGGGCAAATGGTATATGTCAGTTTTAACGTAATACTTTAAAAATGGCTGCAAGTATTCACATAAAAGTTCACGTGCTCACAAGGATTGCCACTGGCAATCACGCGACACCCTTTTTTATGCCTGTGTTGCCTATCATTCCTGTGGCCCACTCCCAAATTTTACTTCAATTATTCAATGTACCTTTTCTCTGCAACCACCGAAACGAATGTAATGATATTAAGCCCTGTTATTCTTGATACTGGTAGGTTATATCTGAACTAAAAAAAATAAGGCATCCTTTATGGAGTATTTGTAAAAAAAATAAAATTACTGCAAGCACAAAGCCAAGGAGGGTGCGGATTGCTGTGTAATTCTTTTTACACCTTTAATTTAGAAATTTGGCAATTTTTTTCAATTCAGATTATTTCCAACTTGTCGTTGCACATGCTGGCAAAGTTTCATCGGAATCGATTCAATACTTTTTGGGAAAAAAATTACACCATCTCCCGCTAAAGGGAACCATGTGTAGATGTGAAGCAGCGGGCGCTAACGCTTACACTGGCGGCGGCTTTGACGCTGGCGCTCATCGCAGCGTTGCGCAGGAGAGAAAACTGGGGAGGCGCAAAGCACGCAGTGATGGAGCAGTTTTTCCTACTAGAACATGCCAATCGCTGCTAATGGGCAATGAGAGACAGAAGACTCCGACTGGACACAGAGACCCGCACTCCGCTTTTAGTTAACGCGCACGCTGCGAATTTTTATTGTTCAACAACGCACAGGAGAAATCTCCCACCGGCACCACCTTGGAGGTCAAGATCCATTGCTATATATACGGGATGGCCAGTGAACGGTTGTGCAGCGCGAGCAGTCGGTTTTTTCAACCAAGAAACTCGCTAGCAGACGCTGCCTGCGTCGGCGTCGCGAGGCGAGAGAGGGAGGAGCGTAGGAGAGGAGAGAGAGGGGGGTGACACGCATGCGCAGTGGGGAGTCTGAACGCCGTGGGCAGGGATGCGTAGAGGAGAGAGGGGGGGGAGCGTAGGAGAGGAGAGAGAGAGGGGGGGACGCGCATGCGCAGGGGGAGTTAGACGCCGCGGGCAGGGATGGAGAGAGGGGGGGGAGTGTAAGAGGGGAGAGAGGAAGGGAGGCGCATGCGCAGTGTGGGTGTGGTTGCCGCGGGGAGGGATGCCTAGAGGAGAGAGAGGGGGGAGAGGAGGTTTTTTATTTTGATTTTTTTTGATGCTTCACATCTAAAAGTACATTGAAGTTCAGAAATTTATAAAAACCGCGTACTGCTTGAGGGGGGGGGCACTTTGGCGCGGCATTTAAACCACTTGGAGTGGGCGCTCGACGTCGTGCTTCCACATGTTTGTTCCTCAGAGTGCAGTGGATTTTTCCTGTCAAAATTGCAAATTCGATTTTTTGGGGTTTACCCTACCATACTCTCTTAATCGTCTGGCTGGCAAAGCAACATTTTTTTTTTGTATTCAGCTATAGGCCAGCTTTTACAAGGCAAGCCAAGACTTGTTCGAGACGCTGTAGATGTTGCGAGAACGTAGACGAAAACACTACGATGTCGTCGAGATAGTCTAAGCAAGATTTCCACTTCAGACCATGCAGTGGGCTGTCTATCATGCGTTCGAAGGTAGCGGGCGCATTACAAATTCCGAAAGGCATCACATTAAATTCGTACAGCTCATCTGGGGTGGAAAAAGCAGTCTTGTTTTTGTCAGATTCGGATATCGGTATTTGCCAGCAGCCCGATCGCAGATCAAGGCTAGAAAAATACTTGGCGCCATGCAACGAATCCAGCGCGTCGTCGATCTGTGGCAAAATGTAAAAATCTTTGCGCGTTATCTTGCTCAGCGCACGCTAATCGACCCAAAAATGTACTGTTCTATCTTTCTTTTGCACTAAAGAACTGGCAAGAACCAGGGACTCGAGGAAGGTCGTATGATGTTCCTTCGAAGCATTTCTCAGACGATTTACTCAATGCTCTTGCGCTGTGCGAGAGACACGCGATATGGGCGCCGGTGAATAATACGGGAGCCATCAGTCTGAATGTGGAGAGTAGCAGCAGTGCTCATACCAAGAACGGGAGAATTAACGTCGAAAAAACAACGATGTTGGTTCAGCGAGGTGAGCAAATCTTGTCTCTGGACGTTTGTCAGATCAGGGCTTACGGTTGACGCCAAATGTGTGTGAGAGTTGAGTGGCGGCGAGGTCGACTCGGGTAGTTCTTGACTCGGAGGGGCGACGACTGCAACGCGATCAAGGTCAACCGCGCAAGTGACCGTGGATCCACACAGCAGCAGTAAGGGTTCGGGGGGTTTTATTGAGGGCAGTAAGGAAAGCAGACCCCTCCGAGAAGCGAACAAAGCCTGGAATAATACGCATTCGTCGATGTACGGTATGGCCGTAAGGTAACACGAGCACGTCGCCATCCACAATGTTGCTGGTATTAGCGCTTAACCTTTCAGGCGCCACCTATGAAAAACTGCCTGTAAATGCGTCAAATTGATAGAACGTTATTTCAAGGCACTCCATGTTCTGTTGCAGCAAAAAAAATGTCGTAATATGTAAATTTGTACGTGTTATAGTAACTATTCCCAATAAGGTCGTGATTAAATATCTATTTATTATGACGCCATTCATGCTCTGTTTCGGCATAAATAGAATGTAATCGCAATGTGGAAATACAGTGCAAATTCATTTTTGGTTATGTTCATTTTGAACAAAGAAAAACACTACTTTTTGCATGGCTCGCAGGAAGCGGCACATCGAATGGCTCGTCGAACATGGTAGTACCTTCAGAAAAGAGATTATATGCAACACTACACTTCAAAATGAAGTTGAATGAAAACAAATTTATTGTGCGGGAGGTTCAATTCTTTCAAAGCTTGATATATCTGGCGCTTTCTTAGACCCTAGTTGATAAAAATAACAAAACCAAGTGGTGTGCACAATTGTGTACATAGCGCCTTAAAGGGTTAAGGTTTCTTCGTTAGATGGCCAAATAACATAATCTGAGGTGGTGACGAGTCGAATGCACCCTTCGTGTTCAGGCAAGGGAAGCGTCAGTGGCATTGAGATGTATGAGGCGATGACTTCAAGATATAGAAGCGGACGCGGAAGACACGAAGTCCCAACCCAAAATGAGTTCGTGGGTGCACTCACGGAGAACTGCGAAGACAATGTGATGAAGAATAGCAACGATGCAAACACGAACCGTACACTGTGCGAAGGGAAAAATGATGGTGTTCGTCGCTGCGCGTAGAGATGGGCCACAGTAAGGCGTGGTCGATATTCGGAGGTGGGAACAAAGGTCAGCGCGAAGAATCCAAATGGCGTACATCTTCTACTAACACTACTAATAAGTGCGATGGTCGCTCTGGAGAAATTGTTGGCTGTCCACGCGCGAAGAATCGAAATGGCGTACATCATCTACTAACACTATTAATAAGTGCGATGGTCGCGCTGGAGAAATTGTTGGCTGTCCAGTGGATTGACCAGACCAGAGAACACTGGTGGATCACGGTGACGGCTGCTGATGGTCAAACCGGAAGGCGGAGACTGCAGTAGGCCGGTGGCCTCGGCGGAACCAGGATTGTCTTGAGCGGCCATGACAGGCTGTAGTACTCGACGACCCGAGCGGACATCCACTGAAAGCGTGCGAGAGGACTGGAGGATCAAAACGCACCGTCCACCACTTGTGAGGAACCGTTTTATTCGAGTCGAGCTCGGGCTCACACACGCTGATGATGATATATACAGATGAGGAAGTTCTGCAAATGATGATGTTATGTCAAGTTCACAAGGAAGAGTCAGTAACTGCGCTCACAAAACTTTGAACTTGATTTTATCATCTATTAATGAGCATACGACGATGAAATTAACGTTATTAGAGTTGCCAGAGCACAATTCGTTATTCTAAACCAATTCATTGTTTCACCATAGCGTCCATTTAGGGACATCTATAAATTTACTTGGCCACCCTAAGATTTGCAAGCATTGGAAATACTCGTTTCTGGGAATGACCGAAGCAGACGGGCGAATTCTGCAAGGGTTTGTTGAAGATATTCACATCTTGTGTAGCCGCGGCGGCTGCATTTTCGATGGAGGCGAAAATGCTTGAGGAACGTGTACTTAGATTTAGGTGCACGCTAAAGAACCCCAGGCGGTCTAAATTTCCAGAGCCCTCCACTGCAGTGTCTCTCATAATCATATCGTGGTTTTGGGACGTTAAACCCCAAATACTATTATTATTATTATCTTGTGTGAAAAAGCCGGTGCGGCCATTTCGGAATTATACAGATTGAAGAAAGGTATGAAATGAATACATGACGATGCCTTTGACATGCGGCTCGGAGAAAATCCATGCTGAGTCAACAATTAGTACATTGTCGGCGAAGTCATGAAGACCTACACACGCAGTGATCGTTGACGGCAACCACCATTGCATGAAGATCGCTTGTCTTTCGCTGGCTTGGCTACCATTTTTGACTAGTCATATGTTGCTCTCAGAAACCAATTCGTTCATTCCTGAGGTATAAGAATTTTACTTATATATTCCTATTGGAAACTATATTGCAATCTCAAAGAGATAAAAGCAGTTTGATAAAGTGCACGTAACATATAAATAACAAACACAAGTGAAGTCTGCCTGAACACAGGAAATCATTCATATCTGTGGAGTGCGTAGATTACGAATAAAATAGTTCATTACATGCAATAAAGCACAATGGTATGTAAGACTGTCGCGAGTAAGAACTATGTGACAAAAAGAAGACGATGACGACGAAGCCATCTAAGTATTCGAAACGGCATGAGCGCCTGCTCGGAAGATTCCAGAGCGGTCGAGGCACGTGGAGCGAGCCGAAAAGGAAGATGAAGAGGAATGAGCTGGCATTGTCCGCGTGAAGTGAGAAGCGGAAGGTTGGATCGCGAGCATACGTTCTGGCGACGGCAGTCACGGGCGTTCGAGTCTCTTGCCGGTGAGGCGGGCGTCCCGAGGTGCGACCGACGTTCGAGCAAGGCTCCTCGCGGACGCAGCTACCACGCCCGGCAAGAACGGACGTTCCCGGAGCAAGCCCGCTTGTGCAGCAGGCCACCAAAGGCAATGCCCGGAGTGCCACGTCACCGTTGGAACACCACGCCAGGTCAAGAAGCCGACGACGATGTTAGGCCTAACGGGCCTAACGATCAGGCCAGCTGTACGACTGGCGCGTCGGGCTTGGGAGTGGACACCAAGAACGGGCTACGACTGTTGACCCAACCAGAACGACCACTTGGGGACCTTGGCAACTAAACTAGTCAAGTAAGGCCGCTCCAACGCAGTATAGTTGTTCTAAGAGCAGTGACAGGCTAGGATTAGGACAGTCTAGTTTTTGAGTCGGTTGCAGGTTTGACTTTGGTGTAACTATATGAGTTGGCACATTTGTATATTTACAGAGTGCAGTGTTTGTTTTTTTTCGTTTGCTCTGTTCTACCTGCCGATTCTTGAGTGAGTTCATTGCCTGGGTACGCCCAAATCCATGACAAAGCCTATTCAGTGTACTATTTATTCTTTTTATTTTACATACTGCAGCCATGCGAGAGGGCTATTGCAGGAGTGGGGTTATACAATGCAGAAAATAATAGAACAGACAAAATCATACAACAGATATCACAAGAAAAACCATTAGCAGCAATAGAGTAATAAAGTTTCTGTTATACATAAACATTTTCAACAACCTTAGCCACAAAATCGTTCAGCGCAAGTGAACGAATTTCGCCGGGTATAGAATTCCATAATTCTATAGTACGGGGAAAAAACAATACATAAATGTATCAGTGCGTGCAAAAAATGTAGCGAGATTAAGTTCGTGGAACTTTCGCGTAGAAAATGGTTTGGGCAAAGGATAGACAAGCTGAGTTTGAAATGCGATATATCTTGTTGATTAAGTTCTGCAAAAAACTACACTAAATCAATACGAAAACAAATTTACCTACCATTATGATACTTCCTAATGTTTCTTCTGAATGCTTCGTGTTGGGGCAGCACCAAACTGTGTTTGAATTTTGCCCATCCGCACTCGTATAAATGTAACATTCGTTAGATACCGCCACAGAAACTGGCATTGGCCGAGTGCTACGCACACCATTCTGTGCATTGCGTCGCGAACCAAGTGAAACGCCGAAAGCCCCGTTACATCAAGCGAAGCCAGCCGCAGTGCAGTTGAGGCCGACCGAGGGTCCCGCAGGCGTGACGGAGGAAGAAAGCGAGGTTAGAGACAAGCGGCGCCTCCTCTCTCTTTCGTCCTCATTCGCTCTATTTTGTCTTCGATTGCTCTATAGGTTTAACCGAAGACGCCAGCCATTAAAGGTGACGCCGCTCAGCGCAGCAACGGGTGCCTTAGAGTTGTGCCCTAAAAAGTTAGAATGTTACATATAATTTTTGTATACATAATTGACTAATGTATAAAGGCAATAATGTTATTTTTCTAAGAATTTACAGGGTATTGTACAAAGTGATAAATCTTACAACATAACGTATTGTGAGGCCTACCCCACCAAAGACATCCAATATACACATAGCTTACTGGCAGCCGTAAAAACAGCGTGAACGCCGCATCTACCTCCCACTTTCTTTAGCTTGTGAGATATTTACTGGATGTAACGCATAACTACGACACGCTTGCCAATAATGTGTTATGGAACCATGCTCCGACTTTTTTAAACATTCAGCGACAGTGGCTACTGCATCGCCAGGATAACGTATAATTTCTATTTTCTGCTCACACGACTTGGTGAGAAAAGAGTTAAGAAAAGATATTGCCACTCGTGTTCCTTTCGTTATATTTTCATGTTACCACCACAATTCAAAGTAACCACTGCCTTGCGAAAAGCGCCCCCCGAATGTCTGGAAACATCGAGATGCGATTACGTGCTCAACGCGAACACTACACTTAGTTCTGGAACTTGCGTGGCCGCAAGCGATAACGCTAGAATCTTCGATGTTACCTATATAAAAGCCCGACGCACTTGACCGCTTGTCAGGTTTTCGACGACGGACGCTCTGTGCGCCGATATCGGTGTACAGCGTGCATTGCTTGCTGTAATTTGAAATTCCGTTTCGCGCTCAAAAGTTCGGCCGAAGGCTGCCTTGTTCCACGTCATGACCCCGTGATATCTGGTGGAGGTCCTGCTTTGTCCGTGTTCCGGATGGCCTCGCAGAGCGCTGATCCGAGCTCAAGCCGCGAAGAAGCTGACGCTAACGAGAAGCCAGAATGTCAAACTAGCTGCAGGATGGCAACAATTTACGGCAACAATTTTAAGAAGGGACTTCTGCCGGAGTACGGGATCATTTCCGAGACAACCAGGCAGCCCAAGACGACGACAGCGACCACAGAGACGATGGCAGCCCCTATAGCGCCTACTACGGTCGTGATGCATCAACCGCCGACTTTCTGCGGCTCACCATGCGAGAATCCCGAAAGCTGGATGGAGGAATACAACCGGGTCACCACATTCAACAACTGAGACTGCGACGAGAAACTACGCCACGTCTATTCCGCTTTTCAAGACGGCGCAAGGACATTGTTTGCAAATCGAGAGTCCATGCTGACATCATGGGACCTCTTCCGCACTGGATTCCAGAATACCTTCCCTAGCGTGGTCCGGAAACAAAGAGCTGGAACACTTTTGGAGGTCCTTGTAGAGCTCCCCAATGAGAACATCGGGATGTACACCGAAAAAATGGCCTGCCTCTTCCGTCATACAGACCCCGCTATACCGGATGAGAAGAAGATCCGCTTCCAGATGCGAGGAATCAAGCAGGAACTGTTTCTCGGCCTGGCAGCAACCCACCCAATATGATCATGGAATTTGTCTCAGAGGCCACGATGATCGAAAAGACCCTTGAACTTCAACGCGGAAATTTGGGCTAGTTGGTGGGTGTAGAACTTGTGCATCTTAGGAAGCGCAGCAGAACAAACACAAGAGAAAGGAACACGTTGACAGGACGGGCGCTAGACATCATCTGAAAATTTACTTACACAAAAACGTGCAAATTGTATACACATGCGCAAAACCTTCAAAAAGGCGCTTTGAGAGCACCCGTATCTTGCCCAGCCTTGCTGCTCAGCAAGCGCGCGAAATCTATGAAGCATGCTGTATAAGTTTAGAAGCTGACAAGTGCGTGAGTTAGCGGTCACTGGCGTTGCATGCAAAAGAGATAGCGTATCTGAAGCGACACTGCAGATATCATTGTTAGTAGTGCCGTCCGCGCCTTTTTGAAGGTTTTGCGCATTTTGTACAATTTGCTCGTTTTGGTGTTAGTAAATTTTCAGTTGATGTCTAGCGCCCATCCTGTCTACGTGTTCCTTTCTCTTGTGTTTGTTCTGCTGCGCTTGCTAAGATGCACAAGTTCTACCCTTGAAATGCTCACGTCGCAGTACAACCACCGAATTCCCACGGCATCTACGGAGAGAGTCACGCGCGGCAATCTGACGACCTGCGTGAGACCATCAGGGTCATCGTTACGGAGGAGCTGCGTAAATTGTTGCCACCCTCCCAGACTCAAGTGAATTCTTTCACTGACGTCGTGTGCAAGGAGATCCAGCAATCCCTCGGCGTTCATCAGCTCGCAGAACCGGAGCCACAGGCGATTAGCTACTCTGCCGCAGCACGTCGCAACGCTCCTCCTCCGCGCCTATGAGAAGACGCCACACCACCGCAGTTACACAGCCCAACACCACTGCGGCCGCTACCGACGCCGTACCGTCCGGCCTAAAGCGTCAGTGGCTTACGGCGTCGCCGCCACGTATGCCGTACCGTTCACGGCTATGGGCCAAGGGAGTGGACGTTTGGTTAAACCCTGAGAACCGCCCGCTCTGCTACCACTGCGGGGAGGCCGGCCACACATATCATCGCTACCAGTACCGACACATGGGGCTACGCGGTTTCGCCATCAACGCGCCGCGTTGGTAACCAGGTGAACGACCTCGCGAAATCGTCGACTACATTACCGGAGAACAGTGGAAACGACGACGACTATAATTTTGACCGTCACCCAGCCGGTACATCTCGCCGCACCACCTACTGTACGCTGGCTCAACCCGGGGCCAGTCGCCTAGCCCGTATCCGGAAAACTAAAGGCAGCAACCGATGGAGGTGCGGTTGCTGTACGACGGAACACTGAAGATACTCCGCCGCCGACGACCACGCCACAACAAAATCTAAACAGCCCGCCGCAAGCCGAACAGAGCCCAGACGTCGAAACTTCACAGCCTGAAGCCGCGACCCAATCGCAACGATAGACGACGAACTAGCGAACTCGACGTCCTCATCGACGGCCGAAACATCTGCGCTCTCGTCGACAATGGGGCCGACTATTCCGTCATCAGTGGGCCGTTCGCCGCCAAGCTGAAGGAAGTAATGACCGGTTGGAATGGACCCGAAACCCGGACAGCTGGAGGCCACTTGATAACGCTGACTGAAGTCTGCACGGCAATAGTCACGACTGGCGGTCAGACGTATCCAGCGAGCGTTGTGGTGGTGCAACATTGTTCGAGAGGCATGATATTCTAGGCATGGATTGCCACAATCAGCACGGCGCAGTCATTGGCCTACGAATCCCAATCGATAAAGATTTCCGTAGACAATGTCATCTCGCCGGAACGTAAAAGAGCAGGGCACCTACTCCACCTTTCTCCGGCGTTATCATTTCCGTCGGAACCGAGGAACCCACAGACTTAGAAGGCGTCATCGAGGGCGACCAGCAGCTACTTCTGAACCGTCAGCTCTGCGTCGCAAGAGGCATAGCCGAGCCACGGGATGGCGAAGCGAGGGTAATGCTGACGAACTTCAGCCACGAATACAGGCATCTCAACATTGAGACGACGGTCGCCTACATAAATGATTTCGAAGACTCCAGCAGTGCTTTCGCCCTCTATCGATGCTACCCAACCTGCTTCTATCAATCCAGGTCCCCAACCAGCTTTCGACGTCAATCAGAGCCTTTCGACGCGTAAGCAAGAACAGATCAAAACCCTGCTCCTGAAATACAAGAACTGATTTTGGTCCTTAAGAATTCGGCAGACTCTGATTGCGAAACCACTAGTAACACGCCTTGTTGCCACAACGTAGCGGCAATGTTACTTTGTAACATTGCCTAAACGTAGGTAATGTTTGCTTTTGGTCTCATCCCTAAACACTCAAAGGCAACATTGCTACAACGTTAATAAAACAATTTCCCAGCGCTTGCTTGACAGTTTTTACAACATTTAGACAACATTCATGGAACTTAACTACAACGTGTGGCAATGTTGATGCAACGTTTTCACGATGCTGCAAGGACGTTTTTACAACATTAAGGCAGTCTTCATGCAACTGAAGTCTCACATAGAGCAAAGCTGACACAACATTCTTGAAATGCTGCTTCAATGCATCATCAAGATTACGGCAACCTTTGAGTAGCCTAATTGTGACACAGCGATACTTTCGCCATGCTGCTTTGGTGTTCCTGCAACATTTAGGCAATCTTTGAGTACCTTAGGTGCAAGATACGGCGTTCTTATCTCAATGTAGTCATAATGCTTCTTCAAAGTTTCTACAACATAAAAGAAACTTTCGAGTAAGTTGCAACATATGCGAACGTTCAGCCCCATTCACCTCAAGGCAATGGTGTGGGGTGCCCGGTGCCTTTTCCATGCACCCTGGTTCCTCAATCATGGGCGTCTTGATTCCGTCATGTCTACAGACACAGCAGGTGACGGAGTGGAGCCGCCAATGGTGGAAAAGGCAATTAACTAAATTATTCAATTTATATGATAGGTAATCATGCTTTACATCAGTTGTCATGAATCCAGCCTCACTTGAACAGCTGTGGTGCATGCAGATCTACTTGTTGGCAGTTAACGTCACGATAGTAGTAATACTGCCACACGTGCTCCTTTCTTTCTATTTTCAAGATACAGCCCCACTACAAAGTTACAGTTACCTCGTGCAAAGCGCGCGCCATTAACTGGGAACTATCTAGATAATGTTAGAACCTTTCGATGAAATTACGTGCAGAACGTGAACATTTAGGTTAGTTCTGGTACCTACGCGGCCGCTAGCGATAGCGCTGGAATCTTCGGTCATACATCTATAAATCTCGACACACTGTTCGCCGCTATCAGAGTACGTACAGCGTGCTTTGTTCGCTTGCAGTTAACTTCGTTTCCCGGCGACAAGTTCAGCCAAATAAATAGTTCCGTATTTCCGAGTGCTGCGGGAGTCTTCTGCACCGTCACGACCACATGACCAAGTGACGTATGTCACGCCGGCCCCGCCATGGATGAGGAAACGGAGCTCCGGTTCCTGATGGGAGGTGTCAAGCAAGAGGTGTTTGCGGGAGTTGTCCGCAACCCGCCTAAGACTGCCGACGAATTCCTCACCGAGGACACGACAATTGAAAATGCACTTGAGATGCGGACAAGGCAGTAGAATCGCCGCTTTCTAACAACCAACTACGCTGTAGCTGATGCCCTCAGCACCGATGACCTGCGCGAGACCATCCGAGCAATCTTGCTGGAGGAGCTGCGCAAGCTGTTGGTAGATTCGATTGCCGAAATTGTCCGCGAGGAAGTTCGGCAATCACTCAGAATTCCCGAAGCACGGCAGCCTCAGCCAGAAGCTATAAGCTACGCCTCTGTAGTCTGCCGCAACGCTTGTCCACGCCCGCGTCAGGACGGTGCACCACCGCAGTTCTGCCGCCATACAGCGCCGCCACCGACGCCATATGGCCCACCTGCCGGCCTGCGCTACGGCCCGAGCAAGACGGGCGTATGGCGCGATCCTAACTATCGCCCCTAAGCTATCACTAACGCAATCCTAACTAGCACCCGCTTTGGCGTGATCGTAACTAGCGCCTACTAACCTGCCACACGTACCGCCGCTACCAACACCGCAAGTGTTCGACTGCGTGGTTTCGCCATAAGCGCGTCGCGTCCGCAGCCAGGCGAACGGCAGCATGACATCGCCCACTACCCCGCAGGAGTGCCGTGGACACCCCGACGATCTTCTTCTTCGTCCTCACCAGGCCACAACACCTCAGCGCATCGCAGACAGTACGCCGGTCCTGCTCTGGGCCGATCTCCAAGCCCTGATACCAAATCCTGGACAGCTGGAGGCCATCTAATAACACCGGCTCGAGTTCGCACAGCAGGAGTCATTATCAATGACCGGACTTATCCCGCCAGCTTTCTAATCCTGCAGCACTGCTCCAGGAATATGATCCTTGGGATGTACTTCCTAAGTCAACACGGCGCCGTCATCGTACTGAGGTCTGAGTCAATAACACTAACCTCAGAAAAGCTATTGCCACCCCACACGACGCCGTTGAACCATGCATTGAGTGCAGTCAAAGACCAGGTCACCATTCCGCCTCTCTCCAGCGTCGTAATTTCCGTCGGCACCGGAATACCCGCAGACCTTGAAGGCGTGATCGAGGGCAATCAGCACCTGCTTTTGCACCGTAAGATTTGCGTCCCAAGAAGCATCGCCGACTTGCGTCATGGCAAAGCACAGGTAATGCTGACAAACTGCAGCCACGAATATAGTCGCGTGAACATTAATACAACGCTCGCCTACATCGAGAAATTCGTGGACACCAGCAATGCTTTTCTCATCTCCGATGCTACCGAATCTGCTTCGAAGAATGGAGGTCCAGAAATAGGTTTCGCCGTCAACCTGAGCCTCCCGAACCACATGCAAGACCAGCTCAAAACCCTGTTTCTGCAATTCAAGGAGTGCTATCGTCATCGTCAAAAATTCGGCAGACCCTACTCGCGATACATCGTAACATAACAGCAGAAAGCACCCGACCAATGCGTCAGAGCCCGCATCGAGTTTCGATGCGAGAACACGAAGCCCTAAAAAACATGTCGACGAAATCCTACGCGATGACATATTCCAGCCGTCCAAGAGTCCCTGGGCCTCTCCCGTGGTTTTGGGGAAGAAGGACATAATCCTACGTTTCTGCGTCGACTATCGTCGCCTGAACAAGATCACATAGAAAGACATCTCCCATCCTACGGATAGACGACGCCCTGGATCGACTCCACAGTGCGAAGTACTTTTTTTCGATGGACCTCAAGACGGGCTGCTGGCAAATCGAAGTCGACGGGAGAAACCAAGAAAAGACTGCCTTTATAATACCAGACGACCTGTTCGCGTTGAAGGTCATACCTATTGGTCTTTGCTCGGCCCCCCGACCTTCCAACGCGTTATCGATACTGTCACGTGGTCGGGACGTGAACCAGGCAAGCAGGAGACGTGTCCAAGATGAAACTCTTTATTGGGCCAAACTTGCGGCTGGGAAAAGGAAAGTCAGGCTACAGCAAAAAAAAACACTGTATAATTATAGCGGTGAACAGAGCGTCGGCCGTCGATAATCACGCGTCGAACTTTCCAGCCTTATCACTTGTGGTCGCGCAAGCTCTTGAATAATCTTGAGTGTTCGCGTGCTGTGCGCAATGTAAACAAAACGACTACAAACGTGAATCTTCTCCAACACTTAGGCGCGACCTGCGCCGAGAATGGCTCACAGTCTTTGTGGGTTTAAACTGAGCACATCAAAATAACACGCCTGGCAATGCCCCCCATCTGAAAAAGCATCATCCCGATGCTTCAACGGAAGATAGTATGGAAGTAAAAAAAAATTGGCAGATCGCAAGTACCAAGGGAATCGATGTTATGCGAAGCTTGCGGAGACAAGGTGACTGGGTTGTAATTTTTTATTGAGCGAAACGTTACAAAATGACGTTAAAGATATGTAGGAATGTTGCACGCACGAACATTTGTTGAACAGCTGCATGTGTTTCACATAACCAGTTATTTACAGTTGCGTAACGATGCCAACAGAAACATGGGTATTACCAGAACATGTGACTGCGAGGTTGGATAGTGCTTCGTGGACAAACTACACTGGATGGCGCTTAAGTATACAACATACGTTAACCCGACATGATGCCTGCCTCGTAGGAGTTCATATGTAATGTTTATAAAATTAGGTAGCCTGCACTGCAACCATAATTCGTTTCACCAACATTACGCCTGCATAAGGTCTTTTTCCAAAGCAGTTCCGAGACCTCGTGTGGCTCTTTGGTAGAATTCTTCATTGCCACGCAGATTGCTTGGGTTTGATTCCTGCTCGGACCCTGATATTTATTATTTTCATCCGTCGGGTCACCGCTGCTGACGTCAGTTTTTTCTTAACGCTCTCGCATTTAAATTAATAATGTCTGTCCTCGCCGTTCCTGGCTAGATATAAATTGTCAAACACCTGTGGCGCACACCCGCGCACACGTATGCGCCACACATGTCTGCAGGCAAGGGTTTGACGACGTATGCGGCAGGATGTTCACGTTATTCATGCCATGACCGCCAGACATATTCGACTATACCTCTTACCTCCCATACCAATTTTGTGCTGCACCAAGTTAAGGAGGCGATCACGAGAGCACACAGACGTAGGCGGCTAGATGGATAGATAGATAGATAGATAGATAGATAGATAGATAGATAGATAGATAGATAGATAGATAGATAGATAGATAGATAGATAGATAGAAGGATAGGAACGCAAAAGTGTTCACAGTACGCAAAGAAATGCTTCGCATTTAAATTTAGAGCAAGAAACTACAATCAGCAATAACTACAAGCAAGAAAGTACCATAATCAAGCAAAAGTACAGACCTCATGTTCACCAACGCGTGTGCACGGCGCCGTTGAGAGTTTTAGGATAGTTAGTATTTCGCGGTACACGGGAGGTGGAAATTCATTTGAAAAAACAAAAATCAAGTGTTATGCCGTCCAGGACAACCTCGTAGTCCAGAGCGCCTAGACTACAAAGCACTTCGTATGACCCGAAGTATCGGCGAAGAAGTTTGTCAGAGTCCACGTCGACGTATTGGTGCCCAAACCCACACACGGTCACCAGGCTGGTCTTCCACGAAGCGTCGTCGAAGGTTGTAGCGACGGCTGTGGGCCTTTAGCTGCCACTGGATACGCAGACGGGCAAGTTGTGGGACTTCTTCGGCACTCTGTAGGTAGGCGGTGACTTCGATGTTTTCTGCATCGGTGACATTTGGTAACATGGCGTCGTGCGTCGTTGCCGGAATGCGTCCGTAGACCAACTTGTATGGCTTCATCTGCGTCGTCTTGTACGGTCGTGTTGCACGCGAAGGTCACGCTCGGAAGGATGACATGCCACTGTAGTGACATACACGAAACGTGAGAAGACGTCGTGAAGGTGGCCGACGTGGCATGTCTCGCCACTTTATTTGGGAAGGCCAAGCGGAGTGGCGGCGGCTGCAGCGTCCAGAACGCGAGGTGCGTGAGCTCGTTCTCACTGGCGCCTCGAGCTACGCATGAGCTGCGCGAGAGGCACGGCGCGGTGACTAGTAAATGATCATGATGATGAAGGGCGATGATGATGGCCTCTCCCCCGAAGAAATGAACCCGGAATGAAAATTATGAGGTGGTATATACAGAACCGTTGAGAACGCAAGACGAAAGGGTCCGTGAGCAGTCCAAGTCGACCATTTGGGGAGGCGCGGAGTCTATGGTCTTTCCGGAGGGAGTCACTGGGAAAATTGCACAGGTAGAAAACTCCAGAGTCCTGCGGTGGACAAGCGGAACCCATGATAACCTGGTGGGATCGCTTGAGTGCACACCCTGTGTCGTGAACGGTCGCGGCTGGCAAAGGTGCCCGCAGGTGGAGTTGTTGGAAGGCGGCGAAAAGCCTCTGCGGGTAATGTGGGCAAAACGATGCGATGTGTCGCAGCGCAGCCATGACGACCGAGCATTAACGTGTGACGGCCACGATGGGGTCTCCGATCGCACACATGGCGCTGACATGGCACTCGACAAGGAGCAGTGGGTCGGTCGTGCTGGTGTGGAGGTCGCTGTCGATGGAAATCCGACTTTAGCGTTTTATTGCGGCTGGCGTGGTCGCACGGGTGGTCGAGTCGACGGAAGGCGGAAATGCCATGCTCGAAGAACCGCACAATGGGCACAGCGGGTAGGTAGGTGCACGGCAAGTGGTCGGTCAATGCGTCGCGTCAAGGACTCCGGACGATGGCTTTCTTAGAACCCAGAAGGCGTGGGCTCTGCCGGAGAGTCGGACGGCGCGTCCGTGCTCATCGGGGCAGCCTGGTAGTTGTCCGCCTGCGCAGTCTGCATGAAAGGTGCGGGCTGTTCGACAATTGACAAAGCTGCCACGTAGTCCTCAGTCGTTACGGTGATCGTTGCAGCATCTCGAAAGTTCGGCCGTAGCATATCACGGGCAGGAACTTCAGCTGCGGGAGACGTCGAGAAAGATGGTAGTCGCTCCTGGCAAGACGCGCAGATTGTCAAGGCCGATGGAAGGTCGCGTCCATCAGGCATAGTCGGCGGCGATGCCTCCCCAATCAGGTGGCGTATAGTGGCCGAGACGGTGACATTGTCAGACTCCATGGCGTAAGGCAAGGTAGCCGTCATGGAGTCTGACGGCTCCGTAGTGTCGCGGGCCGTGGAGGTCGGGAAAGACGTGTGCTTGGTGGGCATGCCTGTTGGACCACCGGCCAAGGGCGTTGCAGCAGCAATGTCCTGAACCTCGTCGGCCGGGTGGTCGGGCACGGGATTCGCCGCGCTGGTGGCCGGACGTGAGGTTGCAGGTGACGTAGTCGGGAGAGTAAGGTCGTGGTCAAGGAAGGGCTGCGCGCCGGTTTATACTGCGCGCTGCGACACAGGGGAAACCTGGAACTGACAGTCGCTGGTCAACGAAAGCGGGCGGTACGTATGGCCGTAGCAGGCGAGCACCGCAGCGCAAACGTCGTCATAACGCTGCGGGCTGGAGGAAGATGCGGCAGCGAAGTGGCGAAGATTGACCGGCAGAGCGTCGAGCAAGACGGCGTGCATGAGAGGCTGTGCCATGACGCCATTCATGGCGAGAACGGCGTCAAGCTTCATGAACGATGCCTGGGGTAATGTCGGATGGAACGGCGGCACTGGCGGGCAAAGTCGTGGAGTCATTGCAGCGGACCCCTCGGTGAAGGGCGTGCTCTCCGGGTCACCACTGTAGCGACAGACACGAGACTTGAGAAGACGTCGTGAAGGCGGGCGACGTGGCCGTATCACTGTCTCGCCACTTTATTTTGGAAGGCCAAGCGTAGTGGCGATGACTGCAGCGTTCAGACCGCGAGATGCGTGAGCTCGTTCTCACTCATGCCTCGAGCTACGCATGAGCTGCGCGAGAGGCGCGGCGTGGTGACTAGTAAATGATGATGATGATGAAGGGCGATGATGATGGCGCTACACCATGTCTTGTGCTGGACGTCGACGCACATGGCCAGCACGTGGGCGATGGTCTTTTTGAGACGCTCGGTGACGCCATTGGTTTGGGGGTGGAAGGTGGAGGTGCGGCTGTGGCTTCTCTGGCAGTATCTCAAGATCGCCTGAGTTAGCTTCCCAGTAAAGGCCGTACCTCTGTCGGTGTTGAGAACCTCTGGGGCTCCATGACGCAGAAGGAGGTCCTCAACAAAGAACTTGGCTACCTCGGCGGCGCTGCATTTGCGCAGGGCCCTTGTTTCCGCGTAGCGGGTAAGGTAGTCGGTAGCTACGACCATCCACTTGTTTCCGACAGTCGACGTCGGGAAGGGACCCGATAAGTCCATACCGATTTGCTGGAATGGTCAGTGAGGTAGTTCAATGGGTTGCAGAAGTACCGCTGGTTTTGTCGGCGGTGTCTTGCGTCTCACTCAGAGTCCCGGCATGTCTTCACGTAACGAGAGACGTCGGCGGAAAGGCATGGCCAGTGGTAGTTTTTTGTCTCCTCGCGAGCGTGCGGGGAAAACCGAGGTGGCCAGCCGTCGGGTGCCGTGCGGGGCTTGCAGAATTTCTGGTCGCAGTGCCGATGGTACAATGATAAGGTATTTGGCCCTGGCCGGAGGAGAGTTCTTCGTTATGATGACGCCGTTTTTCAAAAAAAAAAATACGCCAATCCACGCCTGAATACTTTTGGAACAACGGTGGTCCTACCCTTCATGTATTCCACTAGGCCCCTTAGTTCTAGGTCGGCTCGCTGTCGTTCGGCGAAGTAGCCGACACTTATGGTTACCAAGAAGCATTCATCATCCTGGGCATCCTGCGGCGGTGGGTCGACTGGGGCACGATACAAGCAGTCAGCGTCGGAGTGTTTTCTTCCGTACTTGTAAACGACGGTAATGTGGAATTTTTAGATTCTTAATCTCCGCCGTGCGAGGCGTCCTGAAAGGTCCTTCCAGTTAGCTAGCTAACACAAGGCGTGTTGGTCACTCCGAACTTTGAAAGGCCTGCCGTAGAGGTAGGGACGAAACTTGGATGCAGCGCAGATGATGGCAATACACTAAAACACTCCTTTTCTCAGGGCTGGGCAGAGATACCTGAAAAACTATTCCGGAATATAGATATCGAAATACATGGGTTGGAAGCCTGAAATACAGATACTGAGATACTTTTGTCTTTGACGTAGCGGGCAATTTCGGATATATTTATATATCGGAAAAATGTATTCCCGAATACACATGCAGCAATACAGATACTGATATACGTTTTATTTCGGGGATCTTCATGCTCCGACAAAAACATTTATTAGGTACTGCATAACATCGCAAATATTGCAGCGGTATGAAACTTGCACTGTATTTATCACAGTACTCTGAGCGCTGTTAAAGAATTGCGAAAGAGGGTTACAATGTCCACAATTGTTAATGACGACATATATACAGGTATCATTTGCAATAAAAACTTATATTTTATCACCGCAAGAGTAATACGCATTGTACACCGAAAATGACATACTTGGTGGCAACAATATTACCTACGGCAGAAATAGCATAGTTTAAGCAAATCACAGGAATCACTATCGAACAGCACTACATGGAAAAAGTATGCATTTATTGAACGCATAAGAAATATTTTGCTGAAAAGGTTGGTGTGTTAAGTACACTTAGGCCACAGGAGCTTCTCAAATAGGCCATCATCAAGACATCGTCGGTTCAGCCTCAAAAACCATACTCGCGAACGAGAAAAGTCTCTCTGCTGCGGCAGAGGAGCAGAAATTTGTGTTATAGCGGATAAATGCCGCCTTCATGGCCGGATAGTCCTGCAGCATGACGATATCCCTTCTCGGGTCACCTAAATACCGGCAAACTTCCGCCCTTACGTGGGTCTCTTCTGACCGTTCAGATGCGGAAGTGTCCCCGTCTTCAAAGTCGTAAAAACTGTCATTAATCACCACCGATGACGACGACTCGTCGCACGTGTCCGCTTGGAGCGGTACATGCGCCTCAGCCGCTCGCGCGCGCAAGCTCTCAAAGTGTGAAGATTTAGCCACTTCGCTTGAGATCCGCCGCATCTTGAAAAATGGGTGTGAGCAGGATTCAAGTATTGTCTCATTATTTTCTATACTAAAAACGCATAAAAGCGCTTTTGGAGACCGGTTAGACAGCTTTCTCAGCTCCGTGCCGAATTTTTTGCTTCGTAGAAATTAGCTTCTTTACTACCGTGAGAATTGTTGGCAGAAGCTATCCGTAGTAGCCGCAGCTGCCTTTCTGCAAGATATCGATTGCTGAAAAAAAAATATTTTATAACGTAAGCTGTTTGATTTTATCATGTGATGGTGATCGAAAGCAACTTGTAATCAATAAACGTAGACGACTCTTCAAAACATTTATAAAAGAGTACTTCACCTGCAGCGATTGGGTAAAGAATCCCGCGACATTCGTCCGGAAAGTCGAACTCTGCATCTCTTATATATGGTAGGCCAAGCTTCTTTGAGAGTGCGCCATCCAACTTTCGAGCGCACCAGACGCTTTTTTTTCGCTCCGTCCCTCTTCCTTTTTTACCCCAGTCATTTTTTATATAGCTCTGGCGCACACCCTTGCGCCCTTCTCTCTATCCCTTCCCTTGACCAGCACCTAGCGTGGAGCCCTTTTTAGGGCTTCAAGAATAAAAGAAAATGTAGTTCCCTTGTCTCTTCTCTTTTTTTTTCCCCGTCTCTTTATTTTATTTACACTACCATCACCAAGATGGCAACTACTTCCTCTGAGGCTCTGTCCTCAAAGGACACGCACGGCGATCTCATGGAGCGCACTAAGGCGTGCCAAACAGTGAGCCAGCTGCCTGCATCAGCAGGGACCACAACAAGCCCTGGGCCTCGGAAGCTGAGGGCCTTGTCATCTCGGCAGCGCCAGCTTCCATACCTCCACACGCCAACTTCTCGTCCAAGAACAAGAGGGACTGGCAAAACCACCGCGCCTAAAACGCGCCAGGCCGCAAAGGGCGAGGCAGCCAAAGCGGCAACCAAAGATAAAAAGGCTGCTACCACATCCGAGGAGGCCGCCGCCGCCATTTCCAAGACACCCCAGTCCCCTACACTCCATCTTGTGCAGGAGAAAAACAGGACGGAGTTCAACCTCAACAAGGAACCTGTCTCCTCATCACCCACAGCCAGTGAGGAGGACAGCACCGAATCCTCCTCTCCCACGTCGTCTTCCTCATGGGAGCATACAACCCCAGCCTCCTCTCCCACTACCATCACAGAGAGTGAAAACGGAAGCAGCCCTAGCACACCGGAACACAGCCGGTCCACACAGCGTCGTCTGCTAGAAAGGGCCCCACGCAGCGAACGCGCGCTGCCTCTTCGCCACCGGAAACCGGCTTCAGCCCCGACCACGGTGTAAGAAGTAGCTTAGGTGAGCGAGCGCGGTCGCTGGGCGCGCCGCGGTAAGGTTCTGCTTCCAGATAGCGCCGACAGATGGCGCGCGAAACTGCTGCCATTTAAGGTCCCTATATATATAAAGGTAGCGACAACTACACGCGCGCCCTCTGGAGGGGTCCAAGGAGCAGCGCTAGCAGACGACGCTCCGCTCGCTCGCGTGCATTCTGCGGACGCCTAAAACCGCTCTCAGCGCGCGCTTTAATCGGTAAATTATTGCGTTTTGTGGCGTAAGCTGCTTAGGAAACCTCAAAGGACAGGGACAACAACTAACGAGTCCGGAGTACGCTAAACATTGAAATAAAAACACGTGCTTTTCCGAAGGGAGCTTCTGAGAAGTTTGCCACAGCAGTTGTCATGCAGGACATTTATATTTTTGTTCTTTGCGTGTTTTCAAATTCAGCATAACTTGAAGTAGATGTACTGCTTGTTTTCTAGTTCGAAAAATATTGGCAGGTTGTGAACTTATTGCTAATCTCGGAAACCTCTTGATTCACTTAGCGTAGTGTGTAGTGCAAAACATGTGCTATTATTGGTTTCATTGGGTTTGTCAGCGTTCAGAAGAATTCCCACGATTAAACGACACTTTTAACTACGCTTATTTTCTTTTTAAAGTACTCTAATATGCTTAGGAGAAAGGGTTGCACTGCATGCGTGGAATATCAGCAACCAGAGTACCTTTCAAGATCTAGGAAATATAGCATGCCCACTAGTGTCTCACGCATTTTAATGATTAACAGTTTTTAAAGACGTACATTTATCCAAAGCCGCCTCCCTTTTACTATCCCCGCCGCCTACATGTCCCACAGATTAAAGGTATGTCGCAATGTTACGTATAATTATTGAGATCTAACAGACAATGATGCCAAGGAAAGTATAGGGGATGTTATTCGTTACCTAATGGAATTTCAAATAAATTCGAGGTATGTATGCACCTACAGGACCTAAAACCAGACTACAACGAGAAAAGCTGAGCTAGGTGACATTTTGTAGTGACGCATATGAGTATAAAAGAGCACTTATTGGAAAATTGGGTCTTATTGCATGAATTCATAGCGAAGGTTTTCGTTGGAAGGTTTGTTGTCAATACCGATCACCCCTCATTCGCTTGCAGGGTGGCTTCCGTTGCTTCTGCCTTGACAAATTAGCAGAGATTCTGGGTGCGGCATATATGGTTTCAGTTCTTTCCTCCCAGTGCCCCGCAGTATTACTTACTCGAACTCATCAAAATCATTGTGGTCCCCCCAGGGAAAACATCACGCGGGATGCTTCAACTAAGAAGCCTTAATTGATCCCGCGCACAGCAGTGCGGCAAAACATGGCAAGGTGTGGCAATAAACTAATACCAAATTGTCCTTTCCTTGTGAGCTTTCAGTGTTGAAGCCACCCCAAGGAAAAAAAAAACGAAGGCATGAGTGTATTGGGTTCCGAGCTATTTAATGTTTAGTGATACGGGCATGAATCTGCGTTGCCTACTGCGCACAAAGCTACAGTATAAAAAATGCTGACAGAATAATAGCCTTGCTGAAATAATGCTCACCTATATGCACGAACAAAAGCTCGCCACCAGGCGAAAGGCTGCTTGAAGTTATAAATATTACAAAATCATTTACTTTGCATAGCCGAGTGTTTTCTGTGTGCAAACATTTCTTGCGACTGATTTTGTGGGGCCATACCTTCCTTCAGAATATATTTCTGCCACCGCGAGCAACAGAAAAAAAAAAAAAAGCTTTTTCTGTCCTCCGCGCGGTGAAACAACCGAGGGCGTTTGAGACCCCGCATACTAGCCCGTCGCATTCAATTCAAGCACAGAATTCCCACGTCCACTCAACTTC
Organism: Rhipicephalus appendiculatus; assembly: GCA_030522465.1. Lineage (NCBI taxonomy): Eukaryota > Metazoa > Arthropoda > Arachnida > Ixodida > Ixodidae > Rhipicephalus > Rhipicephalus appendiculatus. The sequence continues at coordinate 651,142 of JALIZH010026629.1, forward strand.
AAGTAAATAAACGCTTCTAAATTGCAACAACAATGCAACAGAGGCGCGTGAAGTACTTGTTAAATTGTCCAACTCCACGCTTGAAAACGCAGTCACCCGTACCTCTCGCCGGCACAGCGCTGCCACCGCTGGACCCTTTGGGCGGGGCGCGGAGGCAAAAAGGTCACGTGTCGCCAACCGGCCTATCGCAGGACGCGGCGGCTGGATCAAGACCTTTCGCTACTTTTGAAACATACAGGGACTTTACTGCCATTTAGAGTTACTGTATATGCTACCTTTAGGTAGCAGAGTTTTACCTTTAGGTAGCACTGTTTTCCGGGCGCCGCTCGCTCCGCCTCCAGGGATTCCAGCGCTACTAGCGCCACTATTCGCCGAGCGCCATCACGTGGTCAGAAGTGGCTCCTCTGCGCTGCGGAGAAGCCAACCCTTTGCAGGCAATGCACTCTGCAGGTTCCGGCCGTCCAAGCGTAATGACCTCCGCACTGTTGTTATTCATGCTGCTTGTCGAGATACATGAAATCTCAGGTGCATTATTTGGTGCATTGTAGAACCAATGGTTGGTTTTGGGTTTTAACGTCTCGAAGCGGCTCAAAGAGACGCCGTAGTGGAGGGCTCCGGATAATTTCGATCACCTGGTGCACTTTAACACGCACTTCAATCGCACCAATGTCATACCACACAACGGCAGCTCGTTCACTATATGACGGCATGTTGCGCGCCGAACTGTCATAGCCCCAGCGAAAATGGTAAGATGTGCAACGAGCGAAATCTTCTACACGCCTCCGACTCCATGATAAGTGTGACAAAACCCGACTGCAGTTTTCTGGGGTATATGCTACGGATATTGTGTAATAATTCTAGAGCACCAGCTGCACTTTGCTGCGGTGCAATCGCTCGGTAATCGCATCCTTTGCAGCAGGTGTTGCCATAGAAATAAAGATTGTAGCGCCTTCAATGAACAAGAAACAACATTATGGTGCTGCAAAAGATGCACAATTTAATGTACGCACAATAACGTCATAGGTAAAATAACTGCGAAATACATGTAGCCTTAATCAGCGGGTTGTGTCGGATGCGTGACACTCATAACACATCTAAAATGGTCCATCACGCGTGGAATTCGACCAGGGAGTTTTCCTGGAATCATTCGAATAATGAAAGCGGTGAAGCTAGCATCAGCGTAATACTGCGGCTCGAAAACATGAGGCGAGCTATCTAGTCTTACCAACATTATAAAAACTAGAAAGAATAGCAAAAAAAAAAAAGAATTTAAGTGTGCGTGTAATCGCTCGGTTTAGTAACCTCAACTGAACTCCTGTTTCATGCCTTTAGACACGTGCAATATGTTAGACGCGACAGCGCACTTGAATCGCACGTTCACATCTTTCAGATTTTCGAGCCGTAGTAGCGTATACATTCATGCCAAGTGCGCATGTTTATCGCTATCGAGCCCGATTGGGTTAAACATTCTCGACTACAATTTGCCCCCCCTTCCACAGTTAGCGCAAGCGAGCTAAACGCAACTGAACGATACCATGATATTCTGGCTCGATCGTGCGAAGATCGAAATTGTTTAAGGTATAATAATATCTGTATTTAACGTCCCAAAATGACGATATGATTATGAGGGACGTCGTAGTGGAGGGCTCCGGAAATATCGACCATCTGGTGTTCTTTAACTTGCACTGACATCGCACAGTAAACGGGCCTCTGCCATTTCGCCTCCATCGAAATGTGACCGCCGCGGCCGGAATTGAACCCGCGGCCGCTTCGGGTCAGCAGTCGAGCACTCTAACCGCTACACCACCTCGTCGGACAAAATTGTTTGAATTATAGCACCTGTGTTTATGTTTGTCACACGCACTATTTGGCGCAATAATTACATACTATAGGACCACCAGCGGAAAAGCGCAGCTCGTAAATATGAACCGAGCAATCTAGTTTTTACTAACTATAAAAAAAATAGAAAGAAAACACACACGCATGGGCGTTGGCAGGGGGGGGTGCAAAAGGGGCACTTGCCCCCCCTCAAGCCACTCAAGCCCTACCCCACACCCAAGCTATGCCAGTGCTCTCCCCCCTCTCCCAGTCGCGATCGTGCAACGACGGTTTGCACCCCCCAAGAGAAAATTATGCCGACGACCATGCACACACGCACGCATACGAACACGCACTCACGCACGCACGCGCGCGCGCACACACACACACACACACACACACACACACACTCTCTCTCTCTCTCCACGTACAGCGAGCGCGGCTCCTACACGGACGGAGAGTGGCTTTCCCGCATGGCGACGGAGCCCAACATGGCGTACCTTGGCGCAACTCTGCTACCTAAAGGTAGCATATACAGTAACTCTACTGCCATTTATCTCTGCCTCCCGCATGCCCTGCGCCTGCGTCCCGTTCACGGTGCAGAACCGCGCTGCCGAGGGCAACAAATTTTCCCTTTTAACACAGCGCTGTCAAAGACCTACGAGCGGTTTGTACGTATTATGAGGCCTAGTCGTTGAGTTATTGTTCATAATGGGTTGCCCCAATTGCAATCCACATGCAGTGAGAAACAAATTAGGTTGAGGAACGATTGCCGACGTGCGGTTCACTTTGGCTGGAGTCTGCATATAGCTGATTAATTTTTGTTAACCCTTTCAGTCCCTGTGATTCCAATTGGAATCATAAATTATGTAGGTCAGTCAGCAAGCATCTGGTAAAGATAAAGCTTTGTTCTTCCTCAAGAGCCCGTATTTAGCATCTGCCCTACATGTGGTGTCAACATGGTACATATAATAAAGGCAGGTCACGTCTGAGCGAAGAAATTACAGAAGTGGTCGTGCTGCTCGCGCATTTCGCTGAGGCAGCGTCTTCTTTCACCGTGCAGAGATAGGGCATTAATTTTAGTTCTGTGTCGGGAATTTGAATTTTGGCTATTGGACAATATGCTATCCTATGTAAATAATATTTTATGTAGTAAATGAAGCAAAAATTATGGAATGAATATTAAATAATAATTATTTGGTAAATTAGTTGACACGTTAATTACTCTTCTCTGAAAAGTATGAGCGAATAGTTTTTCAGTTTTTTAGGACTACCACGATCATGCTCATCTCAAAATGTAAGAGCTAGTTGCTTACATTGAAAATATTTAATTCGGGACTGAAAGGGTTAAATACGGAAGCCGAAGCCTGAGCAATACGTTGGAATCGACATTAAGTTATAGGATCATGGAACAGCTTCTGGTGCGACCGTGCTATGTCGCAATCCTGTGATTATACAAATTAACGTTGTTTTTTTTTTCATAACGTATGGGATGTTTTTTTCATCAGCTGTACCTGGTGCCACTGGTTAAAAAGCCAGCGGCATCTCTTCTTGCTATTCCGCTCATATTGCCGCGAAAGCTTTCTACTGTTTGTTTTGTTGTTGTTCTTCCTCTGACCTTTGGCGCAACCCACCTCGGGGTTGCGCCAAAGGATTGGATTGTTCGCATTGAAAGTTACAGACACACGACTTCATCATTCTTGTGCGCGATACGAGATGTGCCTAGAAGTAACTAGAAGAATCTGGAACAGTGTGTTCGACATTGCTCCACATTCTTGTCGTTACTTGCGGGCGCTTATCTCGAAAGTTTTTTACGGCCTTTAAATTGAGCGCGGCCTAAAGCATCAAGCACTCTGTTCATCGGCGACCGCCGAGCATGTTTGTTGCTGTCGCCGGCGCCGAGTTGTACGGTTCTTAGTTGGCGCAAGTCCGCCGAATGAACACTTTCTTTTAGAAGCGTTTTGGTTCTCTTCCTGACTGTCGGACTGCCGTCATCACTGCGTGACAATATGTAGCATAACGTCGCATCAGCAAACGTATTTTATTGGCATTTATTTACTGACTTTTAGAATTTTCAGACAAGAAAGCGATAACACAAGAGGTCATACGAAATATCCGATAAAAGAAGCTCACACAAGCTTTGCCATTTTTCGCAAGTCGTTGCCTTTTTTTCATGTCTGTTCTTCAGTTGCCTACAGTACTGACGCATACGTAGACCGATATAGTAGTGTAGCGACTTCGCAAGCATTTCTTCTTTGTGCGTACTACAAGGAAATGTGAACTGGAAATTCTCCAACACGCCATCAGTAGCTTTGTCGTATGCATCCCTGCCACCTGCATACTTGGCAAACTGTTCCTCGGTGTATTTGAAAAAGTCAAAGAGGTGCATGTTTGGACGCGTGCGCCAGCCCCTGCAGAGCCTTCCTGTTAAACAGCACCGACGATCCGTCGCTTGTCCTATGCGCAACCGCAGCGTCAATAAATACGACGTCCCTCACTCCAGCTAAGTTGATGAGATGCGCCGCCCATGACGGCTGTGGCAGGCTAACGCAAGATACTGCAGTGAAAAGCCGTTCGAACAATGAGTCACATGAGTTACTCTCACCGGTCTTTGCCACACCACAGCTGTCGTCGGACGACGTTTCCATATTGTCCGCTGAGGAGACTTCTATGTGGCTAGCTGTTGGCAAGTTGCTGCTATCGTTGTTACAGGTACTCACCGAAGCAGCCACAGGAAGCGCTAACCCTTTCACTTGCTTTCGAGGGCTTTTAATCTTTCTGGACAGGTAGCTTGGCGCACCTTCGAAAATTGACGGCACAGCGTCTTTTGAAAGGCCCGCTCTTCTTGTTCCAGACATCAGCACATGGCCGTCAATTCCCGCAGACCACGTCTTCAGGATAAAACGGGAAGCGAAATGCTTCTCACAAACGCGATCCGTTCTCTGGAGCACGCGGTCTTTACGAGGTATAGCTCGTCTCCATGCTTCAAGCCTTGCTTCATCGTTCGGCGGCTTGAAAAGCGAGTACTTTTCTTTGCAAGACTTGTAACCGGTGTTACAAAACGGTACGAAGCACTTTCCCATTATGCAGGCTCATGAAAAATTTCGAAGGTTGGGAGCTACCTGGCAGACAAATGAACAATGCGTTGACAAAACACGGCGCGCAGCGCCATGAACAAAGCTGCAATTGGTTAGTGCTCTCTGAGAGCGCGAAGCGAGGGAGCGGGCACTAAGGTACCTTAGCGGGCACAAGTTTCTAGCGCCCTGTCTTGACGAGCGGAGAAAGGAGAACTTTAAGCCGGCGGCAGCGGCCCTCGCCCAGCGCGCGCCGTTCAGTCACCTAAGATACTTCTTACACCGTGGCCCCGACCAACTCACCGCGCAACCCTCCTGCGCCGCACGTCATGATGACGTCACCACCACGGAGCGCGCACGTGACACGCCTTCTTTCTCTCTTCCTGTCGAGGAAGCACCCGCGTCGTCTGCTCCCGACGCAAGGAGGAACACTCTTGCGCAAGAGGGAACCCCCCCTGAGTTACAGTGTACTAGAATAGGGGCAGTGTGTTCAGACGGCGGCGCGCGGCACGCGCTGCTTTGAAGCCAAGAGCGTAGACGAGTCTCGGATGTTTGCGGCGGCGCTGCAGTCGCACGGGCTGTACCATGGAGGAAGGAATGGGTTGTACGGACGCGTGTTGCGGCTGTTTGCGCGCACTTGCTGAGCTCCATGTTGCTTGTGAACAAACGCGTTATATCGGTCGCTTGTTCGAGTATTCAGAAGGAGAAGGTTTTAAATATTTGTTGGCATCTCAACGAAGCCGAGATAAGTTGGAGAACTTCTTTGGTATTGTGAGACAGTCGTGCGGATCCAACGATCACCCAACGTCGCGTCAGTTTTTTACTGTTGTCAATTGCCTGTCTTTTTATAATTTGGCGAATGCAATGCAAACAGGAAACGATGATGACAGTGAAGACTGGTTCTCACTACTTCAGTCATTTGACAACGCTCACATAAAAGAAGTTGCATCACTTGATGAGTTGGAAATCTGACACCAAGAGCAAAGGTTAAACAGTATGCCAGCTGAGCACCGGGCTTGCGAGGAAAAGCGATGCATGACCACCTTATCCATTATGTGGCCGGGTATGATGCACGGAAATTTTTTACTCGCAACAACTGTGACGACTGCCGCTCTCTTCTTTTGCAGAACTCTAGTGTCATTAGCGGGGGAGGCCTGCTCTATCCTTCCAAGTTGTTTTTTGAAGCAGTAAAAAAAAAAAACTTGAGGGAATATTCACAACCTTCTCCAGCCAACAGGAGCTAATTAGCGACAGCATATGTCATGATTCTAGTGAAAGCTAAGTTTGGCTATGCTATGGTGCAAATTGCATGCTGATGAATTCACATGAGCAGTCGTGCGCTTTTATGTGCTAACACTGCTACTTTTATGTTAAAGGTCTAAGTCAGTCAGGAGAAGCACGACGAAAAAGGAAATTGCACTTGAAAGTTAGCCGCTGTTCCTACACTCTAAAAAAGATCGTGTAAAAAGGGTGTCTTATATATTTTTGTCCCACAACAATAATAGTCATCTAGCTTGCTTGCGCTTCCTTTCTTGAAAACTCGGCGCTGGCCACTTTCCTATGCCGCGGTCGCATTTTTGCGAATGCGAACTGCAAATGAAACTGTGTGCAGCCAGGGGTGGTGCCAGGATTTTTTTTACAAGGATGGCGGGCACACACGACAAGTGAGTTCCGTCAGGGGGGAACGGAAGCGAGGAACTTATGCTTTATGTTTTAATTGACTATGTTTGTTGTTCTCGGGGCGGGGGGAAGGGGGGGGGGGGGGGGGGGACTCAGCCTCTTCGTGCCCCCCGCTGGCGCCGTCCCTGTGTGCAGCTGTAATCTGAGTTTGATATGGATTCAAAACACTTTTCTGCGGTGGTACATCTTGCTCGAGTATTTCTCGCGGATTGATGAGTTTTATATTTCCCTCCGACAGCCTTAAATCTCAGGGGTGTCAATAAATCCGCCCAACTGGCGTTCGGATGCGTTAGAAGTACGCATTCCGAGCATGCATCTTCACATCCGCCGAGCATTCTCACGTCTATTTGGCTGCGATAATGAATGATTGCAGCACTTTTAACGCGATCGCATTAAAGAGTTCGCTTTGCGAAAGTTTCTGTGTCGATGTTTTATCGAGGAGCGCGAGGCCAGGCGAGGCGCTGCGCCAGCTGCCCCGTCGGTTCCGTACAGCCCATGCTCCTGCAGCGCGATCTCTTGCTTTCTGCATGAAGCGCCTCAGCGTCAGCATGGCCTCCGAGATGGCGGGCGCGCGGCGGGTTTCTCTCCGGCCGTCCCAATCGCCGCGCTCCCCAGCAAAAAAACGTACATCGCGTCGCGCGCCCGGCTACCGCGAGATGGCGCACTCACTTGGGATTCCGGCGGCAGCGGAGACCGCGGCAGAAAGCAGAGCGCGCGGGATTACAGCGTGCGCGTGTTTTTTAAAGACGATAGTCTTTCTTGGGATACCTAAACGAAGAAATTTTGGTCTGTCTGTCTGTCTGTCTGTCTGTTTCTCTGTTTGTCGGCACGTCGCACGATTCAGCTAGCTGGCCAAAGTTTAACCCCTTGCCTTACGACCTCCAATCTTGACCGAAGAGCATGTGTTCATACGGGTGAGCGTCGGCAATTAAAAATCAAATATTACGCATACCTGAGGCACAACATCCATACCTTAGTACTATTCACAGTGTTCCTTTAAAACAAAATCTATGGATACGTAATTATAAAGATCCTAGTGTTTATTACGCGGCGCTGAAAATGCGCCGCTGTGTACAAAACAAGTCTCCGCCCAGTGATTTAACTTCCACGCTGTGGTGCTGCCACCTGGCAGCAGCATAGTTCAACACAAGCCAATGTTCCCCGGTAGCGCTGTAGATGGCGTCCTCTTCTGTTTTATCAATGCCAGCCAGATGCGGCTGATTCATCGTAGAAGAGCGCTGTCTCAGGCAAGGCAAAACATATATGACCGCTTGATGAAATACGACCCACTCTACAAGACATGATCAGAGAACGCAGAGAAAAGACCGACGACCAAATTTCAGCGGAGAAACGCCGGCGTCCGTCTAAGCGTGCCCGGAAAACGTCCGAAAAACGAGCCCAGCGGCTAGCCCAGCTATTAAATTGTGGTACACATGCCGCTCATGCAGTGCAGTCGGCACAAGACTATCGTCTTTCGACGACATTTGCAGCGAAGCACGCAGATACGCGGCCAATTTTTTTTTCTTTTTTTTCGTTGTGGTGCCGTAATCTTCGTGAAGTATTTACTGCGTAGATTCGTTGTGCTTCGTTCTGTGCATAGTTCCTATTTTTAGTTTACATTTTAGTTGTACTTATGGTATTGTATTCATGCAGCACTGAGCTGTCTTATGCGAATAATGCTTTTCTTACGTCTTTGCATTTTTTATTTTATTTAATTTCCTCGCATGCATTGCAGTGCAGTGATCGTTGCGCAGTGTTTACCAGCAGCTTTGCGAGCGTGATTTTTTTCATGATCTTAGTTTTCGCTTCAGTTTTACGATGTATATTGACTGCATGAAGGCCACAATCTGCAACTTCACTCTGTGCGGATAATGCTTCCTTTATGCCGATGTCACTTTTTTACTTCTTTACGCTGCTGTGACGGCATTCACCTGTTATACAATGCCTGTAAAGCATTCCGTATAGAAGTAAGTGCCTTCAAGTTGTTAATAAAGGAAATATAAACAAAGTGTTCCTAATGGAAAATTTGAGTGCTGCTGTACGTGTGTTTTCATTTCGCTATATGTTGTTACACCGAACGAAAAAATGCACAAAGGAAGCAAGCAGCGATACCTGCATTTTGCGATACTGCTTCCAAACGGACTGCTTCCGTCGCAGGCTTTAAATCTAGCTTACAACATTATCAACATATCTATTGTGGGCTCGGGGCCAGTGGTCGGCCGAAGCCCTCAGAGAACACGAAGGCGACAAGAAAAACGCGTTTAATTTACGAAGGCCCGGCAACGACTGATCGGTCTTTTGCGGCAGGACGAGCGCGAGCCCCGGGCGTCATCACGCCCAGCCTCATCATCGTTTTTTTTTTCTTCTCCTTCGCTAGCACCCCCCATACTATACAGCCCGCAAATTTCGAAGTATAGTAAGTTTCTAGCACATGCGGATCTCTTGCAGAGGCATCGCTTTTCTTTTCTAAGTGCTCTAATAAAGGCGGCGCAAATCTGCAGCAAAAAAAAAAAAAGCCCATTCGAGAATCGATAGGCCCCGGCATTGACTTGGCCTCTCGTACACCTTGACCAGACATTTCCAAATCAGCGTGAGGTTAATAAACGCGCAAAACCATTTTTTCCTCGTCACATGCAAGCTGCGCCAACAGCGCGCAGCTTTTCCGATCCCAAGTAAGCGCGCCGCGGTGCGGAGAAAATGGCGGGCCACGCCCACCTCGGGAAATACGCTCTCTCCGTGCGATTGGGACGGCCGGAGAAAAACCCGCCGCGCGCCCGCCATCTCGGAGGCCATGGCGTCAGGCGCTCCCTGAACACACTGCCCCTATTCTAGTACACTGTACCTGAGTCACCGGCGAGGAGCAGCCAGCCCTGTCCACATTCCGGCACAACAGAGAGTGCCGCCACGCCCCAGGGAGACGGCGGGGCAAACTCGGAGATATCCTCCTCGCAGCAACACCCCTCTCCACCCTCCCCTTCGGAAGAGAGCGCGGCTGCGCTCGCGTCGTCTGCTACAGCACGCGCACCGCTGATTTCCGTGGCTACTTCCGCAAAACTGACCCGTTCTGCACTCGGGCCCATGTGCCAGCTCACCCAGGCCACATACACGGAAGTGGACCATGCCGAGGCTCGTCGAAGACAGCGCGAGATGATGTCTGCTGACACAGAGGCTCTCACATCATTCCCGCCTCTTCCACCTACCGGAACACCAAGCGGCACTGCTCTGTGTGCGCCAATCAACCCCTCGGTTCCGAAAACTGGTCCACAGAGCAAGGGCAAAAACAACAAGCGGCAGAAACCGCGTTTTCGCCCACTACCTACCCCTCCCCTGCCTCCGAGCGAAACTCGGGATGTAACAGCCGTGGCCCACAGCCCCGCGCCCAACGAAACCGGGCAGACTCTCATCTTCCGCCCTGTTGGGAAAACATGACACTTCCTCGCGGCATCGAGGGATGCAATCGCTGCCTTCCTCGCTGGTTTTCCTGCCACGGCGCGTGTTCGCGTCAATCACCGTCTCAACCTGGTACCGGTCGACACGGTGCCGTGCGCAGATGTCAACAGCCTGCTCGAGATCCGCACAATTGTCGACGTCGCTTTAAAGGCCAAAGTGCTCGCGATGAACAGCTGTGTCGGCGAACTCTTCGGTGTTGATGCAGAAATTATCACAGCCAACATTGTCTCTCCAGCCAGGGTGCTCTCCTGCACGCGCCGAGGCCGCACAGTGGCCGTCACCTTCGAGGGAGCCGTGGTTCCGTCGGAACTCTCACTGTTCAAACAGCGGAGGCCGGTGCGGGCGCGCCTACCTCGGCCACTTCAGTGTGCGCGCTGCGGCCTTTTTGGCCATGCCACCGCCACATGCACGAGGGACAGGCGCTGCCTGCGCTGCCGTAAGAGCCACGTCGAGGGCCCCTGCCAAGCGGAAAAACCCAGGTGTTTCAACTGCAAGGGTGCGCAGGCCGCAAATGAACCACGATGCTCATCCTGGCAGCAGCAGAGGAAGGCCGCATTCCTCATTGCCACTTCAGGCGGCAAACTCTCTCGCCGCCAGGCGATGTAGCGAGCGCAGACCGCGGCTCAGGAGCGGAAGACCAGTGCGCGAGCAGCAGCAACAACGCGCCCAGGACACTCATTCCGTGATGCGCTAGCCGGCAACGCCAGCGCCGATTCTCCGCACACCCCCCCCTGAGTCAACAGGCACACCCCCCCTCCGCGGACGACCCGAGGGACACGGTGATGGCGGCGTTAGCCGCGGCTCTTTGTGCGCTGCTAGAAACTGTGGCGTGCGACTCTCCGGCGCGCGAAATGTGCGCCGCGGCCCTAGCCGCCCATCAAGCCATCGCACGCCATGGCTAGTTCGTCAAAGACGCCGCGGCCGCGGATTTTGCAGTGGAACGTCCGTTCCCTCCGCCGCCGTCACCCAGAGCTCACCCTCCTACTTCTCAAACGTGAGCTCGACGTCCTGGCCTTCCAGGAAACGCGAGTTCGAGAGGGGGGAGCTCAACCTCACAGGCTACGTTGCATACCACGGCGCAACGGCCTGCGAGGACAGTGCGTGCCATGAAACTCACTGCGGAAACATCGCACATCCCTCGGGTCGCGCAAGAGCCTCTGTTTACGTCGATACACGGCTCCCTCAAGTCCTCATCGACGTTTCCGACATCATGTGCGCGGGCGTCGAGTGCGTGGCAGTGCGAGTGCGCGTGGGGGGCAGCAGACACGTGCGTCGCGAGTGTTTACGTTTACTCGCCGATCGAGTGGGACGCCGAGTTTCTTGTGCGACTCGCCGGGCGCCTTGGCGGTGCATCGGTGGTGTGTGGTGACTTTAACTCGCATCCCACGGCTTGAGGCTGTCGGCGTGTCAACGCCAGTGGCCGCGCCCTGATGGATGCCGTGCTGACTACGGGTTTCCACATACTCAACGATGGCCGCCCGACTTTTGTGAGTCCCGGCGCTGTGCGGAGCGCACTTGATCTCTCCCTCGTCTCGGACGATTGTTTTAAAGACGATAGTCTTTCTTGGGATACCTAAACGGAGAAATTTTGGTCTGTCTGTCTGTCTGTCCGTCTGTCTGTTTGTCTGTTTGTCGGCACGTCACACGATACAGTTAGTTGGCCAAACTTTAACCCCCTGCCTTACGACCTCGAATCATGACCAAGAAGCATGTGTTCATACGGGTGAGCGTGGGCAATTAAAAATCAAATATTACGCATACCTGAGGCACAACATCAATACCTTAGTACTATTCACAGTGTTCCTTTAAAACAAAATCTATAGATACGTAATTATAAAGATCCTAGTGTTTATTACGCGGCGCTGCTGTGTACAAAACAAGTCTCCGCCCAGTGATTTAACTTCGACGCTGTGGCTGGCTGTGGTGCTGCCACCTGGCAGCAGCATTGTTCAACACAAGCCGATGTTCCCCGGTAGCGCTGTAGATGGCGTCCTCTTCTGTTTTATCAATGCCAGCCAGATGCGGCTGATTCATCGTAGAAGAGCGCTGTCTCAGGCAAGGCAAAACATAATGGCCGCTTGATGAAATACGACCCACTCTACAAGACATGATCAGAGAACGCAGAGAAAAGACCGACGACCAAATTTCAGCGGAGAAACGCCGGCGTCCGTCTAAGCGCGCCCGGAAAACGTCCGAAAAACGAGCCCAGCGGCTAGCCCGGCTATTAAATTGTGGTACTCATGCCGCTCATGCAGTGCAGTCGGCACTATCGTCTTTCGACGACATTTGCAGCGAAGCACGCAGATACGCGGCCAATTTTTTTTTACTCGTGGCGCCGTGCCCCCCGACACTCAGGGATCGGACCACTACCCGATAACCCTTGAACCCCACGCGCGAGTGCAGCGCACCAGGAGTTATAGTGTTGTGAACTGGCCCGCTTCCGCGAACTGTGTGCTGTAGTGCCAGTCGCGGGAGACGTGTTTCAACACGTCTACGAGTGCGCGAGTGCTGCCACGACGGTGTGTCGCGTTCCGGCCGGCACCCCAGCACCGGATATCAAGCTGCTGAACCTGCGAGCGGCTCGCCGACTGGTGCAGCGCAAAGCGGATCGTTCGGAGAAAGCAGAGTACTGGACTGTGTACGACCGCATTGACGCGGTCTGTCGTCGACACGCCCGCCAACGTCGTGATCGCGGCTGGTCCAGCCTCTGCCGAACCTTCGACGATCCGCGCAACCAGCGGCGATCGTGGCGCATTTTCCGCTCAATGCTGCGCATTCGTGCCCCTCGATATCCGGGACTTTCTATTGCTGTGGCGCTCGGGATCTCTGCCGCGCAGCTCGCCGAACTCCCCGCCGACACGTTCGCGGGACTATCTGTCAACACCGCAGCAGACAACGCCCCGGTCCTCCCAACTCCAGTGAGGCCTGAACTGTTTGCACCACAGCGTTTTTTTCCAACACCTGCCATTGTTGACACGATCGGCGAGCTGTGCACGGCGGAGTTCACGATCGGAGAGCTTCGCGCTGCCCTCGACACCCGCAAGCGCCGCTCAGCGCCTGGCGTTGATGGGATTACCTACCAGATGTTGGCGGAATATCGACCAGGGCCAACTTCCACAACTCCTGGACGCTTTCAACGCCGTCTGGCGCACAGGAGAGTTGCCATCATCGTGGAAGAAAGCCCTGGTCATACCCATCCACAAGCGGGGGAAGCCGACGTCGGAACCAGTGTCGTATCGGCCCGTGTCGCTCACCTCGGCCGCCGGGAAACTATTCGAGGCAATGGCCCTTCGGCGCCTGCAATGGATTGCCGCTGCCCTCGATTTCCTGGCGGAGGAGCAGGGCGGCTTCCGTGCTCATCGCTCCACGGCCGACTCGATTTCCGACGTCGTCAGCCTTCTCGAGGAGGCCAAACACCGTGGTGAGGCCGGCTACCTCGTCCTGTTCAATGTGCGCAGTGCGTTTGACTCTCTCCCACACCCCGCCATCATGGACGCTCTTCGCGACATGCGGGTGTGTGGGAACATGTTGGCGTACGTGGGGGCATTCCTCAGTGACCGCACTTTTCGTGTTCGCGTTGGTGGTGAACTCAGTGCACCTCGGGCTGTGAACGCTGGTGTGCCGCAGGGCAGTGTGTTGAGCCCTTTCTTGTTCAACATCGCCCTCGCGCGCATCACTGACTATCTTCCCCGCGACACAGCGTACAAGGTGCGCGTGGCCGTCTACGCGGACGACATCGCGCTCTTCTCGAGCGGACCAAAACCACGCGGCCTCCACGTACGCCGGAGTATGCAGGCGTACATCGACGCAGTTGACGGCTTCGTCGGCAGCATCGGCCTCGTCCTCTCCACCGCCAAGACGGAGGCCCTCGTCGTCCACCCGTACTCCTGTGCGCGCTACAAGGTGCCGAAACTCAAGCTGCGCGGCCGTCACCTGCCATGGCAACGCAGGGTGCGGTACCTCGGCCTCACCATTGACCACCGGCTCAGCTGGAAGCCTGCGGTCGTGGACTTCCGCAAGGGTTCGAGGAGGATTGCCCACATGGCTTCTAGACTCCTCGCTGGTGGCAAGGGCTGCTCCCCGGACCTCGCCCTGCGGCTGTACAACGCAGTCGCCACGGCCAGGACGCTGTACGCCGTGCCGCTCGTCGCACTGAGGCCAGCGCAGTGGGACACGCTCAACGCAGACCATCGTAGTGTTGTGCGCCGTCTCTACAGAACTTCCGCGCACCTCACCCGTGGGACCCACACTGGCGGAGACAGGTCAGACGTCCCTCTCGCTGCGCGCGAAGAGCGGTGCGTTGCGGCACGTGTACAGAATGTACAGGACACAGGAGGGACGGCGACTGGCGAACCGGCTGCTCTCGCGGCTGAACTCGGGCATGGGCGCAAGTGCACAGGAGTACGCCACCGTCGTGCGCGACACACCGGACTCCGGCTGGCTTCCCATGCCACCTCATCAGGATCGCGGCCTCGCCATCACGACCACGATTCCTACAGCAGGAGACAGCGGCCACGATTGAGGCAGTGGCGTAGCCAGGGGGTGGCACACCGGGCACGTGCCCCCCCCCCCCCCGAAATTTTTTTTTCGCCATGGCATACAGAGCGAAAAATTACCATTTCAAGGAGGTGCCCCTCCCGAAATCAAGGCGGTGCCCCCCCCCCCCCCCCCCCGAAAAAAATTTCTGGCTACGCCCCTGGATTGAGGAGCACCTCTCGGACCGCGTCCTTGTGTACACTGATGGCTCGGTGACCGCGGCTGGTTCGGCGGCAGCTGCGTGTGTCATCCCTTCTCTTGGCCTGCAGGGGAAGTGCCGGATTCCCTTCAGCGCATCCTCAACCACCGCTGAGCTTGCGGCGATCGATCTTGCGGCGGATCAACTCGCCGAGCTCCTTCCAACATCAGCGGCAGTGTTGTGCGACTCGGGGGCCGCACTTCTCGCCCTTGCGAGAGGAGAACGCGGCACCCCCCTTGCACAGCGACTCGCCCGGAAGTTTGCGGTGATCGGGAACAGCGGATGTGACGTTGTCTTTCAGTGGGTGCCTTCACACGTTGGGATACTCGGCAATGAAGCGGCGGACACCCTTGCCAACGAGGCCCACGACCCCAGCACTCCGATCACCTCGTTCATCCGCGTGAGTGACGTTGCGCAACTGTGTATCGCGCGCCATGTGCGTGCGCTGCACCCTGACTCACGTGTGGCCGCAGGGAATCCCCCACGGCCGCTACCGAGGACTGGACTCAGCAGGCGTGCCCGGGCATTCCTCCTACGACTGCGCACCGACGCTAGTCGCACCGCGGAGCGACTCTTCCGCCTCTCCGGCAACGGGAGTCCATCGTGTGCGCAGTGTCCTGCGGAGGAAACCCTCGAGCACATCCTGCTGCAGTGCCCTGGCTACGACGACCAGCGCCGTCAGCTCCTCGGCGTTTACGGCCGCCTGGGGCTTCCAAACGTGAGTCTCAACCATCTGCGATTCCCCGCTGGTCATCGTTCCAAGCTCGGCAAGGCGCTATACGCCCTTCTCGACTTTTTTGATGACTGTGATCTGTATACGCGCCTTTGAGGCCCGTACGGGTGTTGCGTAGCTCTCCTGCCTGCTGCACCGAACTCTTCACGCGTCAGCTGGCGCGTCACGTGATGTGTGTTTACATTCGTCTTCGCCCCGCCGACCTGCCTGACGGTAGAGTGTACTCCCCTGCCACCAGTTTTCGCTTTTTTTTTCTCGGCGCGGAGGCATCGCGCGGGTGTTCGCCCGCTCCTAAATTACACCCTCTCCCACCTTTCTCTTCTCCTGTCCTTTCCCTCCCCATTCCCCCCTCCCCCGTGCCGGCTCGTTGAGGTGACCTCCAGTTAAGAGAGACAGTTATGAGCCGGCACATTTCTCTTCCACTTTTTTTTGAATAACCACTTACACATGCTTCTTTGAGAGTGCCTTGAGTTTCTCTTTCTTCGTGAAAAGAACTTCCAATGCGTGTTAGAGAGAGCTCCACCGCGTGATGCCGGGTGTTGTTAGCTGTCTTCCGAGAACTGATAGCACCGACTCTGCAGACTTTGGCCGATTTCATGAGCCACAATACTGATCGCATTTCGCCATTGCACTGTCGTGGAGACGACTGCACGTAGGCCTTCTATTGAGGGCTTTCTTGAATGTCAGCCGTGGCTCGAGGGCTAAACCGTCCTACTATACAACGAGACGCCACTTAATGACAGTAGAGACAGCTCAGCCTAGTGTTGCCAGGCGAGAGCTGTCGCATCGGCAAAGCACACTAACATTTTATTGTGGCCGGCGCTGCGACGACAGATCATCGCACTGTCATCATGTTAAAGGGCGCCTCGTCCGGTGGCCACGCGCCATGGGCGTCGGCAGGATTTTTTTTTGTTTTTTTTTGGGAGGAGATGGGGGGAGGGGCGGAGCGTTGGTTTAGCTTGGGCAACGTTTTTAGATTGCTTGGGTGAGGGGGCAAGTACTGGTGTGGCTTGATGGGGGGCAAGTGCCCCTTTGCACCCCCTTGCCGACGCGCATGCCACACGCACATATATTTACACACGACCGGGTGGCTGAGGGCCCCCGACCGTGCGAAGGAATAGTTCCCTACAATGTGACTTGGCGAGGACAACGTGGACGCTTCAGGACTCAGTGGAGACACCACTTTGAAAGGCGCCTACATACCAACTAGCCCAAGCTGCTACCCCTGCCGAGTTTCGTCGGCACCGGACCAGACCGCACCGACGAAACTCGGCAGGGGTAGCAGCTTGGGCTACTGGTATGTATGCAGACGGCTGCGGAATCGACTGTTTTTCCTAGGTACAGTTGAGCCCAATATGTGAAAACTACACTATTCAAACATTGGTTTCCCAAAATCACGTTCTTCGGGGGGTGAGAGAGTTTAGGCCCTCCGAGGTCGTTCCTGCCAGCTCTTTCATAACAGTGGCGAGTCGTTTGAACCACCGAAGAGAGCAGTCGTGTTTATACACGCTCTCTGTCTTTTCGGCGTCCTCTCGTCATCAAGCGCGTGCTGCCACCCCGGCGGTGCGCTGCCCACGATTACGGTGCGTGCGCTCACGCCGTACCCCCATTGGATTACAGTGTCTTCCACCCAAGCACGCCATGTCCTCCTCAATCACGTTCACCGATGACGAGCTGTATTGCCACCTACGCGTGAGAGAGGAGTCCGATCGCATATGGAGTCGCTTTCTACAGCGTCAACAGGCAGACCGAGAAGGGCTGTCCAATAGAAGCAGCAGCAACAGCGGCTGCTGGAGCAGCAGGCTGTCTCAGCCATAGGCGGTGGGCTGGAAGAGAAGGCTAAGGAGACGGCCGCAGCGACTCTACAACTCTCCCAGCCCACCCCGAGCATCGCGGAAGCTGCCGCCACTAACACCGACGCGGTAGAAGCCACGGCTCCCACAGCTGACGTCTCCGAGGAACACGCGGCCCCTCCCATTCCCGACTCGTCGGACAAGGCGGATATGGACACCTAGTGCTCCGGAAAATGCACCCTCGCAGCCGGCGACAGCAACGAGCCCGCTGAACCTTCAAAGCAGGCCGGAACCGCCGCAGCTGCACCACCTGCAATCCCCGACGCCGCTGTCTACTGCGCCACCCGGGACACACCGGCGCACGCCCTTACTGCGTCCTCGCCACCCTCGAAGAAAGGGCGGAGTAGACGGCGGACCAGGATGCGCATAAAACAACCCCGCGGCTCCCCACCACACGCAGCAGATGCCCCGACACTCCGTAAGCCTCGCAGAACCCAGATCGGCACGCCATACCCATGCCCAAGCTCTTCCCCTGCTGATGGAGACTACGTTATCATCGTCACCAAGGCAGCGCAGCGAAGGGCGAAGGCCCTGGCAGCCGCGCCAGTCGCGATCGACCGGGCAGTGGTGGGTACTGTCCTGTATCACCCCTCCAGCCCCGGCGCTGCCTTTCGGGATCCCCGCGCCTGGCGCTCACGGCGGTGCTCGCTGCGCAACCCGGAGTTGTGGCGGTGCGTGTCAACCACCATCGCGACGTCGTGGCCACCGATGCGGCGACGCCCGAGTGCCTGGGTGAGCTCCTGACCATCTCGGAACTTCTTGGTATCCCCGTCGCCACCCGACGACCTGCCGATCGCCGCGTCAGCACCGGCTTGGTGTACGGCGTCGACAGCGACCTCTGCGACGCGGAGCTGCTTGCTGGCATCTCAGCCATTCCTGTCCTCGCGGCGACACGGGAGGGAGCAGAGGTGAAGCTGCGCTTTGCCAAACAGCTTCCGCCTGTGTACGTCACCCTGCGAGGACTACGGCTTCGTGTGCGTCACGCCAAGCCACGTCCGATCCCGTACCGACAATGTGGCCGCTTCGGTCACGTCGCCGCCACATGCCACCGCGCTGGAGACTGCATCCGGTGCGGCAGACGATATTAGCCTGCTGAGAGCTGCAAACCCCGCTGCGTCAACTGCGGCGGAAACCATGCAGCCAACACCCCTACTTGCCCCAGATGGCAAGAGGAGCGCCGAGTGGCCACCCTGATGGCCACCTCAACCACCCTGCTGTCGAGACGGGTGGTCAGGGCGCCGGTGCGGGAAGAGACCCGCGAGGTACGTTCTTATGCAGCCGCCCTGAAGCAGCCCCTACCTCTCAGCGGGACCACCAACCGTCGCCAGCAGCACCGGTCCCTCCAGTCAGCAGAGACCTCCGCCGCGCCTGCTGCCCTCCCTGACACGCCTGCAGAGGACCCGAGGGACGCACTCATCGCTAACCTCCTGGCTGCTCTGCAGGCCATGATCCAGTTCGTCCCTGAGGGCCACCCGCTTCGGACTACGTGCCTTCAAGCAGTGAGTGTGCAGCCCGGTACCATCAGGAGAGACTAAGGTCACCCATCCCCAGTGGTGGATACACATGGGCCATTCGGTGCCTGTGGGGAAACCATCGCCGCCCTCCCTGTGTCTGCGACAGACGAGCGCCTTTGCTTCTTTAACACACACAGAAATAAAAAAAAATATTTCCCCTTTGGAAAGACGCCTCAGCTCATTTCCGAAAAAAAATGTAACGAGATACCCGTGCCCCGCACACTATCGCGATACAACCGAAACATCGTACAAACTAGTATTTCACTACTGAGGTACAAATGCATTTTTCAAATGTATTTTGGCACAGATAATCAAAATTATCTCTGAAATACTATCGCGGTGCTCTTGTATCGCGATACTGCCCAGCTCTGCTTTTTCTGTTGTTGAATAGTTGACTTCCGCCTTGGATAGCGACCGGTTAGCATAACTGATGACCCTTTGCAGTCCGTCAGACCTCTGCACAAGCACGGCGTTGAGTTCAACAGTGCTTGCGTCGGTGTGTACTTCTATTTCGGCGTATTCGTCGAAATGTGCAAGTATCGGAGGCGTCTGTAGGCGTCGTTTAAGTTCTTGAAATGCTTCGACTTGCGCAGTTTCCCACCGGAGAGGACAATGAAGACGAGGGAACGTGCTGGACACCCCGACGACGACGCTGAAATATTCGACCTGTTGGCCGCTCCTGCGCTCACCTTCGCGAACTGATAAATGGCCCCTTCAACCGTAACGTCAGCCGTAGGTGCTGGGTACGCGCTTGCAATGACGGAACCACCAGTGCTACAGCTGCGTCGAAGCCGTCCACTTGCCGGCCTCCCGCCATCTCCCGCGACCATCTCCGACATGCCCGAAGAAGGAGACGCCCTCAGGGCGGTAGCTTGCAGTCCACTACAGCACTATCGCGTTCCGGGAGAAATCGGGAGAAGCTGTGGACGTGTGGCTCGTCCTGTAGAAGCGAGTGAGCAAGTCCGACGGCTGGGATTCCGCCGCTCAGCTCACTAATGTGGTCTTCTGCCTTACCGATACGGCGCTCGTATGGTACGAGAACCACGAGGACGCGCTGACAACGTGGGATAGCTTTGTTCAAGAACTAAGGCGTCAAGGGGAAGCGTGCGGAGCAGAAACTCTGGCAATGCGCGCAGCTGCCAGGTGAGACATGTACCACTTATATGTCTCTGTGCTGAAGCTGTGCAAGGTGGTCAATGCTCAAATGTCAGAAGCAGACAAAGTCGGACATTTGCTGAGCGGTATAGCCGAGGATGTCTATAATTTCCGAAGCGAAAAAGAACGCCTGAGCTGTGTGACCGACGATTATCGGCATTGCCGAACTTTTGAACAGATCAAAGTGCGAAGTTTTGCTCCAAAGTTTAGCCGGCTGACAAACGTTACGGCGGTTGCCAGCGTCGACATGAGCTCCTGTCCAGACCCATCTTCGACGATCCGACGTATCGTCCGCGAAAAACTTTCTTGATTTGAAGAGTTGTCACGTTCAACAGTCGACCACCATACGGTCTATGCGCCACGTGAGGCATAAACTGGCGCATAGACCGTCCCGCCCTTCCGGCCCCTTGGCAACCGGTGGTTATTGCAGCGGCTGTGGAGTACAGCACAGCCCCACAGTCAAGGAGGACATCACGCTTTCCATCTCCCAGGTATGACCGGCGCGCTCAGTGTCCGCCTTCTTCGCTACGCCCGATCCCTACTGAAAAAATCCGCATACCGTCATACGGAAAACATACGGATTCCGCATATTTTCCGTATAAAATATATGGATTTTGTACGGACGTATACTGATGCTTACGGAAATTGTAAGGAACATACGGAAGCATCATATGCTACATAAGGAATTCCGTATGGGCGTACGGATGTGGCCATAAGGAACATGCGGATGCCATATCTGTTATACGGATAGACTCATACGGCGATACGGAATATACGGAAAGAACAAACGGAATCCGTATGGGCTATGCGGAAAGATCCACGTGGCAATAGTAGTATACGGAAAGCATGGTGTTGTACATGAAACCATGACCATAGGCGAGCGCACGGGGGGGGGGGGGGGAGAGGGGCGCCCCCTTTTCCCTCTTGTCACTTAAGAGGGAGGGGGCCGCCCTCCCTCATAGCCTCCTCTATACAATTCTGTGCCCGTCAAACGCTCCCTCGGCGACCGTCGTCTTTCCCTCTCACCCACCATGGTATTACGCTACATTCCACCGCGGCGAGGCGCCACCTACGTTGGGCTTGTCTTTCGTGGCTTGAGGCGCTCCTGCCAGTGTATCGGACGCTGCCGTGTGTGTGTGTGTGTGTGCCTGCAGGAAAGGTTTATAATCTGCAGGATCTCGTAACGCCTTGGGAACCCGGAGGTGCATGACGCGACCTGCCACAACGCTAGTTACATCGGAGAACCACCTATTTTTGTGTCACCATGGACTTTGCTTGCTCGACCACGTTTCCCGCTTGCTTGGCATTACAGCTTCGAAGGTTTACCCGCCAGTGAGAATGCCATGCCTTCATTGCAGTTAAGGATGGCGGGTCAATGCGATTACCTCGCAACGGCAGGACCTGTGTGAGAGATTGTGCTATTTCTACAGCCTCATAATATTTAGCATGTTCAGTGGTGGCAGACGTGAAGAAGTGCGTATGTGGTGGTGCGTGCCAGTACAGTGGTGTCGTGTCGTTTCGCATACAGTGCACATTGTTTGTACTTATTCTGCATACGTAGGTACGCGTGCAGAATAAAGGTTCAGTTTTATTGCCAGTGTGAATGCCAGGCCTTCATTGTAGATAAGGGTGGAAGATTAGTGCCATTCCGTTTGCAGTGCCGCGTGAGATATGCTGCTGTTTCTACATTCTCGTCATATCTGGCATGGTCAATGGCGGCAAGTGTGAACAAGTGCATGTGTTGTGGCGTGTGCCAGGGTGTCGTGTCATCTGACAGTGTGCATTGTTTATGCTTATTCTGATTGGTGTGTGCCCGGGTGTCGTGTCGCCTGACAGTGCTCATTGTTTATGCTTACTCTGCGTGTGAGAACTGCCACTGTTTCTACATTCTCGACACATGGAGCATAACCAGTGGGGGGCAGACGTGAACAAGTGTGTGTGTGGTGATGTGTGCCAGGGTGTGGTCTTGTCTTACAGTGCGCATTGTTTGTGGTTATTCTGCGTGGTGCATGCGAGGGTGTTGTCATCTGACAGTGCACATTGTTTAGGCTTGTTCTGCGCGTACATGTGCAGAATAAACATTATTCAGTTTACTTTGATCTCTCGATTAAGCTGTCCTCAAACAAGTTCTGACTTAATGGAAGACCTTGCCTGCATTGTATGGACTCGCTAAACCAAAATGACTATGGTATTATGGCATCCATAATACCACATTTCCGTATATATGGAAGCCGTATATACGGAGGATACGGATCCGTATAATCCATATATATGGATTATGTGGATCCGTATCATGCGGATCCGTACCATGCGGATCCGTATCATGCGGATCCGTATCATGCGGATCCGTAATACCATAATTCCATATGTACGGATCCGTATCTTCCGTACATACGGATTTTTTCACTAGGGATCTATCGCTATGATATACGAAACGAAGTGACCCACTACACCAGAGAAGAAGCTGATAAGGTTTCGACCTCTCTCAGTCTGCCTCTCTCAGTCGGCGTTCCAGGACATATCTCGCGGCATTGGAACCGTCTTGTAGCCCCACAGTATGGTCAACCAATACAATTTACACGACCTCCAATCCACCTCACGACGTCCCGCGAGCGACACACTTACCGCCTGGCGACGATTACTGGACACGCGGCTTCCGGAATCTCCGACATCTGAAAGGAGTTTGACGCCTCCACAGCGTTCTCGTGCTCCCCGTTCACCCTCACCGCTGCGTCGCACCACGTCTCCTTTGCCAACGGAATACTAGCAAGTGCGGCCGATGGAGGTGAGGTCGCTGGAGACGTGCTAATGCAAGAAATCCCTCCAGTGTCAATGCTCAAAAACAAAGTGCCTGTTTTTGTTGATGATATCCCTGTGATGGCTTTGGTTGACACAGGCGCAACAATTTCGGTCATGAGTGCGTGTTTTAAAAACACGTTGGGACGAAAGGTTGTATTTAACTGGGATGAAGCTTCGAAGTTTTGCGATGTGAGTGGCAAGGCGCAGCAGTCGGTTGGTGTTTCTTGTGCTGATGTGTTTCTTGGAGGCCACGTTATTACGACGGAGTTCGTGATTATTCCCCGGGCGACACATGACGTTATTTTGGGTATGAACTTTTTCTGGAAATGTGGTGCCACTGTCGACTGCCGCGCAGGGTCGATATTTTTGAGTGGTCACGTGGCGTCAGCACTCCTGGAAAACCCTGGGGATGGCGAGACGGCATTGTGCGTCTGCAGCGACACTGTCCTACCTCCATCATCAAGCGTTCTTGTTCCTGTTGTTTGCTGCGACAGCAATTCCGCCAACTTCGATGCCAACATTGAACCAATGCACATCATCTGTATTAGGAAGAATGTGTTAGTTCCACAATGTGTGGTGTCAATCAAAGGCGGACGTGCTGGCTTATGAACCTTCAATAGTTCCACGGAGCCGGTGATGCTACCAGATGGTCTGAAGTTAGCCGTCGTCAGCGGAAAACACGCGGCTTTATCGGTGACTGAGGTTATAGATGTGCCGCAAGAACATCGTGGTCTCAGTTCGGAAACAGCTCTTGTGTCAATGGTGAATAAGTCGTTGAGCAGAAGTGAACGCCGAACGTTGGTGGATATGCTTTCGAAGCACGTCTCTGTCTTCGACTTGGCGCAGAAG
This sequence comes from Rhipicephalus appendiculatus, assembly GCA_030522465.1. Classification (NCBI taxonomy): domain Eukaryota; kingdom Metazoa; phylum Arthropoda; class Arachnida; order Ixodida; family Ixodidae; genus Rhipicephalus; species Rhipicephalus appendiculatus. Next base: position 674,802 of record JALIZH010026629.1, read on the forward strand.
GACAAAGTACCCTTAATCCCTGCTTCTCAGACACGTCATACCATCAACAGGGGTTCGGAAAATCCGATAAGACAAAAGCCATACCGCGTTTCACCTTCAGAGCGCCAGATTATTAACGAGCAGGTGCAAGAAATGATGAACAAAGGAGTCATACAAGAGTCGGCGAGTCCATTGGTAGCTCAAGTGATTCTTGTTAAAAAGAAAGATGGATCTTGGAGATTTCGCATCGACTATCACCGATTGAATGATGTAACGAAAAAGGACGTCTACCCACTTCCACGTATTGATGATGCCATCGACTGCCTTTATTCGGCCTCTTACTTTTCCTCCGTAGACTTAAGATCCGGCTACTGGCAAATTCTGATGCATCGTGAGGATAAGGGAAAGACTGCTTTCGTAACCCCTGACGGCCTTCTTAAATTGAACGTGATGTCATAAAGGCTGTGCGACGCTCCGGCGACTTTCCAGAGATTTATGGACACAGTCCTTCGCGGCTTGAAGTGGAACATCTGCATGTTCTATCTCGATGACGTCGTCATCTTTGGCCGCACCTTCTGCGAACACAATTCACGTCTGGATATTGTACTGAACTGTATAAGAAACGCTGTCCTTGTTCTAAACTGAAAAAAGTGCCAGTTCGGAGACCGCCAAACCCTTGTGCTCGGACACATCGTCGATCTGGATGGCATCCGGCCAAATCCCCAGAAGACAGCAGCCGTTAAAGCGTTCAGTGCACCGCGCTCTGTTAGGGAACTGCGTAGTTTTCTGGGGCCTTGCTCCTATTTCCGTCGCTCTATACCTACATTTGCGGACGTCGCGTATTCGATGACATGTCTGCTACGAAAGAACATGAGTGCACTCCGGAGTGCATCTCCTCTTTTCGTCAACTGAAGTTCCTCCTGACGTCACAGCCTGTTCTTCAACACTTGAACCCTTGAGCCCCGACAGAGTTTCACACGGATGCCAGCGGCATAGGAATTGGTGCCGTCCTATTTCAACGCTACTCAAGGTGCTACTTGCGAATGCGATCACATATTCACATTAGCAAATCGCACCCTGAGTAGGCCCGAGCAGAATTACGCTGTTTCAGAACAAGAATGCCTCACGGTAGGTGGTGGTGGTGGTGTCTTTATTTCTCCCAGAACAGTAAAAAAAGGGATGGAGGGGACCAGTACGAAGACTGGTTGCGCTATTTCAGAGGAGGTCGGCGGGGATCCCTTGGGATACCGCAGCCTCCACCACGCGCTGGATGAGCCAGCATTGGTCTTCTGGCTCCTTGGCGCGCAAGAGGGACTCCCACGACTCTGGGGTGTTTTTGTTGTCTCCGTTGTAGTGCGTGCATATCCACACCATATGTATGAGTGCCGCCGGATATAAGCAATGTTTGCACCTTGGCGCTATATGTTCCGGAAAAATTCTGCTGTATAAGAGGGGGTGTGGGAAGCTGCCTGTCTGTAGTTTGCGCCATTGGACGGCCTCGCGTCTTAGATGGTGGTGTGCAGGAGGGTATACGCATCTTCCGAGCTGGTAGTACTGGAGGATGTCCGTATAAGTGGTGAGTAGTGAGTCGCGCGACATACTTGTGTCGGGGAAAGCGGCACGGTGAACCCTACACTCGGCTCGGCAGCTAAGATCTCGGGTGAGTTTGTGCACCTCTGCGTTTCCGCTCAGCGACTCGTGAGCTGGAGCCCAAAGGAGTAGGTGGGATGTAGAAGAGGGGGGGAGCAGAAAGTAGAATGTGTAATGCCTGGCGACAGATGCGGCCGGCATCGTAATTGTGGATCCCTTGTTGAGAGTCACTGATGACAACTTTGGTAATGGGGTCAGCTAGCGCAAGCGCGATGGCAACCTCCTTTGCTGTGATGACCATTTCTGTTTTGCGAATGCTGCATGCTGTGTGCCAGCTACGGTGGGGGGCGAGGGCTACCGCAACCATCGCTGGCTTCCAGGGGTGGTAAGAGGCGTCCGTATACGTAACGTCCGGACGTCCGCTGAAGCGTTCCTCGAATTGACGGGCCCGGTCGGCCCGTCTCTCAGCGTGGTGTTCCGGATGCATCCGCTTGGGAATGGGAGGGATGCAGAGACTTCGACGATATTCTGGTGTCAGGTCTGCATAGTTGGGGGCCGCCCTCGTTGCTGAGATTCCAACTTGCTGCAGTATCGCTCGACCAGCGTGTGTGAGTGACAGCCTCTCATATTGGGCGGTGAGGGTAGCTGCAATCAGCTCGCTCACGGCGTTGGTGATGCCGAGAGCCATAAGCTTGTGAGTGGCTGTGGACATGGCAAGGCCCAGGGCCGTCTTGTATGCTTTGCGAAGTGTCGTCTCCAGCCGTTCGCTTTCGGCGCGGGTGAGACGTAGGTAAGGTTCAGAGTAGGCGATGCGAGAGCAGATGAAGGCTTGAACGAGGCGCAGGAGGTTGGACTCTCGCATGCCTCGGTGCTTGTTGGAGACTCGCCTGAGAAGGCGTCCGATCTGCACCACCGACTGGTCGATGCGTTGGAGCGCAATAGTATTGCTGCCGTTCGCCTGTAAGTGCAGGCCCAGAATCCTGATGTGATCTGTTCGAGGGATAGGGTTACCTTGGACCTGGAGGTTCATCTCAGGAAGTGCCTTTGGTGCACGTCGTCCTGGCCTCGCGGTAGTATTTGCGATTCAGCGGTTTCGGTCTTACCTGTATAGACGCGCCTTTACTGTCGTCACCGGCCACAACTCATTGTGTTGGCTTGTCAACCTTCGTGAACCTTGTGGCCGTAGAGCACGCTGGGCACATCGGCTCCAAGAATATAGCCTCTGCGTCTCGTATGGGAGTGGTCGACGACACGCCGACGCGGACTGCCTTTCACGCATACCCCTCAGTGCTGCAGAGTGTGACGCCGATGAGTTAGACCACCTCGTGGCTTCCGTTTCACCGAAATTTCCAGACCTCAGAACTTTAAAAGACGAACAGCGAAAGGGCAGTAAATTATCATCGCTCGTCACAGCTCCTACAGCACGCCGTTTCTTTATACGCGATGGACTTTTCTATAAGATCTTTTCCAGTACTGGCACACGTTTTCTCCTGGTGGTGCCTGAAAGCCTTCGGCCAGCAATGCTAAGTGCTATGCTACGACAATGCTACGTCTGAAAGCTGGGCCAGTTGGTAACCGTACTTGAACATAATTTAACTGAAGAGGGCTGCGGGGTCAAACACGTGACTCCTTTGGTACAATGTAGGAAGGGTGTCGTCTATTTTTTACGGTGCCTGAAAGCCTTCGGCCAGCAGTGCTAAGTGCTATGCTACGACAATGCTACGTCTGAAAGCTGGGCCAGTTGGTAACCGTACTTGAACATAATTTAACTGAAGAGGGCTGCGGGGTCAAACACGTGACTCCTTTGGTACAATGTAGGAAGGGTGTCGTCTATTTTTTACCGTTTTCCTGCGGTCGTGTATATATAGGCCAAACAAGTAGGTGCATCAACGTTAGGTTGTTGGAACACAGGCGTTCTTGGCAAGGAAATGCATACTCGCATGTGTCCCAAAATGCTGCGCTGTGTAATTGCGCTCCTATCTTTCATGAAGCTAAAGTTATATCGACACACAAAGATCAAACTACACGAGAAATAATTGAAACATATATAAAAAAGGGGTGAACAATGCATTAGCGTGCCTTTTATATCCTTACATGACAGCAAGGTTAGGTTCCTAGATAGCACGTTATCTTAACTTTTCAGCTGTTGGAGAGTGCACGTGGGGTGTGGTCATGTTGTTTTTTTTTTCTTCTTTTTTCTTTGGTCAAGATGTCAGCTGACCTGCCATTTTCCTGTTTTAGTGTGGTCACATGGGTGGGAGGGTTGAAGTGTTATTTTCTTTCGTTCATGTTTTCCAAATAAACACTCAGTTGCGAGTCAGCGCTGTACCTGTTCCGTTCTTCTCTTGTGTCCGCGTCGTCGTGCGCTGAGTTAAATTATGTTCAATTGCTACATCCGGACATCTAGGTTCTGAGCGGACGCTCTCACTCATTAAGGAACGCTTTTATTGGCCTGGAATTAGACGGTCTATCGAGGTGTATGTGGCCAGCTGTACGCAGTGACAGCGCCCCAAACGCCCATCTGCTGCTCCAGTTGGTCCCCTGCAGCCGATTCAGCCTCCATGCACACCTTTCCAACAAGTGGGCATTGACGTCGTGGGCCCTTTTCCAAAATGAGTGAAAGGCAACGGCTGGGTAATTGTATGTGCCGACATCCTCACATGCTACTGCGAGACAGCGGCCGTGCCGTCCGCAACTGCTAACGACGTCTCAATGTTCCTGTTGCAACACGTTATCCTCCGACATGGCCCACCTCATGTGATCATCACTGGTCGTGGACGGCAATTTACGGCGGATATCTTAGAGGAGCTGCTTCGACTGTGTGAGTCCCACCTGCGTCACTCGTCACCTAACCATCGCCAAAAGGAATGGGTTCACCGAGCGCACCAACCGAACAACTGTAAACATGCTCTCTATGTACGTCTCGTCCGACCACAAGAGCTGGGACGACGTGCTCCCGTTCATTACATACGCGTTCAACAGCGCTACGCACGAGACAACCGGTTGTAGTCCTTTCTTCTTGAGTATGCACGTCCGCCGCGGCACACACTCGACACAGTTCTGGCTTTCCCTACGCACGAAAACCTCTCTGTCGCCGAAACCCTCTGCCTTGCGGAAGAGGCGCGTCGTATTGCTCGTTTACTCACTTTGGCATCGCAAGACAAATCCAAAGTACGCTACCACGTCCGCCACCGTCCTGTAACTTATCGTCCCGGTGAGTTAGTGTGGCTAAGGACTCGGGAACGGAGACGTGGGTTATGCCAAAAGTTCTTGGCCACTTATGACGAACCGTTGGTTGTCATCAACAAACTTACGGAAGTCACGTAGACAGTAGTTCGCCTCACTACAAGTCGTAGAAGCGCTGCTAAAACCCAAGCAGTCTAATGTCGCTCGCTTGAAGTTGTTCACACCAAGATGAATCAATGAACTCGCCCGGCGGGCCTTCGTCTGCGAGGAGAGGAATGTTGCACGTACCAGCGAGTACCACGAAGACGAGGGAACGTGCTGGCCGTCCCGAGCTGCAGCTAGAGGAAAGATGACGATGCTGGCATATTCGACCTGTTGGCTGCTCCTGCGCTCACCTTCCCGACCTAATAAACGGCCCCTTCAGCCGCAACGTCTGTCTCCTTCGCGCGTTACAACAAGTTGTCTTCAGAATTGAAATTGTTGTTCGTCTTTTGCAACCCTTTTTTTATTCACATATACACATGTTTCGATTATAGTAATGGTTTTCTAAGCACCATGACAGCAGACCGTGAGCTTCGACGACAAAGCTGGGTCATAAGGTCCATTATGTGCACCATAAGTCACCGGCTGGTATAAATGGTTTGTGCTTCTAGGTGTTTTATATTGTCCCGTCACAATTATGATTGACATTACTCTGTTGTTAAACCTTTTTTTGTGTCTCACATCCATGAATCTCCCCTTGACGGACGCGGACGACGACAAGGCTAGGCCCTAAGGAGCTTTGCCCCCAATAAATGGATCGTCGCAGCCACCGACTACCGCACCCCCCTACGCCGAAACAGGGGCCTTACCTAGAGGCAGTGGCGCCGAGGTAGCGAAGTTATTCGTTGAAGACATTGTCGTGTGTCATGGCGTTCCAGAGGTCCTCATCACCGACCGACATGTGACCTTTACTGCGGAGCTAACTCGGGCGATGTTGAGATACAGCCAAACAAGTCACCACCGGACCACCACCGGACCACCCACAGACCAATGGCCTCAACGAGCTTCTGTAGAATACCATCGCCGAAATGCTGGCCACGTACGTCGACAATGAGCACAAGACATGACATGCCATCCTTCCGTACGTGACCTTCGTATACAAAACGGCAGTGCAAGAAACGACGCAGCTGTTGCCGTACAATTTGGTGTACGGGAGAAGCCCGTAAACGACACTCGACGCAATGCCGCTAGCTACCACCGGCGAAGACAATCTCGATGTCGCTACTTATTTGCAAGGTATCAAAGTTTGACAGCTCACCCGCCTGCGTATCCAGAACCAGTAGAGGATGCACAGCCATCACTATAACCTTCAGCGGCGCCACGTGGAGCACCAGCCCGGTGACCGTGTGTGGGCCTGGACACCGATACGCCGACGTGGACTTCGTGAAAAAATTCTGCCACGGTACTACTGACCCAATAATGTACTTCAATGTCTCGGCGCACTTGACTGCGAGGTTGTCCCCGACGGCATTGCGAACTCTCAGCGGCGCTGTGCCTCAAGCCATTTTATACTCGTTAGCGAGCTATAGGACTGTATTTTTGCTTTTTTATGCTCTTTAATTTACGCATGCACACATGTTTTTCTCGCGCCCTTTCATGTTATTCACAAGAATCTGGACGGTGCTTTTTCAGAGGGGGACAATGCCACACGTGTTTCTTTCTTCCGATTTTCATGCTACCGCTCCATTACAGTGCAACCGCTGCCTTGCACAAAGCGCGCGAATGATTGGGAACTATCTAGATAATCTTAGGAGCTTCCGATGCGACTACATGCTTAACGCGAACACTAGAGTTAGTTCTGGAACTTACGCGGCCGTTAGCAATAACGCTGGAATCTTCGATGATACATGTATAAAAGCCGACGCGCTTCACCGCTTGTCAGTTTTTTGACGACCGGTGCTCTGTGCGCCGATATCAGTGAACAACGTGCATTGCTCGCTGTAATTTGAATTTCCATTTCGCGGCCACAAATTCGGCCAAATGAAGAGTTTCACCTTGAAGACGCCGACAGCTGCCTTCGTTCACGTCACGACTCTGTGACGATATGACTATGCCGTTTTCTTACGATGGTTAAGAGCTTTTTTTTGAGGAGCTAGAAAAATGATTCCAGGACATGTTGTTCTGTTGAAATGTTGAGGAAATGTCTAAAAATTGCATTCTGTCAGTCTCAGGCAGTTATTTAGTAAAGTTAAGCATTTCTCTATTTAATTCATATTGTTCGCTCACTGATGTAACCAGGATTCATTGTAATGAACGCTACTAAAAATCAAGCATCCTTCCACCTACAGAAAAAAAGTTTAATAATATTAAAACGTGTGTATGAACGAGCGACAGTGAAGGTAGAGAGCTTCAGCGACTCCGTTTAGACAGCAGTAGGTTTCGCAGAGAGAAGGCAAGAAATACTTTTTTTCTGTTCAACTGACTTGAACTGGCTGTTTCGCTGTCGCAATGTGTCCTTGTTTTTGTTGTCCTTGCACCACGACAACATTGTCAAGTGGTCGTGACATTGAAGAATGCATTGAAGGCCCGGAAGTGCGAAGCACTGTATTTCAGGGCATTTGCGCCCTGGAAATAAAGCTGACAGTCCCCAAGATACACACTGAGCTACGATAGGGGCGTGAACAGTCGTCGGCCGTCAAGCATTGTGATCTGTGTTTAGTGCGTCAGAACTATACATGCGGCATCGAACATTTGAACATACATACGGTATTGAACGTTCTATGCACGGAAAAGTTCGTCATGTGTCTATCCATACTTTGTGGAAGTTACAGAATATCTCGGTTAACAAAGGTTCTGAGCATATATGTTCTATCGTGGTCGTGACGTTGAAGACAGTAGCAGTCGGCGTGTTCAAGGCCAGACCCTTTATTCGGCCGTACATTTGCCAAAGAATTGAAAAGTTAAAGCATAGGCAGTACAATCTGTACACTAAGAGCGTTATTGATATGAGAAAAAAAGCACGTCGGCATTCTGTACCTGCGGCATAGAAGAGTCCAACATTATCGTTGGTGCCGCGTCAATTCTTGAATAACCCAACTCTTCGCGTTTCAACGCCCGTGCCTATTAGGAGACTGTAAAATATTCTTATTGAAGATATTCTGGAAGCTTCTAGGACATCCGGACATGGTTTGAGAAAGGCAATGATTATACTCTTAACGAACTGGTAACATATAAGTACAAAAACAGCACGCGCGACATAGCCCCCTCTGGAAAAGCACCGTCTCAAAACAGACCATGGAATGATACAAAAAGAAAGAATAATGAAGAAAAAAATCGCCGCCCAAGCACTCCGTTCAAATGGTTAACTAGCAAAGCTGTAACGTGCGGCCATAGGCGGTTGCAGACGTCGCAGTCGAAGCCATTGTGCAGCTCTAGAAACTCCCGCGAAAAGTAGGCGTTGGCCCTGCGAAATGCGTACCCGCCATTGCCGCATTGACGCTGCTCCGCCCGCAACGCCACTTCCCCGGCTCGCCGTTGTCACTTGCATTCGGCTCAGAAAGGCTGCCGGGTCCTCGGTGTGCAGTTACTGCTTGAGATTCGCGCCCCGGGCCTGTTGTTGTGCCTGGACTGCTGCATCGGCCCGGCGAAGATGACCTCTCTCACGGGTCAGCTGTCGGCGCTGTTTTTGGAAAGTTTTCTGCTGTTTGTACGATCCGTGTAATCCCCATGGGGAAGTTGTAATTTGAAACTGCTGCTAGAACGCAATGTCGAGTTTGTCCTCCTGACTGACGGTCGGCTGCATGGCGGCAAACGTCGTCGAGGGGCTTCTTCGGTAAACCAGCTTGAATGGCATCATGTGCGCTCCTAATGCACTGCTATGCTGAAAGCGAATGTTATGCATAGGAGGATGGTGTCCCATGTCTTGTGTTCGACACCGGCGTATCTGGCCACCGTGTCCGCACTGGTCATACTTAGACGCTCGGGGGCGTTGCTGGTCTGTGGCTGGTAAGCTGTGGTCCGGTGGTGACATGACTGACTGTATTCCGAAATCGTATGAGTTAGGTGAGCCGTAAAAGCCGCACCCCTGTCGGAGACAACGAATTCTGAGGCGCCGTGGTGCAGTAGGCAGTTCTCAACTACGAACTTTGCGACCTCGGATGCACTTCCTTTCGTCAGGGCCCTGGTTATGGCGTAGCGGGTGAGGTAGTCCACGGTTACGACGACTCACTTGTCGCCCGATGTCTACGTCAGAAATGGTCCGGAAAATTCATCCCAATCTTCTGGTTAGGTGTACGGTGTGGATGGATTGGCTGAAGAAATTCCGCTGAACTTGTCGGCGTCGTTGACATATCCGACGTGTCCTCACATAACCAGCGACGTCGCTTGTAAGGCGCGGACAGCAGTACTTTTTTGTCCTCGCTTGTGTGCAGGAAAAAGTGACAGGGCAGCCATCGGGTCCTCACTCAGTCCCTGCATAATTTCTAGAAGCAGGGACGAAGGTACAATGAGAAGCTCGTTGGCTCGGACAGGCGAGAAGCTTTTTACGAGGATGTCGCTTTGCAGGAAAACTGAAGCCAACGCCAATACTCGTCTGAATACCTTGGGACTATGCTGATCTTGCCTTCCAAGTACTGTTCCAGGCTTCTCATTTCCAGATCGCTTCACTGTTGTTCTTCGCCGAACAACAAGTGTGACAAGTAAGGCATTTCATTAAACAAATACAAAATAGTCTTCGTAAGAGACCCGCGAAAAACCCGTTAACAAACACCTGGATACTGCCCCCTTCACCGCTATAAGGAAGGTAAATTCTCGTTAATATCTTTCTTGACGCTTACTAATTACCAATATTTGTTTCTTCAGTTTTCCGTAAACTTTGCTTCCTAAAACACAAGCCTACACTTTCACCACCAGCAAGCAATAAATTACTAACTTACATTTTTGTCATTACACCCCAATTGGAGTATGCTTGTATTGCATAGAACCCATACACTAAATACAACTATAAAATATTAGAGAGAATCTAGTGAAAAGATCTTCGCTTAGACTAATGGGTGCGCTTGAACTTACAATAATTTCAAGCGCACCACTGCCCCCACACAGCTTTGATAGAAATTCATATTCCACTCCTCAAAACACGTAGGCAGATGTTTGGCCTAATTTCCTACAATAATCATGAAGTTAAGCGCGGCACTGAAGTTACGAGGATGGGACAGGGAGAACACACACGAGCGCTAACTTTCAACAATGATTTATTGGAAGCTGGATCACTGAATGGCGACATGAAAATGGTGGACACTCAGGCATGCGCAAATGTGGTGGCATCAAGAAATGACAATTCTTTTCTAGATAATGTTAATGATGGTGCGCTGACACATTCCTGGCCTAGCTGATGTATTGTAGCCGATTCCACAATCAACCGCGTAGTTTCATCTTTGTGCATGCGTATCACCGAGCATTTATCAAAAACAGGTGAACACCCACACGTGCGGCAATGCGCGGTTAACAAACCGTCGCCACCCTTCTTAACATTATTTTTGTGCTCTCTAAGCCTGTCGTTAAGGCACAGCCCCATCTGCCTCACGTAGGATTTTCCAGACGACAGGGGGAGCTGGTACACGACACCTTCCTCGCATTGCACGTGCCGTGTTCTGTGATTTTTGTCACAGCCACGTGCTTTGAGAGCAGTTGGGTTGCTGAGCCTGCACAATTTTCGCAGCTCGTTCGGAGCCGTAAAAACGACGCTAATATTTGCTCGAGCGCCCACCGTCTTTACGTTGTGGGAAATCTTGTGTAGGGAGGGCATGGTTGCAAACTTTTTCCGGGCATTCATAGCAGTAGTACTCTGTTGGCGACCTGAAGCTTTTTGAGCAGGGATTCTGCGACCGACACCAGGAGATGGTCGGGGTAGCCCGATTGTGCAAGGCGGCCTTTTTGGCAGTCTAGGCTGTTCTCCATTGAATGGCGACATGATTTGCTCAGAGCATTGTTGAGGCAGTGTCTCACGACACTCCTCTTAACTAATTTAGAGTGCGAAGAAGAGAACGGCAGCAAAGGTTTTGTTTCCCCGTGGATCGTACGAGCAGCACGTGTGCGTGTCGTGGAAATGAAATCTTACATCTAAGAACTTTAAGGAACCATCCTCTCCCGGGACCTCATGAGTGAGCACCAGAGGCTGTAGGCAGTGTCTGACAAGTGTGAGTAGGTTAGAATGATCATGTTACACCAACAAGGCCAACAATCTACCCTTCCTACAATAAATATTTATCGTGACATTTTTGCTTGCCCTAACCTTCAACCAAAGATGCGTCATGGATTGCCAGTCACGGATTCCAGAAGGTGCAATGCTCAGCCCAAAAGCTGCGATGACTTGGCACTGAGGCCCCATCGGTAAACCCTTCAACGCCCGCAGGGAAAAAATTGAAGGACACTTTGGACATTCCAAAGTGTGTACGGTGAAAACGTGTGGCCATTCGACTGCCTATGCCATGTATTTTAAATGCGAAGCATTTCTTTGCGTACTGCAAGCACTCTGAGCGTTTCTATCTACGTATCTATCTATCTAGCCGCTTACGTCTGGGTGCTCTGGTGAACGCCTCCTTAACTTGAGCTCGACCAAAATTACTATGGGAGTGTAAGAGGATTTGACGAATATGTCTGGCTGGTCGTGACTTGAATAACATGAGAACCCCGTTGTGTAAATCGTCAAACTCATTTCTCTAGAAACGTGTGGCTCATACCCGTATACCACGCGCCGCGGCATGCGGGTATGCGCCACAGGTGTTTGACAATTTATATCTACCCAGGAACGGCGAGGAGAGACATGGGTAATTTAAATACGGGAGCGTTAAGAAAAACAGACATCGGTGTCGTTGACCGACGAATGCAAAGAATAGAAACGTTCTGCGTGTAATTCAAGTATTCTATCACAGAGCTACGTCCGGTCTCGAAACTGCTTTGGAAAAAGACCTGATGCAGGTGCGCTTGCAGTAATGGCTATCGAATTTTAAAAAAAAATATTGGAGTCATGTCGGGTTAACGTCAATTGTATACTTAAGCCCCATCCTCTGTAGTTGTTTTACTTAGCACTATCCAAGGCTACCATCCTCGCAAGCACAAGCGTTACATATCAGCTTACCGCTTCTGGTGTTGGTAATGCCCATGTTTCTTTTGGCATCGTTACGCAACGGTTAACAACTGGTTATATGACACATATGCGACCGTTAAACATTTGTCTGTGCGTACAGCATCTGTACATATCTCTAGCGTCACTTCGTAACGGGACAACGGAATGACGAGAAAAGACATATCTGTGCGTACAACATTTATACGTATCTTTAGCGTGATTTCGTAACGTGTCTCTCAACAAAAAATTGCAACACAGTCACCTTCCCTCCGCATGCTTCACATAACATCGATTCCCAAGGTACGTGGGATCTGCCAATTTTTTTTCTTTTACACTCTCAGTGGGATAACACACAAACCAAATGCGTCCGTGTTTTCTTTTTTAATTTTTTACCGCGAATCGCAGCGAGACGACAGTCTAATCTTCCTCCGTTCGCATGCGTTCGTATTGTGTCGCGCTTTGCGCATCGCGCAAACGCCATCCGCGCTCCAGCGCTTAAATTGGCGGACCCTTTGTACATTCCAAAGTGTGTTCCGCGAACGCCTGTGTCCATTGAGACGGCGTCGGTCAGAATGATTCCGAACGCTCGGCACAGCGACGCTATGCAAGCAAAGCGCGAGCGCTGTAGAGTCCGACGCGACCGGCGTCCGTTTGCGCACCCCGGCGGCCACCTGGCTCCGTGCCAGGGGTCGGACGGACGGACCAACACGGACGGACAGACGAACATGGACGGATGGATGGAGGGACACGGATGGACGGACACGGAGGGCGGGCGGACAGACACGGACGGACGGAAGTACGGTCAGACACGGACAGATGGACGGACCCCGGACGGACGGACGGACGTGAGCATGAGACATTACAGGCTTTCGCCATAAAATATTTCCCACCGCGTTTAAATGCCTCTATCTCAAGTACTCCCGACTACTCCGCCATAAGACGGTTGCTACATCGAAGTAATGCTTCAGAATCCACGGGAAAAATTTTAGCGACTCCAGCACAACCAGCTACGAGATGCCTCAGTTTCCGTTGGCGCCACTGACACTCTTCTCTCTGAACGGGAGTTCATCAGGTGGGTTTCCATCAGTTGCGATAATTCCTGTATGATTGTATTTGCCGCAGTCAGAAAGGTGCTTAAAAGCATTTACTGATTGCCTCAAGTGTAGGACTATTATCTGGTCATCTTTTAGATCCTAATTTAAAGAGAAACTAAAGTTATTGACATTTGAATTGTAATCACGCGGTGGGAATATACTTCCCTACGGGCCTTCTACGATGCCAATCTACAAGGTGCAATTTTCTCTTTGTCTAGAAGAAAATGCGCTCGACTGTTGAAGCACTGTATTTCTAGTTTTTTTTTTTTACCTGAGGATGTAAGCACGTTTTGTGAGAGGGACGAATATGAGGATCAGGACGAACCATCGTGCATAATTGCTCCCTCCAATGGTGATGCAACACACGCTGAACATACGATTTCAATACAAGTCGTTGGTCCCTCGGACATCTTTTGAACGGATAAAAAATATTTTCCCATCTCCCGCTCAAGGGACCCATATGTGGATGCGAAGCAGCGGGGAAATGGCTGGCTTGAGCGGGAGAAACGTCGCCGCTCCCGTTTCGCGGCAACGGCCCGGGCGCTCATCGCGGCGCTGCACAGGAGAGAGAATGAGGCGCGCGCGCTCCGTAATTTTCATACCGCGGAACTACCGTGGCGCCCCCCAGCGGAGCGTGCAGCTGTCGCACCCCCCTATCGTGCGCGCCGCTCCGTAGAGTAGATGATTCCTAGAGGAGAGAGCGGGAGGGACCGTAGGAGAGGAGAGAGAGGGGACGCGCATGCGCTGTGGTGGTGTGGGATGCCGGCGCCGCTCCATAGAGTACATGATTTCTAGAAGAGAGAAAGAGGCGAGCGTAGGAGAGGAGAGAGCACCTGTCGTGCGTGCCGCTCCATAGAGTAGAGGATTCCTAGAGGAGAGAACGGGGGGCGACCGTAGGACAGGAGAGAGGGGGGGAAGGGACGCGCATGCGCTGTGAGGGTGTGGGACGCGGGCGCCGCTCCAAACAGTAGAGGAATTCTAGATGAGAGAAAGGGGGGGGGGGAGCATAGGAGGGGGAGAGGGGGGAGGGCACGCGCTTGCGCTGTGGGGGCGTGGGACGCGGGAGGGAGGGACGGACAAAGCTCCCGCAAGCGCATGCAAGCACGATCAAGGAATGGAGTCAACGGGGCGTGGGCGCTGCTCCGTAGAGTAGAGGATTCCTAGAGGAGAGAAAGGGGGGAGCATGGGAGAGGAGAGAGAGAGGGGGTGTGGGACGCGGAAAGGAGGGACGGACAAAGCCTCCGCAAGCACATGCAAGCAAGATCAAGGAATGGAGTCAACGTGCGCGACAGACACCACCGGTAGTGAGTGTTATTATTTGCTAGCACCCCCCAGATGCTCTTGGCGATGACTCTGGTGACTGTGGTGGTGGTTGACGGCCTTATTGTACAACAGTGTTCTGTTTCGCATAGTGGCTGCTTCCCTACTTCATGAAAGTGACCGGACGCGGGACACCGGGCGGACACAGCCGCGAGCATAAGATACTTCGCATCTAAAAAAATCACAGCATATGCACGGAGTGAATGATGATGAGTGGGCGAAGCTCCGGAGGTTCATCGGTAAACCGCAAATCTTCCGTGAAATTCGCCCAGTACATCATCAAAGACGTGACATTATAATGGATTTACGGTCGGTGAAATGGAGATCGATGCAGGTTCCTCGGATGGTGGTTGGTTGCATGTGGTCAAACGATATGCATGTGAGACCATATCGCGATGCCATGTGTTGTATGGCATCGCGATCGTCATCGTCATCAGCGTCATCGTTATGACGCATAGTGGGTACATTCCATGTGGTGTGCCGTGATGGCAGCGTCATCGTCATCACACAGGACCTTGAAAATCGAGGTGGCTACTACGTACTACAAACTACAGGGGACGCACGACCCACGGCATAAGGAGCTTCGCCCCTAAAAAGTTAGGCGTACTATACCAAGTGCCGCTTTCACCTGTACATTTTCCAAGAGAACCATGAACCTTCAAACGGTGCTCGTGTCATTTAAATGAATAAAATGACAATTGGTCGAACATTGTTTCCTATACGTGTAATATTCACGTTTCTGCCGTACCATGCTTTGTTTGAAAAGTTCCCCAACGCTATGGTTCTCCTAAAGGCCCATAGTGAACTATATTCCCACTCTAATAATTTTAATTGAGCATTGTATAAGGAAACGTTTGACTTTTTATTAGGTTCCTTGGATAATAAATAGCGTTCTCAAACAATCTTGAAGTAGTATTTACAATAGATACCTTATGGGCGTTTGATGGTTAACCAAAAGGGAAGTCCAAGCGTGGATGCAAGATGCCTCGAAGCGAATGTCTCATCCCATCTCGCTGTAAGATAGTGAACGTTTCTAATCATTAAGACGGCCCCAGGGAGTAGGCAGTGTGAGTGGCGCGGATGCCCAAGGTCCTTTATTGTAGTCAAATGGCACGTGTGCTGATGACCTGTGCTAATGCAGCGGCTGAACGCTAACAGGTGAAGCGAACAAGCTTGTGCATTAGGTGTAAACAGTAGGCGACATCCATACACGTAGCGCCTAAGCGAATAGACTGGCCTCACGGGAAGCTGCAGTACGCGACCACTGTCGCAGCGCAGGCCGCTACTTGTAATAATACCCGGTACGTTGAGCTGCGTATAGCAGCTGCATCGGCGAGCTGATTTAGCGAACTTTAGTCTCCCTATTTGGATGAATCGTGGTGGTTACGATCACATGTCGCGTGTCTATGTGCTACAGTAACCGCCTGAAGCAAAAAAAGGCCAGGCCTGTGCGGAAAGCTCAGCACAGTCACAGCGAAAGCTGGAAGAGCGCCATTTCTAGAACGCGTTGCAAACTCTCTTGGGGCTACTCATGCAAGTGTATTTGCAAGGTACCCACTTCTACAATAAATGATTCGGTTTCTGATGGCGATGAAGAACTATGACTGAGCCCTTTGTAATGGGTTGGAAGCATTCAACGACCCACTTATAATGCAATCCATGTTGTGTGACACCTGGTTATACAATTAGCATTCTGTAACACCTGGTTGTTATTTTACTCTTGTACCATGTTATATTCACTTACGACCTGGCGACCAGCGTACTGGACATAACGAAAAAAGTCGCAGCTTCGCCGCAAGGGCAACGCAATGAATGCGATGGCAACAACTTGGCATTTCACGCGAACAACGCCAAGCAGATCAAAATTTGGAGCGCGAGGCACATGCGCAGAGGACGCACGAAAATAACAAACACAGGACGAGCGCGAAATAACAACGTTCACAGTTCGACACTTAACAAGTGTCACAGTTGTTACTGTGCTTGAAGAGATCTATTCTTTCGCGAACGGGCCGACGGGGCCTCTTCAGCGAGCGAAGTGACCTTTGTGCGCTCTGTAATCTAAACGCAATCTTTCCGGTGAAAGCACATGACGTAATACCGCCCTCATACCCCATTTCAAGATAAGCACGCGCGCGGGCGCACGGGCACGGATGACTACGCCTCGAGGGCAAAGGGCAGGTTGAAGAGGCAATGCATCGCAACGAGTGGCGCCCAGTGCACACTTCACGCCATCTCCCTAGTTCGCTGGGAAGTCAGAGAACACTCTGATATTCCCCGGAGATCGGCGTACCTCCAGCGGGGAATGGTGTATATAAATAGCTCGCCATTAGTTTGCTGAAGGACGTGCGCTTCTGTGGCCTAGCGGTTAGCGCCGCACACTGCGGAGCGAGAAGCGGCGCGTTGGAAAATATTTTTCTGAATTATTTTTCTTCGTGGCTTTTATATTTATATATATACATATACATATACGATGCATGACGGCAACGGCAACGCCAACGCCAATGGCAAAAAGCAGCCGGTAGTGTCCATATAATTGCTATAGCAATAAAAAGCGGTGCAGAAAAGCAAGCAGAGCTAGAATTGCAACCGAAATGATTTTGGCAGCTTCTGGAAGAGAAGAGCAATATGTTTTAAATGCGAAGCATTTCTTTGCGTACTGCAAGCACTCGGAGCGTTTCTATCTACGTATCTATTTATCTATCTATCTATCTATCTATCTATCTATCTATCTATCTATCTATCTATCTATCTATCTATCTAGCCGCTTACATCTGGGTGCTCTCGTGAACGCCTCCTTAACTTGGGCTCGACCAAAATTACTATGGGAGTGTCAGAGGATTTTGACGAATATGGACAGATAAGAGTCGAAGGAAAATGGAACTTGCTCAAACACCTCCTAGATGACATGAATTCCAAGTCTAATCAGAGGCAGGCGATAAAAAAGGTCCTTCATGAAGCGAAGCGGTCGGAACCCATGGGCGTCATTGCGGATAGTTTGGCAAACAGATATATTCCGGTTGGTAGCGTACGTCCGACGGACTATCCTACGTACAAGGGCGAGCCTAATCCAACACTTGACGAACCATTCAGCACCAGCGAAGTCAGGGCAGTATTACACAACCTAAATGGTAGGTCTGCCTCTGGTCCGGACGGAATTTCCAACAGGGCTCTCAGGAACCTGGACGACGACTCCATCTAGTACCTCACTTAAGAGATAAATCAGGTCTGGAAGCAGGGTTTGGTTCCAGAGACCTGGAAGTGCGCATCGGTGGTACTCGTTCCGAAGCCGGGAAAACCCCCCAGGACTCGCAAACCTTCGACCCATCTCCCTCACGTCATGCGTGGGGAAGGTTGCAGAGCACGTCATTCACAAACGCATTGCCATACAATATGGTGGGCTTCCGTCCGGCTTTGTCGACGCAGGATGCAATGAGGCTCATCAAGTGTCAAATAATCGAAAATCCAACCAGAGGAGTCCGGGCTATTCTGGGTTTAGATTTGGAAAAAGCTTTTGACAACGTGTCTCACGCACACATTCTGAATATCATATCGGA
This sequence comes from Rhipicephalus appendiculatus, assembly GCA_030522465.1. NCBI lineage: Eukaryota > Metazoa > Arthropoda > Arachnida > Ixodida > Ixodidae > Rhipicephalus > Rhipicephalus appendiculatus. The sequence goes on from JALIZH010026629.1 coordinate 692,630, forward strand.
TCTGAATTTGGGCGCAGCCTTTCACGGTTACATAAGCTCCTTTCTCAAGGGGCGGAAAGCGACACTTAAAATCGGAGACCTAACAACAGAGGCTTTCGAGCTTGGCCCTAGAGGTACACCGCAGGGAGCGGTTGTTTCACCGCTATTATTTAACATAGCAATGAGAGGTCTCTCGGAAAAGCTCTCTGCTATAGACTCCTCTACTCTACGGAGCGGCCCCCGCGTACCACACCCCCCACAGCGCGTCCCCTCCCCTATGCTCTCCTACGGTCACCCGCTTCCTCTCCTCTAGGAATCATTTAATCTACGGAGCGGCGCCTGCGTCCCACATCCCCACAGCGCATGCGCGTCCCCCTCCCTCTCTCTCTCCTCTCCTACGGTCCCCCCGTCCTTTCCTCTAGGAATCCGCTACGGAGCGGCGCGCACGTCAGGTGGTGTGACAGCTGCATACTCCGCTGGGGGGCGCCACGGTAGTTCCACGGTATGAAAATGACGGAGCGCGCGCGCCTCATTCTCTCTCCTGTGGAGCGCCCCGATGAGCGCCCGGACCGCTGCCGTGAAATGAGAGCGGCGACGTTCCTCCCGCTCAAGCTAATTATCTCCCCGTTGCTTCGCATCCACACATGGTTCCCTTTAGCGAGAGATGGGGAATTTTAGATGCGAAGCATCTTATGCTCAGGGTCTATGTCCGTCCGGCGTCCCCCCGTACCGCGTCCCGCGTCCGGCCACTTTCATTAAGTAGGGAAGCACCCATTATGCGAACCAGAGCACTGTACTAATATGAAGGCCGTCAACCACTACTACAGTCATCAGAGTCATGACCGAGAGCACAGAGAGGCTGCTTAGCCATGGCTAGGCAGGTGGTGTCTGTCGCCCAGGTTGACCCCATTCGTTTATCTTGCTTGCATGTGTTTGGAGGGGGGCTTAGTCCGTCCCTCCTTCCCCCGTCCCACACCACCACAGCGCATGCGCGTCCCCTCCCCCCTCCCCTATCCTCTCCTACGCTCACCCCCCTTTCTATCCTCTAGGAATCCTCTATTCTACGGAGCGGCTCCCGCGTCCCACATCCCCACAGCGCATGCGCGTCCTCTCTCCTCTAGGAATCCTCTACTCTACGGAGCGGCTCCCGCGTCCCAAACCCCGAAGCGAATGCACGTCCCCTCCCCCCTCTGTCTCCTCTCCTACGGTCCTCCGTCCTCTCCTCTAGGAATCCTCTACGCAGCGGCGGGCACGACAGGTGGTATGACAGCTGCATACTCCGCTGGGGGGCGCCACGGTAGTTCTGCGGTATGAAAATGACGGAGCGCGCGCGCCTCATTCTATCTCCTGTGCAGCGCCGCGATGAGCGCCCGGACCACTGCCGTGAAATGAGAGCGGCGTAGTCATCCCGCTCAAGCTAATTATCTCCCCGCTGCTTCGCATCCACACATAGCGGGAGATGGGGAATTTTTTTTGTTCTGATCCCGGCAGCATTAACGAAGTAGTGTGTTTAGCAACACAGTTTTGCAAAGCCAGTGGAAGTTCTGTTAACTGGGAAAATTGCTTGGGATATTGCCTTGGAAATTGGCCTTCCAGCCCGGACATTTATGCTAACATGCCGTGGGTGAATAAGCCTGCAAATATTTGGGTGTGTCATTAGAATTTTATAGCGATAGTGAGCCGTACTGGCGGCGGCAAGCTACTTAACTGCGTAAAAAAATGGATAAAGTTAGAGGATGAAATTTTTTTTATCTTCTCGCGGGCCACGGTACGTAATCTTTTCTTTATATCCAAACTCTGGTAGACATTACAGGTTTTGCATTGCTCACGTATAAATGTGTAGAAGCTGCACCGCGTGTTCACAGTATTTATATGGGGATCAGTGTCGGAACAGTCTAATCGCACTAATCCTCTTCGCCGTGTTCAGTACGGCAGCCACAGTCTGTCACATTTGTTTCTAAGGCAAGTCGTAAGCCGTTTTATGTTTCTGCGAAAGACAACAGATCCGTTTCTACGTGCAATTATTCAGTTGAGGCTTGGAAGAGTTCTACCTTCAATCGTTGTCACCTCGGGTCACGTGCATGGGGCACTTCATGGTTATTTAAAAGAAGTCGTTGGAGCATGCAATTTTCTAATGGCGCTTTTTTTCAGAGAGTATCTAGCGGGAGCAAAACGAAAAAGGCTGTATAAGGAGCTTGTTGACCGTGTTATACCGGTACCACTCTACAGGAGTTTGTATACTGCTAGACAAGGGCAAAATGTACTGGCAGGAGTTAAACAAATCGCTGTACCATTCAGTTCAAAATCATTTTTTCTTCAAGCTCGATCAGGGACTCTAGAAGCAAAAACGTGGATGGAAGAGATGGGACTGTTTGTAGCGTAGGGAGCGCACTGTTTCCTATGTCGTAATCCTGAAACCATCGAACACATCTTTCTGGATTGTTGGGAAGGCTTGTTCTTTTGGGACATTCTGCAAAGAACTGTCAAAAAAGATCTACCGCTGGATGCCAATGGGATCCGGTTTTTACCAGTTCATGAAGAAGATGGCGGAGCGCCTTACGATGCTGTTATGTTGCGCGGCCTCTACAGTATTTCGAAAAAGTACATGACAGTTCGTCATGCCAATATCAATACAATGCCTATTCGTTAATATCTCCGCCAAATGATCTCTAACTTTGTTGAAGATTGTAAAATTGGGGACCCAGTACCAGAGTGGCTCGGGAAACTGGAGCCACTTATGGACATAAAGGAATTATACTCGCTATGTAAATTATACTGCTTCTTACTTCTGTTTCCGCTGTTTATGCACTGTATTATTACTGTAAGATTTGCAAGTGAAAGTAATAAAGAAAAAAAGCAACATGGCTCATTGGTATGATACTGGGCTGGAACGGAAAGGACCCAGGTTCGAACCCCAATCCATCCTGGGTATTTTTTTCTTATTTCTTTTAGGGGCGAAGCTCCTTAAGGTCGAGGCATGTCCATCACTCCCCTATTCCAAAACCAAGTGCCGCTGGGTGCCAGCGTCCAGTGGCATGTCCGATTATGTTCAACCCGTACAGAACGGTTGAATAACGTTGAAACAGCGGTGCCTCTCTGCCATAAATAAATATATAAGTGAAATAAGCGATATAGAACGCACTAACGCAATTAGTATGAAAAAAGTGTCTACCGCGAGGATTCTAACTTGCGACCTCCAGATTTCTAACCGAGTACTCTACCCACTACGCCACGCCGGGACATGGTGCGGCGTTCGGAAAATAACTATTTAACCAACAAACACACCGTGCGGCTTCATCTTTTCATGACGCACACTAAGGATAGGCGCGATCTTCCTTTCCAAATAACAACTGCGTCTTTATTAGACACAAACGAACGGCTGCCGGCACCGAATGACCTGCCGTTAATGGCAACAGCGCTAAGTTTCATTAAGAATTCACATCGTAACTCCGAAAAATATGAAATAGACTTAGGAGAATGCACAGTTTGCCGACTGTTACTGCCGATTGTTTTAAATAGCCGTTCCTCTCTCTTACTACCGGTGAACATGTACGGAGGCTTTATAATGACTATTTAGATAAATAATTGCGTGCATGATTGAATATTAATTAGTGTTGTCGCGCAAGCGATGATATGCCAGTACAGCGGGCGTGCCAGTGTACATACCTGAAGTTCTATCGATACCTTTAACTTAAAAACCGCTCAGCTAAATACAAATACAACGCGCTGAAAAAATATGTCAGTGTGTTAGTTCACTGAGGCGTACCAAATTACCCACTGAAAATTATGTGTTCTTCTGGAAAAATGGTTCATTTAGGTTAACGAATGTATTTTAGGTAACCTGTATTTTACAGACATCCTTGCACTTTCGAATTGCGTGTACTTCAAGCGAGAAGCGCCGGTAGCATTTGGACGGACATGGCCGGCACACTAAGCCTAACGCTCGCTGGGAGTCTCACTGGGTAGGACCGATCACGGCGCAGTTGAGTTGCGATGGTTGATGTTTCTGCATTTAAGCTTCGGAACCTTTCTAAGCGTTAACTAAAGTGCAACTGAAGTAAGTGGAAGGGCAAACATTGCCAGAGATGCGTTTCCGGTGTGGCGATGTCGAACGACGGCTGTTTTTCTGGCCTTGGTTGGGTGAGGCTGCGAAGCCCGAGCTTATTTGCTTCTCGCCAACTGTGTGGCAATGTAACTATTTCCTGTTTCTGGTAGGACCGACGCATACAGACTTATAAACACTGCAAAATGGAATTATTACAAACCATCCCTGATGCGAGGCTGGTATATGTACGCGAAATGCACAAAACGTGCATTCATCGCTGCTACGTGCTCCTCAAGAATTAACGCCGTTATTCACTTTGTGTAAATAAGAAAAAAAAAGCATGTTAAAAAGCAGAATAATCAGCGTTGGCTCCTTTGTGTTATCAGCGCAATTTTTTCGACATTCCAAAGGGAAAATTAAAAATAACGGTGATTTCGCATATATCACATAACATCTTGCCCTTATCATTCTCTTTATCTGCCAAGCCAGATGTTGTGAAAATGTTTGGGACCTGTTAGGATAGCATATATTGGTACCATCAACGATACCGAAACGTTTTTCAACGTTTCGGTATCGTATAATTCAACGATACCGAAACGTTGCGCCGCATACACAACATAAACATGCATGCCGCACTGGAAGAAACAGTGCAGACTCCTGTGTACACCAGCGCACTCCAGTGAAAATTCCAGCGCTTCCCAGTACGCGCCAGCGTACTGGGAATCGCACTAGTGCGACCCAGCTCTGTCCCAGTGCGCTCAGCGAAGTGCCAGCGAATCCCAGCGTGTACCAGTCTTCCCAGTGTCATCCAATGCCAAAAAACATACTGGTGTCACGCTGGGGGGTGCTGGAACGGCGCTGGTTTTTGCAATAAGGTCCCCCCGCTGTTGCCCGGTGTAGCCATGCTAGTGCGATGAAGATGACGCTGCCATCACGGCACAGCACATGTAACCATTACACGCCATGACGATGACAATGACGCTGATGACGAGGAAGCATAAGCGCGTTCCAGACCACACATTCTCTTTCTGCCATCACGGCACATCACATGGAATGTACACACTGTACGTCATAACGATGACGCTGATGACGATGGAGAATAAGCGCGTTCCAGACTACACATTCTCTTTCTGTCATGCATGAAAACGATCGTGAACGCGCTCTTGCCCACGAAAGGCAGAACAGCAAGGCCAACAACAAGCTGCTGCCCCGGGGTTGAGGACGCGGGAAGCGTCGGCTCAACGGCAAAAACACATTGTATATACGGTACACACCCGTTGTCACTCATTCACATGCGTGAGTGGGCAATGTCACGGCTGATTTACGGTGAGAACGATCCCCAGTGCTTCGCCCACTCGTCATGATTCACTTCGTGGATATGCCACATTTTTTTTGCTTATTTTGTGCGATAGCGGTTACGGACACCAGCGGCGACGGCGGCGGACAACTACGGCACCCTTGTTGTGTTCTCATAACAGCTTTCGCTCTAAAATAACGTCGATTTTACGTGTTACCATTTGATGCGAAGCTCTGGCAGGAATGTGTTCCTTAGACCGAGAAGCAAGTAAATAACGTTTTCTTGTTCAATATTTTTCTGAAGTCCGAGTGTTTAAGGCAGGGGTCGGCAACCTACGGCCCGAAGGCCGCATGCGGCCCGCACAGCAGTCTTTTGCGGCCCCTGGGACGATGCCAGAACACTCGCCTCTCCCTGTGTCACTCTTATCTTAAGGCCGATATGGCAGTTTTGACCTTCAACAGAGTTCTTGCTTGTAATTTATGTTTGTAAATTGCAACCTTGTGACAAGCGTGCTGAAAACACGTCTGTTACATGTTTTTTTCTATCAATTGTCAATTTCAATTTGCCATTTTTTTTCTCTTTATCCCCCCCCCCCCCCCTGATTGGTCGTGCGGCCCTCGCCATGTTGGCTTCATGCAACTCCGCCCTCCGCCTCAAAAGGTTGCCGACACCTGGTTTAAGAGATTGCTGTCGAGGAGCGCCGACCAGGGTGAAACGAGCTTGCCGCTTGACCAATGGGCCGTTCAAACGACACGAGAACATTGTATCGCGTCTCATGGATCACCTTGCATGGTGATCGCCACTACCAGTGAAATAATACACACAACTTGTTTTCCAGGAAAAACAGATATCGCATGTATGTAGTGAAACCTATACAGGCCTCTCACGAAAAGCGATGAGGACTCTCGAGTGTGTAGCACGAACGAGACATCTAACGTAAACCAAGGCTATGGCTGCATGTTGTGGACAGCTCGGCCCACTGCACGACGAGGCTCAGACACACCGCCATCGCAGCCAATGGCGCTGCCAGGATATCCCTCTTTATTTGCGGGGCCCCATTTTTTTTTCGCCACGGTCACTCCCTTGACTCATCAATCTTTTGTGCTGCAGGAAATATTTCACCGCTTCCGAGATTACCGTGACGTTAGCTGGATCCGTTATAGGTTTGCAACCGGTATGCGTCGAGTCACCGTTCCTTCGACCTGATCTCTTACCTATTTCACGGTGTCTGTTTTCTCTCCATTTGCGTAGAACGCATCATCAAACATGATCTAAGTCCTGCGCTGACATCCCATTGTATGTGGGGTCTGTTGGTCTGACAAAAGAGAAGCGAGGAATTGTGTTGTTCGTTTTATTTTTGTAGTCACGTTGAGATCAGCGCAGTTTGACCAAGTTATTTTCTGCATACTCGCAGAAAATAACTTCAGCGAATGCACACCCGCATTCGCTGAAGCAGGTCTTCGCTCTCAGGATGACGACAACATGTTTTCGTTTATTTAAATATTACTTTTCGCTCCCGTATATGGAATTGCAATGCGAAGTGCCGCAGTCGCCTCAAATGTACTGAGAATACGATGTGGTAACATGAAAGCACGATCGATCTTTCTTGTTTTCTTTCTCTATTTTGGCAGCAAAGGTTGCAGTAGCGAGCAAACAACTAGCTTTTTCCTGATATTTTCCTGATATTTCCTGATGGGCAGTCTGGTGTCCACAAGAGGCATCTGCCAAAACATGTCACGTATTCAATTTGCGCGAAGCGATACCTACTGCAGTGACCTCATGTACAGGACCGTCATTTGGCAGCAAGGGTTGCGGCAGCGAGGAAGCAACTAATTTCGCGCTGATAATATCTATCAATTGCTATTCGCGCCTGCTGTTATCGGAGGTCTTGTGGCATAAGGTAGCCTCTCCCGAAGTGACGTCAAATATTAAGATCAAGCCAAAACCCACACCTGCTCTTATAAACACTTTGGCGAACTCAAGATACACCTGTAGGAGCGACCTCATGTACAGGATCACCTCCTGAAGTGGCTGTTCGGGCGCCAGACCGTCATTTGGCAGCAATAGATGCGGCAGCCAGGAAGCAGCTAAATTCGCCCTTATACTTCATATCGGTTGCATTTAGCGCCTCATGTCATCGAAGGTCTGCCGGCCTCAAGTGGTCTTTGTCCAAGTCACGTCACCTATCCGGTTCAAGCCACAACTCGCGCCTGTTACTATCAACACTTTGGTCAAATCAAAATACACCTACTAAAGTGAACTGATGTACAGATTCTTCTACTGAAGGGGAAGTCCGTGCGCCAGACAGTCATTTGGCAGCAAAGGTTGAGGCAGCGAGGAAGCAACTAATTTCGCCCTGATACTTCGCATCGCTTGTAATTCGCACCTGCTGTCATCGGACGTCTGGCGTAAAGTGGCCTCTGCCGAAGTCACGTCACCTATCCGGACCACGCCACAACGCGCACCTGCTTCTATCAACACGTTGGTGAATTTAAGAGACCTCCTGGCGGAGTGACCACATGTACAGGATCACCTACTGAAGTGGGTGCCGTGCGCCAGACCGTCTTTTGGCAGCAACTTATGCGGCAGCCTCGAAGCAACTAAATTCCCCCAGATACTTCGTATCGGTTCAATTCGCGCCTGCTTTCATTGGAGATAAGGAGGCCTCAAGTGGCCTCTGCCGCAGTCACGTCACCTCTCAGTTTCCAGCTCTAAACACTTTGGTGCTATCAAGAAACAACGTCTAGAGTTACTTCAATTACAGGATCTGCTAAAAAAGTTAGTGTCCGTGTGCCAGGACGTCATTTGGCAGCAAGGGTTGTTGCAACGAGGAAGCAACTAATTTAACCCTGATATATCGCATTTCGCATCGAATTTCATCGGAGGTCAGGAGGCCTCAAGTGGCCTCTGTCGAAGTAACGTCACCTATCCGATTGAAGCCAAGACCTGCGCCTGCTGCTTAAAGCATTTTGGTGTTATGAAGAGACAACTTCTTGAGTGACCTCACGTATAGGATCACGTACAAAACCGGGTGTCTGTGTGCCAGAGCGTCATTTGGCAGCAAGGATTGCGGCAGCGAGGAAGCAACTAATTTCGCGCTGATAATATCTATCAATTGCTATTCGCGCCTGCTGTCATCGGAGGTCTTGTGGCATCAGGTTGCCTATCCCGCAGTGACGTCACCTATCCAGATTTCGCGCCTGCAGTCATCGGAGGTCTGGAGGCCTCAAGTGGCTTTTTGCTGAAATCATGTCACTTATCCGGTTCAAGCCACAACTCGCGCTTGCTGCTATCAACAGTTTGAAGTCAAGAGACACCAATTGCAGTGACCTCATGTACAGGATCACATTATAAAGCGGGTATCCGTGCGCCAGACCGTCATTTGGCAGCTATTGTTGCGGCAGCGTGGAAGCAACTAATTGCTCCTCATAATTCGTCTTGGTTGCATTTCGCGTCTGCTTTCACTGGAGCTCAGGAATCCTCAAGTTGCCTCTGCCGAAGTCACGTCACCTATCAGCTTCAAGTTAAAACCTGCGCCTGCTGCTCTGTACACTTTGGTACTATGAAGGGACAACTTCTAGAGTCACTTCATTTACAGGATCACCTACAAAATAGGGTGTTCGACTGCCAGAGCGTCATTTGGCCGCAAGGGTTGCGGCAGCCAGGAAGCAACTAATTTCGCGCTGATAATATCTATCAATTGCTATTCGCGCCTGCTGTCATCGGAGGTCTTGTGGCATCAGGTTGCCTATCCCGCAGTGACGTCACCTATCTAGATCAAGCCAAAACCCACACCTGCTGTTATGAACACTTTGACGAACTCAAGATTCACCTGCAGGAGCGACCTCATGTACAGGATCACCTAGTAAAGCGGGTGTTCGTGTGCCAGACCGTCATTTGGCAACAATGGTTGCGGCAGGGAGGAAGCAACTAGTTTTGCCCTGATACTTCGTACATGTTTGATGTCTCGCCTGTTGCCATCATAGGTCTGGTGGCCTGAAGTGGCCTCTGCCGAAGTCACGTGCCCTTTCCCGTTAAAGCCACACCTCGCGCCTACTACTATCAACACTGGTGAAATCATGAGAAACCTACTGGAGTGACCTCATGCGCAGGATTGCCTACTAAAGCGGGTGTCCATGCGCCAGACCGTCATTAAGCAGCAACGGTTGCGGCAACGAGGAAGCAATTTATTTTGCCCTGATAGTTTGTATCGGTTGGCATTCGCACCTGCGTACATCGGAAGTCTGGTGACTTCAAGAAGCCACTGCTGAAGGGACGTCATATATTCGGTTCGCGCCACAACTCGCGCCTGCATCAATCAGCACGTTGGTGAAGTCAAGGGACACTTGAGGCCAAAAATACAATAAGTAAAGTTGGAAAATCTAAGCTCTCCACTTAACTCTTTCCGTAACACCGGGCCAAACGGGTGTTCTTTGAAGGCTCCACAAATGTTTATTTGCTGAAGGAAATACTGAACTTAATATTTTATGGCATACATGCACAAAAAAGCAGATCGAATGAATTTTTCATGCATACACACTTCATTAAGATGAATCTTATGCGATGATTATAAACTTCCAAATCCAAGACTGAGGAACAGAATTGAACAGTTTCTAAAGGCACACAAGGCGCCTGAATGCAGGGTTGGCTCGCTGCCGTTCAACGGAGTTGTCAGTACTTATGGTTCCCGACAAGCTACTATGATTCTGGTCGTCTTGGGGCGTCGCGTCGACATGATTGCAAGACAAGTAGTCAGCGTCAGGGTGCTTTCGTCCACACTTGTAAACGACAGTAATGTCGAATACTTCAAGTCTGAGACTCCACATTGTGAGATGATTTGAGGGGTCTTTTAAGTAATCTAGCCAACACAAAGCGTGGTATACGTTCTTCTTCGAGGTCACGAGAGGATACACGTTCTTCCTCGTGACCTTGTTCACCCGACGACAGTCGACACAGCAACGTAGGGTTCCATCCTTCTTCAACAATACCACGGGAGACGCTCAGGGACATTTTGACGGTTGGATTATGTCCTCTCGTAGCATTTCGCCGACTTTATTTCTTTACTGCTTCGCCTACTCAAGGTGAATCCCGAAAAAAGGATCTTATGGATTGCTCCGGCACTCTCTTCTGTTACGATGGGATGTGTTGTGCCTTGGGCCTTTCGGATTCTTGACGAAGACGAGAAGCAACCCATGAAGCGCAGAAGCCGGGCTTCGAGCTGCTTTTTCTGTTGCTTCGGAAGGCTCCGACTAACGTCAAAGTCTGGTTAGGGACATCGATTCGTCGAAGCAGGTTCAGTAGTGTCGATCAGGGCGAAAGCACTGCTGCCGTCCACAAATCCATCGATATAGGCGAACGTCCTACGAATGTTGATGAATAAAAAAGGCAAACACCGACCAAATAAAAGTTTTAGAACAAACGACGTTTCGGCTTCCGTACTGAAGCCGAAACGTTGAGGTGTCTGTGACCGTCGCTGAAGTTTGTCAGCATTACTTCATCTTGCAATAATGCAGTTCGGATATACCACTTGTGATGCAAATCTGGCCGTTGAAAAGCAGGTGTTGGTCGGTGTCGGCTCAAAAGCAGGTGGTTTCTTTTTTTGTCGACGAAAATAAAGACGCTGGAGAAAGGCGGAACGTTGGCGTGCTCTTTTATCAAATTTAATGCAGGGTCACTGATTATTCTGTCCGGCGGGATGGCATTGTCCGAAGAAAGTGTTATTGAGTGAGATCTTAAGTAAAACAAAAATTTGCCGTGCTGTTTCAGGAAATCCATGTCGAAAATGACGTCCCTCGAACAATGATGTAGGACCGAAAAATTCGCCGAATGAGTCTCGCTGTCAGTCGTCATCGCGCCATTCATACTTCAGGCGGCGTTATTCGGTGGCTTCCACTTGTCCGGATGTCGGGTCCATCGCAAGTGGTCTTTACATTCTTCAGCTTAACGGTAAACGGGCCACTAACGACGGAGTAGTCGACTCCGGTGCAGATAAAAGAGAAGAACGTCGAAGTCGGTGGGTTGTCGTCCTACGTTACGGTTTCGTCAACAAGTCAGATCACGGCTGCGTCGAATTACACGGATGTTTTCCGTCATGTGTTCCATCGTCGTCTTGTTGCCGCGGAGAAGTGCTCTCACAAAGAAGCTCTCTCGTAGGCGGCGAACTGGTACCTGCTACATGAATACCTGTCAGCTCGTACTCTGGAACCACCGAAGAGGCATTGACGCCGTCCGCGGATGATTTGATGGGTAGTTACAGCAGCGGTCGCATCGTGCAGTCCGTGATTGCGGAAGCGTGGACGGTGTTTCTAGAATAGAGAGACCCGCGCTGCCGACGACCCGCGAGGACACGTGGCTTCAGCTTCAAGCTTCGGGTGTCGTTCTAGGCTTCGCCATTGTAATGCGAGAAACAAGACACAACGCCCGCAAGCTGACGATGATGATGACGATGCTCCTTGTTTATGCACTTCCTGTTTCACTACTTCTAGCTAGCTGCCCCTGCGCCAGAGCGTCGGCGTCGTTCTTCGTCATCACAATATATACATATGTATATGCAGGGTGTCCCAGCTACCACGCAGAACGATTTAAAAGAAGAACGGCGTTACGCGAAGCAGACGTAGCGCATATCGTTCCCAATATACTGTAGTAGCCGCTACTATTTCTTGGCTTAATGAGAATTACTTAATTTGTCATAATTATATTCATAACTTCAAAGGTACTCACCTATTTATGAAAATGTCAATGTGGCCTTGATGAATTAAAACATGTCTGTGCTACTATCAACAACGTACTAACTGCATGCTCATTTTTTTTCTGCTAATAAAGAATGCCCGTGAAATTTGAAAAGTGACGTGACTATACTGCGGCGCGCATCAGAAAGCATCGTCCTCAAACACGCTCTCTGGGAGGTAGCCGGTATCAATCGAAAAAAAATGCAGAAAGAAAAACATATGCAGATCGCGCTATCTCCGTCCTCCTGTCCGAAGAAACGCTCCGCTTTGATGTTACACAGTCAGGCCAAGGTATATACAAACTGGTAGCGTAACTGCCATTGAAGCCCATGTATCTTGTAGTTGGCGGCTCGCTGTCACTGTCGCCATCTACGTATCGAGGAGACAACTAACAATAAATAAAACGTAAAATATTCTCGCCTGCCTTGACGAGCCTACATCCGGTCACGTAGGCTCTTCCCGAAGCGTAGTACTGGCCCAAATTTGCAACGTACGTCAAGTGCTATGTAAAAATCTGCCGGGAATGTCAACACCGAAAATCTCCGCCACTGAAGCCTGCAGGCCTGCTGCAACCAATCACACCACCTAGGGCGTCATTCGATCAGATAGGCATGGATCCACTGGGGCCATTTCCACTGTCATCTGCCGGTAATAAGTGGATAGTCGTGGCGACAGATTACCTAACGAGATACGCCGAAACAAGGGCCCTACAACGAGCTACAGCTTCTGATGTTGCCCAGTTTTTCATCGACCAGATTGTTCTTCGCCATGGCGCCCCGTCTTGCGTGATCACTGATCGAGGAGCAGCTCTAAGGCTCAGCTCACTGACGATGTATTCAAGCTCAGCTACACGAGCCATCGCAAGACGACGGCGTATCACCCGCAGACTGTCGGCTCGACGGAATGATTGAACCAAACCATCGTCGACATGTTATCCTTGTATGTGGACGTTCAGCACAAGGCGTGGGATCAGGTCCTGCCGTACATAACATTCGCGTAAAACACTGTCATCCTGGAAACGACGCGATTCACGCCGTTCCGTCTCGTCTACGGACGTGAGGTCCAGACCATGCTGGACGCTATGCTGCCACACGATCACGACGCTTTGCTTACACCTGACGGCCAGCAGCTTACTCAGTATACCGAAGAAGCTCGACAGCTGGCACGCCTTCACATCACTCAACAACAAATGCAGATGCACGCTGCTATAATATTCGCCATCGAGAAGTCGAATATGACCCAGGAGATCAAGTTTGGGTATGGACTCCGGTTCGTCGCCAAGGGTTGTCCGAAAAGCTCCTGAGTCGCTACTTTGGACCCTACAAAGTAGTGCGTCGCGTGAGAGACGTGAACTATCAGGTTGTCCTAGATGGAACCATGTAGCCCCAACGTGGAAGGCACTACCCAGAGGTTGTTCACGTTGTACGAATCAAGCCGTACTTCACGCGTTAGGGCGACAAGGCCGCGGCCTTATTAGTTTTCTTTGTTTTTTTCTTCGTTGTGACCACAGCGTGCTCGTTTGGTCTTTCCTGCTTTATGAGTGTCCACTCGCACGAGAATCGGGGCATGCTTTTTTTTTTCAGTGGGGTAATAATGCCACCTGGTCATAAAGCTGCGGCGAGCACGAGCCCGCATCCAGGAGAAGCAAGCGAAAAAGTCGTTTGGGACAGCGCATCCTCTCGCGCGGTCGTTTTTGGTTTCGTCGCTGCCATATTGTGAGACCTGCCTCAGTCTCTCTGACTGTGCAATATTTCTTGTCCCAAGACCTTCTTTTCGCGCTTGACAATATGACATCACAAACGGAAGTGGTAGCGACGTCGTGCATTTGCCCTACATGGCACGAAATTGAAATTATTTTGGATTGCTGACCTTTTACATGCCTTCTAATAAAACGCCATTTTATTGCGCCTTTATGGCTCGCGAATTGCGTGCGCGAGAGAAAAGAAAGACCAACAAGAAAGAGTGAGGAAGCAAGGTTGTTTTATTAGCCAAATAGTGTACTTGCAATATACACCAAAACTTTGCAGATGAAGAAATTGTGATACAACAGTTCAAGAGCACAATAGTACAGTAGTTCGAAAGCTCGCGTTGTCCAATCGTGGAAACGACGGCAGCGAGACAGCAGCCTTGAGAATGTCACTGGTAACCTTACAGCACACCGTTTCTTTGCTGAGCGTGTCGCATTCACCGCCACTTCAGGCGAGGGCACGCCGGCCGTGCGTCAGCGAAGGCAGTAGGCAGTCACAGGAACGGCTATCTACACATTCTGCGAGCTAGTCCAGCTCTGAAATGTCACGCCAGTAAACAGCTCATAAGCCAATAAATAAAACTACGCATGGTACGCACGAAACGACCACGCAAAAGAGAGCGATGCTTCGTTGACCCGGCAATGCGCCGAACTAAACGCAAGACCAGATAGCAGACGGCCTGCATACGCACACCATTCATGGCGTTCGACCCAAAAATGAGGCAATCAACCATTTAGCAAAGTGTCAGATAATCCGTAAAGTAAATATTTAGTTTACAATGGCATATATAAAATTATACAAGCGTTGTCTACAAGCTATTTACAAAAATAATTGCTAACAAGAATTATTACGACATTAGAGTTCAACCAACCAAAGGACCACGCCGGATTTCGTACAGGCTTCTGAACAATAAACCATATTCATACTATCAATCAGGTGATAGAGAAACGCGCGGAATACAACCAACCCCTATACATAGCCTTTATAGATTACGAGAAGGCATTTGATTGCGTGGAGACATCAGCAGTCATGCAGGCACTGCGGAATCAGGGCATCGACGAAGCCTAAACTAACATAATGGAAGAAATCTACAGCGGATCCACAGCCACTATAGTCCTCCATAAAGAAAGCGACAGAATGCCAATAAAGAAGGGCGTACGGCAGGGAGACACGATCTCTCCAATGCTATTCACCGCGTGTTTACAGGAGGTTTTCAGGGCCCTAGACTGGGAAGAGTTAGGGATTAGAGTTAATGGAGAGTATCTTAGTAACCTGCGATTCGCTGATGACATTGCATTGATGAGTAACTCTGGAGACGAATTACAGCTCATGATTACTGAACCGGATACGGAAAGCAGAGTAGTAGGTCTGAAAATTAATATGCATAAAACTAAAGTAATGTGGAACAATCTCGATAGAGAACAGCGCTTTGCGATAGGTGACCAGACACTGGAAGTTGTAAAGGAGTACGTCTGCTTAGGACAGGTAGTAACCGCGGAGCCGAACCACGAGAGTGAAATAACTAAAAGGATAAGGATGGGATAGAGCACATTCGACAATCATTCTCAAATCATGAATGGTAGTCTACCACTATCCCTCAAGAGGAAGGTATATAACAGCTGCATCTTACCGGTACTAACCTACGAAGAAACCTGGAGACGTACAAAGAGGGTTCAACTTAAATTTAGGTCGACGCAGCGAGCGATGGAAAGGAAACTGATAGGCGTAACCCTAAGAGACAGGAAGAGAGCAGAGTGGGTCAGGGAACAAACGGGGGGTTAAAGATATCATAGTTGAAATCAAGAAGAAGAAATGGACATGGGCCGGGCACGTAGCACGGCGGCAGGATAACCGCTGGTCCTTAAGGGTAACTGACTGGATACCAAGAGAAGGCAAACGCGTGAGGGGGGAGACGGAAAATTAGGTGGGCAGATGAGATTAAGAAGTTTGCAGGTATAACGTGGCAGCAGAAAGCACAGGACCGGGATGATTGGCGGAACATGGGAGAGGCCTTTGCCCTGCAGTGGGCGTAGTCAGGCTGATGATGATGATGATGATGATGATGATGATGATATAAAATTATGAGCATTCGAAAAACATTTTTTGTTTTTCTTTATCTGTCCCCTCCTCACCTAGTCACGCTTCAATCGTACGGTGGGCGTTGATGTCTGTGGCAATAGGTTTTCGAAACTTTTCGTTCCAAGTTTCACGACCGATATGATTTGACCATGGTCAGGCTGTAATCAAAACAGTGCGCTGGCCGCATTACCAATGAGAACAGTTGGTCATGAGATATAGATAATAATAGTGAAGTACAACTGAACGAAAGAAATCGCTGCAATATTGCGACGTATTTTTTGGCGCCCGACCTGTACCCTTCCCAATGAGCGGAACGCTGTCTCTGGTAACGAAAAAACAAGCAACGCGGTTGCTTGCAGTAAGATTACTTGAGGGCGCTGTTTTCTTTTGCTTCGCTACCAGTCCGACCACTCCAGCCTTGCAAGAAACGGCATTGCGAATTCATATACACGGTCTGCAATTTCCAAAGTTTGTCCTCACCTGATGAACCAGAGCCTTCACGAACAGGCTAAAAAAGGCAGCAGCCAGGTTACCCTGACGTGTGTACAAGCAGCTACAAGTCAACTTGTGCTGAAACATCTAAGAGAAAGGTGGCAACTTGGCGCCAACCTGAAGAAATGAAGCAGGCCGTTCTTAGCGATCCCCGATATCTCGGCTTGTGTTAGTTCTTCAAGAGAGTGGCAGTACGCTTTTACGTTAATGTGTCTTTTCCGCAAGGAATAAGCTAGAGGGGATTTGTCGGCGACTTCAGTATCGGTAAAGAAGGAAAAAGAAGCAAGTGGATTGTGCACCATGAAACATGGCCTTCGTTGTGTGTCGTTAGTAAAGTGGATAGTGTACCAGAATCCCTTTTCATGCGCAAACGTTTACGTGGGTGACACTAGCCGCTGCCTGAACATTCGTGTGCGCGAGCGTCACAGCTCTTTGAATTCTGCCTCCATACAATTTGGCCTTAAAATACCGTCAGTGGGGTCGCAAGCTACTGTTCGAACTAGCCTATGCTTTATTCCTTAGCATTGTGGAAACAACTCAGTAAATATTTGTCTAAAGCTATCGTCCTTGAGAGGCAAGGCTCCATGTTCCTAAGGCATAGATTTGAGCGCAAATGAACAAGACATAACAAGAGAAGACGACTACACGAGCCCTCACTACCAAGTGGTTTTGTTGGGAAAAAACATGAGAATATTGAGCTCAGTACACCACAGGCACACCTGCGCACATATCAAGTGAGCAAGAAGACAAAGACTTATCTTAAATTGCGCTCAATCGACCGAATCTCACGCTCGCAAAACATACGGACGTTTGGCTTTCTTTGTTTTATGTAAAAAGCCTCCAAACGCTCGCCTACCACGGTGTCTGCGCTGCGGCCCAGATCCTTCAGTTCAGAGAACACAACCGCACAGTCGCACTGCGCGCAGTGCACCGGAAGGTGCACGTGCCGATGATATGTGAGCGAGAGCTCATGCTCAAGCGCCCGGTCGCTGACGCACCGGCTCGTTCCTCCGATATAGGACTTACCGCAGCTCAGTGATAACTCATACACGACCGCCTCCGCGAAATCCCGATAGGGCCGCGCGCGTTTTTTTTTTTTTTTCACAAGGCACTTTCTTTCCAACCTCGCCAGCTATGCGAGCACAAACCTTCGGCGGCTTGTTAGGCGCTGATATGACGATAGGCACGTTGTGCCTAGCTACCACTCTCTTGAGGTTGTGCTTCACATTATGTGTACACAGCCGTACCTCGGGCATTATGGCGCTCTTTTGTCTTTCCTTGCTCCTCCCCTCTCCTTCAATTTTCTGGAGCAGTGACTCCACAATGGCTACGGGAACGGTTTCCGGATACCCTGAACACCGCAGCTGTGCCACCTGCCTGCGGAAACTGGTTGAGGCTGCATATTCGCAAGACTTTTGGGGCGCAGGTTCTAAAACGAGTCAGGCAATTGCTCGCTTTACGGTATTAGAATGGGCCGAATTGAACGGCAGCAAAAGCTTGTGGGAGAATGGTCTATAGGCACAACAAACATGGGAAGGCCTCAGGCTAAGCTTAACATCTAAAAGTTGCGGGTACCTTTCCGAGGAAAGCTCATGCGAAAACGTCAAGCCATTCCCCAACCGATTAATAGTGTCTAACACCTCGCTGAAAACACTAAAATCGCTACAATCAGATAAATCGGTAAAATTCTGCTTCTTAAAAAACAACTAAAAAGTAACCCACGTATCTACACACCTTAAGCACGTTGTTCTCATTAAAAGCACGATCTAAGCGTCTATTTCCAGCCGACAGAAAAATATCGCACAGTATCGGGGCCACACATGAACCGATGGAATACCACGTTTCTTCTCGTGTCTTATTTGTTCGCGCTCAAATTTATTCCAGAATGAACCAATTTTCATAATTTCCTAAGGCAGTCGTCTGAAAGAGCAATATGCCAAAGAGCAAAGAAAGAGCAATATGCCAAATCTCGAAGAGCATCAAAGAAGGGAGAATTACTGTAGTGAAAGATGCCTTAATGATGTATTGGTGAATGCGGGCGTTCGAAAAATCTACATTGAAAGTATTAGTGGTAGTAGTAGTAGTAGTAGTAGTAGTAGTAGTAGTAGTAGTAGTAGTAGTAGTAGTAGTAGTAGTAGTAATAATAATAATAATAATAATAATAATAATAATAATAATGTTGTAATTATTATATGTATCACTATATATTATAATTGATATTATGTCAATGGTAATATTAATATTAGCAATCCAGTAATAAAATATCTAGGTGAGCAATATATAAAAAATATGAGGACATGAAGAAAGATTTTTAGCATAAACAGCTAGTAATTTTGTCCTTCCTAATGTCGCCTCTAAAATTCTAAACGCATTCCACAAGATAAGAACGAGTGTGAAATCCTGAACAGCAGCTTCGAAACTGTGAGAGGCATGCCAACCAGTTATCACAAAAGATGGCGACCAAGTAGTGCTTCACAATAAATTTTCTTGCACCTAAGTGTCTGTTAGCGATATATTGCACATTCATATATTTTCAAATACCCAGGTACAATGAGAAGATAAGAGAAAAAGCCACTAAATTTCTTCGACATGATGCTTTTTTGTTTTAGAAAAAGAGAAACCCTGCAGCGACAAGTGTGAAGACGGAGAGTTCTGCGATTTTACAACTGGTACATGTACAACTTCGTTCACGTCAGGAACCACCAGGTGAATTCTGCTTATTGTGCGGGCTGGATATAGTTTTATGTTCCGCGAAATACGTCGGTGCAAGGGGGGATATCAAGACAACGTAAATGAAAGAGACACTAGTTCACATATGCCAAAGGTATAGTGAAAACAAAATAGCACTGTGTACCAGATCGACGCCTGCCGACTCATAAGCACTGCATTGAAACCAGCTGCCAATGACAGACGGGAAACTGATATATCGGTGGGACGCGCCAAAATGTGCATTTAATGCTGCTACGTGGACTAGAAGAAATAACGCTGTTCTCATTGCATGATTAAAAAAGCGTGCAGTGAAACAAATATTAGCATTGTTCTTTTGTGTTATTAATTTGTTTTTCTCAACATTCCAAAAGGAATCTTTCAAAATGACTGTGATTTTACATATATACATCACCAAAATAGCTCGCATCTTCTACGTTTTCTTTGCCAAGCAAGAAATTGTTGCACATGATGGAGACCTAATAGGACAGTATCTGTCGCTGCTAAAGAATCACACATTCGATAATGAACGATAATGAAGAATTTTGCCACGCACGATACGGAAAGCAGAGCGCTTGTCAGGAACAATGCCATCCCAGTGCTGCCAGCGCTTCCCACTGCACGCCAGCGTCACAGCGGTGAATCCAGCGCCTGCACGAGTGCGACGCAGCTCTTCACCGGTGTCCTAATTGAAGCGGCAGTGCGTACGAGTGTGCACTAGTTTTGCTACGCAATCGAGGGCCAAAAAAAAACTACTGTTTTAACGCTGGGGATTATAGAACGGTGCTGGCTTTATGCAATAGAGAAGTTAACAAGCAGTATTTTTGCTGTTTGTTCAGAGGGTATTCGCACATTTCCTATTTCATTGCTAAAACTGCAGTGGGCGTAAAGCGGCGAGCATGTCGCCTGCGGATATTGGGAATTGACGCAGAGATATCAGGTGTTTAAACGCAGTGACCTGCACATATTCGTCGAGCCTCCCAGCAATGCTACGCTATCATTGTGAACTCACCACGTCTTGGGGGCGTTACATTTCCGTGACGGAACTGTTCAAGCCTACAATTAGGAACACTTTACTTCTTCAGCTTCTTCATGGTGGAACAAATAACCAAAAGCTTGTCATCACGCATCAGTTTTTTTTTCATTATAGCGCATGTAATTTATACACAAAAAAAAGGTTTTGGGAAGCGTATGGATTAGGTATCTATTCTTCGCGAATTCATTTAAGCCAACGATTAATTTTGCATCAGCTTAATTCTTGAGGATCATATTCGATTTCTGTTTCCCTATTTTCGCATCGAATTAAAAGTATATCTACCCTTTGAGTTTGCTTCAAATACAGGACGCAACGGGTGGTTTGTGTAAGAAGCTCTTACTATGATAGCACAATTCACCAAAGCTATCTGATTCGACGTCAATCTTTCTTTGGAGCACTGAAAAGTACACCAAACACAAGGAGTAGGAAAACGTACAACGTTTTCACCCTACGTGAAGTCCACTTTCACGCAAGTACTCGTTTGGGACCTGAGCTTAGTTCTGTGAGCTTCATTTAAGAATAATTATGCTGATCTACAGGTATCTTCTCACAAATATTTTTTTTAATCAGGGCTGCTGGTTTCGAGTACAAGCACAAACAAAAATATCCATAAGCTTCCCGTGTGGCAAAAACGTGTGGTTCGGCTAATTTGTCAAGCTCTATATCTCCCTCACGCCGGCGATATTTTTATGAGACACAACATTAACCCAGTATAAGTTATCTATAATTATAACTAGTGTTGTCAATATAAATTTCGCTAAGTTCGCTTAATTTCGCAATACAAACCCTAGCAGGACTCTGAGCATGCTTCAAAAAATGTTATACACGCAAACCTGAAGAATAAGAGATTAAAAAATTGGCCGCGTATCTGCTTGCTTCGCTGCAAGGGTCGTCCAAAGACGATAATCTTCTGCCGGCCGTGCTACATGAGTCCTGGTCTCATCCACGGTCACCCGTGATGGTGTTCTCGTACCATTTCCGTCCTGGCACGCCCAAGCGTCTTCTCGCCGCAAGCGCGGTGTTATTGGTACCGTTAAAGAGCATGGGCCGTATTCACAACGCTTTCTCTTGCCTACGCAGTTTTTTAGCCAAGAATTCTCGTATCTCGAGAGAGTACGGTATCAATGGCGTGAATTTAACTTACTCGTGACTTTTGAGGGCAAGGAGGCAACACGAAATCCGATGAAACGACAAGGAAAGAAAGAAGTGCGCGCCGATGATAGCAAGGCAACACGCAAAGCATCTAGCATCGAGAGTATACGATGATAGCCCATGTCTTTTCGCAGCATCTCAGCTTCCAGTTTCGGGCGTCTGCTACAGCGCTTACGCGCCGCCGCGTTGCAGCAGGCGTCCGCGGGGCCTGAACAAAGCCAAGCGCTCGCGTTTGACGAATGACCATATGTAGCTTGTTGCTCGGCGGTGTTAAGGAAGAATCCGTGAGCTATCTGGCCAACTGTAGGTGATGCACCGCTCCTATGATAGCGCACATAAATTGATACATTGATGGTTTGAAGATGTGACCCAAACGTCGCCCCCTTCGTGCAATGGTTTAGTTTTATTCATGAAGCTGCGGTGGCAGTCAACTTTCGAGGCGTGTTCAAGCGCGGTAAATTGGTGGCCATTAAGGTGTTCTTTAGCGAGACGTAAAAGGTTGGATTTCCTACAAAGATCTCAGTAATACATAGGAGCGGCTTTCGAGCCTACGTAGAAACTGTTCAGTAATATAAAGCAGCAGTAACAGAGAGGTATCATGAGCGTATATCGTCGCAGGTTTAACTCATCGCCGCATTTTGAGAGGGCCAGAATGCGAGAACTGTCGTACACGCTTAGATATGTGAACACGCAAAACGAGAAAGTTTCGTCGGGCAGTTTCTACGTGCTTCTACTTTTCAGAAAACAATGCGCTGCAGGTCACTTCATCTTTGCAGCGTTTGCGTGAGCAAACCAATAAAACAAGCAACGTTGTGTCTCGGCCTGAAGTGACATGATCACACGTGCCTCGTGAATCGAGGCGCACGTGCTGCGCGTTTAGCAAAGAAAAACAACAGGAAAAAGACAGCGTTTGCGTGTCTCTCACATCGTTTTTTCGAAAGAGTGAAAATGAATCGATAGAGAAGAACGTTAGGAAGAGTATCCCCTGGCGCAGCAGACGTCATGCCAAACTTCCACGGAAAGGCACCGGTTGCTTGGAGAGCAGAAAAGAAGATTTGTTCGCGTTACTTACTAACGTGTGTGGGAGCGAAAGCTACACAGAAGCGAGCGAAAAAAAAAAAATATATATATATATATATATATATATATATATATATATATATATATTACATGGAGGTCGCACACATCGAAAAGGGAAATACTTTTACTAACGTTTCGGCCGTGGACGGCCTTCGTAAGAGTAAGCAGGTCTGCTACAATGTAGCCGCTTTTATGGGCTCACGTGTCGAACTATCAGTAGAGCAGATAGTACACCCGAAATAAAAAGCACTTGATAATCTGTCGTGAAACACTGAGCTAGCATGACTGACATGAGATAGGTACAAGAATATACTAGTTTGAATGTTCCTTGTGTATCAACACGTGGTGGACAGTATGGTCAGCAGGACATGGGAAAATAGCACTGAAAAAAAGCACTTGACAATCTGTCGTGAAACACTGAGCTAGCATGACTGACATGCGATAGGTACAAGAATAGACTAGTTTGAATGTTCTTTGCGCATCAACACGTGGTGCACAGTATGGTCAGCAGGACATGGGAAAATAGCACTGAAGTAAAGGTATCACAAAAAAAAAAATTCAGCACGTACAAATGGATTACTAATTGAAAAGGCGTGTTACTTTAGTGCGAGACAGGTGACCTTTCCTACGTTTTCATTGATACCTAAACGAATGGTGTTACATTTATGGATCAAGAAGGGTTCCCTCACTTCCCCATCGTGATTTGTTTTGAAACCGGACTGGATAATGGTGGCCCTGACCTTTTTGAAACCGTGGCCTGGCATAATGACATGCTTGGACGACATTGTTACTATGACATGAGTAGTCACCATTGATTGTTAATGAAAAATCGGATGAGCTACTTGAAACTGTTTTAGATGTCGTCATGTGCGCACAGACTTCGCAACGTGCTTTGTTTCAGGGATGGCAGCCTTCATGACCTAAACGCGTGGTTTTAGATGAGGTTACTAAATCGCGGAGGTTCCGCGATCGTCGGTACACCGCGCGTGGTTGTTCCGTGAAGATTTCTTTAAGCCGCTCGCTCAGTATTAAAATGTTAAAATGTTTTTTTTTTTAAATATGGTTGACATTTGGAGCTGAGGCCGCAGGCGTCAAAATTAGGTTAGTATGTGAACTTTCTTTGGATCTTTTGTTAGTACTTAGCAGATCTGAACGATCCAGCTCCTCTGCGCGTTTGATAGCGTCTGTGATTATGTTGGACGGATAGCTCTGTTTTTCAAGCGCGCTTCGAAGTTGTTCATTAACAATCTGAATGATTTTTCATTAACAATCAATGGTGACCACACATGTGATAGTACCAATGTCGTCTATCTTCTCGAGTGTTCGACATGCAAAGCCCAATACAAAGCCCAGCTGGATCGTTCAGATCTGCTAAGTACTAACAAAACATCCAAAGAAAGTTCACGTACTAACCTAATTTTGACGCCTGCGGCCTCAGCTCCAAATGTCAACCATATTTTAAAAAAAACATTTTAACATTTTAATACTGAGCGAGCGGCTTAAAGAAATCTTCACGGCACAACCACGCGTGGTGTACCGACGATCGCGGAACCTCCGCTATTTAGTAACCTCATCTAAAACCACGCGTTCAGGTCATGAAGGCTGCCATCCCTGCAACAAAGCACGTCGCAAAGTGTGTGCGCACATGACAACATCTAAAACAGTTTCAAGTAGGTCATCCTATTTTTCATTAACAATCAATGGTGACTACACATGTGATAGTACCAATGTCGTCTATCTTCTCGAGTGTTCGACATGCAAAGCCCAATACATAGGTCAAACGGAGACAAGTTTCATAATTCGTTTTGATAATCATCGTGCACATGCCGCAAGCCTCCCAGATCTGTCTTTGTCCAAGCATGTCATTATGCCAGGCCACGGTTTCAAAAAGGTCAGGGCCACCATTACCCAGTCCGGTTTCAAAACAAATCACGATGGGGAAGTGAGGGAATCCTTCTTGATCCATAAATGTAACACCATTCGTTTAGGTATCAATGAAAACGTAGGAAAGGTCACCTGTCTCGCAGTAAAGTAACACGCCTTTTCAATTAGTAATCCATTTGTACGTGCTGAATTTTTTTTTTGTGATACCTTTACTTCAGTGCTATTTTCCCGTGTCCTGCTGACCGTACTGTGCACCACTTGTTGATACGCAAAGGACATTCAAACTAGTCTATTCTTGTACCTATCGCATGCCAGTCATGCTAGCTCAGTGTTTCGCGACAGATTATCAAGTGCTTTTTATTTCGGGTGTACTATCTGCTCTACTGATCGTTGGACACGTGAGCCCATAAAAGCGGCTACATTGTAACAGACCTGCTTACTCTGACAAAGGCCGTGCCACGGCCGAAACGTTAGTAAAAGTATTTCCCTTTTCGATGTGTGCGACCTCCAAGTTTATTCAATACAAACATTACTCGGACCTGTCGGATATTCCCTTCAAGTCTATATATATATATATATATATATATATATATATATATATATATATATATATATATATATATATATATATATATATATATATATATATATATATATACGCTTCTAAAAAACTGTTTATTGGTGACGTTTCGATCGGAGACCGATCTTCATCAAGACAAAATTTACCAGGCGTCGATGCGCTTTTATATCATCGCCGTGCCGAGAGAAAGAGAAAAAAAAAAGAAAAAAAAAAAGAGAGAGAGAGAGAAGAAGCGTACATACACCTGTACGACCACGTGCGCGTACTGCTACATACGCATAGCACCTGTACTTAAAAAAAAAAACGGTGCAAAAAATAAACGAGTGGCCAAAAAAGAGAGAGTGGTCACACGACCAGGTGCGCGTATTTCTACATACTTAGACATAAAAACGTGTTTTCTAAAAAAAATAATAAATAAAAAAAAAAGAAAGAAAAAAATATAAAAGAAAAGAAACGAAAAAACCAAGTGGACATGTTAAGTACATTCCTGTGGTGCCCCCGGCACATACCAAGATATACGAAGAAAGCATGTTTCAAGAAAAAAAGTGAACGAACCCAAAAATATGTAGACATACATCGATGGTCAAGGTGGGCACGTTAAGCACATTCCAGTGGTACATTGTGAAGGTTCACTACGCAGGCTCATCTCTTCCCGGAGCTTGAACACAGCAACACAGTACATTCCTTTCGTCCATTGTCACGTCCCACCTATTCTCCCCCCGCCCCTCCTTAGCTGCTCCTGAAGCCCAGTGAAGGGGGTCTACGTTCCTACGATCTCCGGTCTGTGGCTCAAGAATAATTGAGAAGAAAATGGAGAGTGTTTTTCAAATTTTTGACGTGGAGTTCGAATATGTCATTTACTCGGTTGTCTGAGGAGTGATTTCATTGTAGGGGGGAATTATTCGAAAGTTGCCCACCCTTCTCGGGATGCGCGTGCAGATCTTGCATGCCCGACAACGTGTTCCGAGTGATTTGCGAAAAAAAATACTAATAAAAAAAGGAAAGAAGTTTGGTTAGGATCATTATTATCCTGAATCTTCCAGAGCGCGGATTGAAGACAGTATACCCGGAGTGATATTTAGACCAGCCTTCAATGTATCAAATTTATAAATCATGTATGATTCGCGCTGTTCACGCTCCCTTGTACTGGAGAAACCGCTTTGTAAGAGTGTGACCTTGATGGAATCAAACGGGTGGTTTTCGGAGTTTATATGCCGAGACAGAGGCAGATCCGGAAGCGAATGAACATGTGAACGATGGTTATTGAAGCGGGTGCGGAAGGCCGTGTCAGTCTGACCTATGTACTGAATACTGCATATTCCGCACTCGAGAAGGTATACTACATTAGAGCTGTCGCAGTTGAGGTTTGAGTGAATGGAGTATTTGAAATTGGAATGTGTGCTTTGAGCAACGTTGGTTACCTGTATGTGTTTGCACACCTTGCAGCGGGCCTTGCCGCATGGCTGACATCCAGTTACAGGTGTCTTATCGGTTTTTGAACGAACAAGATAATCTTTAATGTTTTTGGGGCGTCTATATACAACTCGCGGAGGGGAAGGAAAAATTTTTGATAGCCGTTCACTCTGTTGTAGGATGTTAAAGTGTTTCTTTAGAATTTTGTTTACGTTGGGGGGGGGGGGGGGGGGTTGCTTCCAAATGTTAGAACCAAGTTTTTCCGTTTTTCAAGTTTTTCAACAGCACTTACAACACAGATGACATGTGCACAGACAAAAATCCGCGTATTCAGCTCTACTCGGTTTCTGCACTTAATAGTAATTGGCAACACGTATGACAATATGCAAAATAGCATGCACATATATAAAAGTATATGTACAGACACGGGCGAATGCTTGGTTACGCTGGTTGAAATTGAATACTTGAAATCCACATATTCGACAAGCACAATGTCTAGAAGCAATGTTATACAGTGGAGCTGCGGTATAAACTTATTTTTGCTTGTTTGTTCCATATTTCCCAACTTCTTGCTCACGACTTTTCGTTGTTAAATGAAACACCTTCTGTGAATGCACACACTTTGTGTAAGGTTGCATTCGTTTTTGCGCAGTAGAGACATACTTGAGAAATATAAATAGGACAAAGAAAGTCACCAAACTTTTATCAAAGTTACACTAAAGAAAAAGCATTCATTCATTCTTTCACACACACTCACACATATCTTGGAACAGCGTGATGCATAGTTTCTGTTGCTTCCCACTCTCATACAATTTTTATACATCTTCATGGGTGACGGCCCACGACAAAATATAAGAGAGCCCCTCAGATTACCATGCTGAAGAGGGCAGTGCATCACAATATGGGGCTTGTCTGCAAGATAGACACAAAGTTTATTTACATAGTTCGGCTCATTCTTCACACAATAAGAAACAATGCTAGGTGACATGGACTGAAATATTAGCACAGCTCAGACAAATTTTGGACAATACATAAATAAAACAATTCGCTGCTACTAAGCTCCTCGGTGCATGCAAACAATGCTGCTATTGAAATATCAGGACCCATTGCTTTTCCTGAAAACACTACTCACAACGGTTTCAAAGTCTGCACATCTTCAGAGTTCCCATACAGTAGTCTCTTCTTTCGCTTGGAAAAATCTCAGTGCACTGCTGGGTAAGGACTGTATGTTATGTATCAGGAGTGATGCTTCAGTGCCTTGCATGTTTATCTTGCGGCTGGCCTCAGCTGCAAGGTTCTCAGCCCAAATTTATAGAATAACAGTATATAATGTGCCACTACAATGTAAATGTGTTTCAGGTGCATAAAACATATATATATATATATATATATATATATATATATGTATATATATGAGAATTGAAGGACATTAAGTGGTGAGCTGATGAGCGATAGTTTATTTAAACGACAATAATTGAAACCAAGCGAGTACTGATTGAATGCAAGTGACATTAGTGATAGTTAATTAGCGATAGCTGATTAGTGAATATCGTACGTCAATGTGAAATACACAGTCATCTATTTACACTAGATGGGTTTCGCCTTCGAGTCACCTCAGGCGAATCCATTACGAATTGCGAGCCTTTCTTTTTTTTATCGAGTTTTGCCGGAAGTCTTGCGTTAGGCGTATTTCTAGCGAAAGCATATATATTAACAATGACGTAAGTACTACAGTGGCCAACTCTTCATCTCAAGCGCTGCCGCGGTAGTCTAAAGGCTGGTTCACACCGAAGGCGGAGCGGCAAAGCGGGAAAGCGGGCTTTTCGAAGCCGCGAGGCGGCTAGTGCGCGCACCTGTTCAGACCGCACTCTACCTTTGGCTGCCCGCGCGACCGAGGAGGCGGGCATCGCGCGTGTGTCGCTATTCCGTGGCACTGCTTCTCCCAAAGATACACCAGCGCCACCACCGCAGCGCGTTCTGATTGGCTGCGGCAAAGTGGCGACCTTGGGCGGGCGGCAAAAAATTGGTCCGGGAGCAATCAGACTTGCCGCCTCGTTTCCGCCCGCTTTCGCCACCTGGAGAGGAGGGTTTCCCCGCTTTCCACCTTGCCGCTTTGGCCGCCCCGCCTTCGGTGTGAACGAGCCTTAATGGTTACAGCGACCCACTACAATGCGGGAGGCACCGAGCTCAATTCACAGCGTCGCCAAGAACCCACGATTTTTTTTTAATATGAAACAGCAGGTTGCACGGCCTCTAGTTATGTGTTGCGGGCACTCTTATCTTGAGAAGGTGCCCTTTCCGTTCTCTTCTTTGACTTCTCTTTAGAGCAAAAAGCGGTGTGGCAGGCTCGCTCATGGACTTCAGAAATACGAGTTTTTTTTTTCTTCTAACCACTGCTACCGCAAGAGCGCCCAGTCCCGAAACCCAGTTATCTTACCTGGGCAATTACTTTTGACATCTCTGCCTAATCGAGGACCAGTCAAGACATCACGATGTTTTCGAGAAAATCTAGACACACCTGGTAACCTAACTGCTTGCGACCAAGATGACGCCTTTGTCGGTACACGTTTTCGTGCTAGTTGGGTGGGATTCATTAAACGTAGCAGCGCAAAACGGCACGGGCAAAGAGAAAATACACACAGTGCTGTGTTTGTGTCTCGTCTCTCGGTCCCTGTCGTGTTGCGCACCTCCGTGCAATGCCTCTGTCAATGCTTACAAATAACTCTAGCAGGCTATCGAGTTCTGAGCTGAGGGTCCCCGATTGTCCCAAGCGAAACACCCTTTGAAAAGATTGCGGCAAATTCATTTGAGTCATAGACGGCCACTCTTCTCTTGGTGATTGCACGGGAATGTTATACCTAAGTTTATTTCAACAGCACTTACAGCACAGATGACATGTGCACAGACAAAAATCCGCGTATTCAGCTCTACTCGGTTTCTGCACTTAATAGTAATTGCCAACACGTATGACAATATGCAAAAATACCATGCACATATATAAAATATATGTACAGCCACGGGCGAATGCTTGGTTACGCTGGTTGAAATTGAATACTTGAAATCCACATATTCGACAAGCACAATGTCTAGAAGCAATGTTATACAGAGGAGCTGCGGTATAAACTTATTTTTGCTTGTTTGTTCCATATTTCCCAACTTCTTGCTCACGACTTTTCGTTGTTAAATGGAACACCTTCTGTGAATGCACACACTTTGTGTAAGGTTGCATTCGTTTTTGCGCAGCAGAGACATACTTGAGAAATATAAATAGGACAAAGAAAGTCACCAAACTTCTATCAAAGTTACACTAAAGAAAAAGCATTCATTCATTCATTCACTCACACACACACAGCATAGTTTGTTGCTTCCAACTCTCATGCAATTTTTATTCATCTTCATTGGTTGACAGCCCACGACAAAATATGAGAGAGCCCTTCACAATGCCATGCTAGACGAGGGCAGTGTATCACAATATGGGGCATGTCTGCAAGATCACACAAAGTTCATTTACATAGTTCGGCTCATTCTCCACACAATAACAAGCAATGTTAGGTGACATGGACTGAAAAATTGGCACAGCTCAGACAAATGTTGGACAATACGTAAATAAAACAATTCGCTGCTACTAAGCTCCTCGGCGCATGCAAACAATGCTGCTGTTGGCATATCAAGACCCATTGCTTTTCCTGAAAACACTACTCACAACGTTTTCAAAGTCTGGACATCTGCAGAGTTCCCATACAGTAGTCTCTTATTTCGCATGGAAAAATTTCAGTGCACTGCTGGGTAAGGACTGTTTGTAATGTATGTGACGTGATGCTTCAGTGCCTTGCATGTTTATCTTGCGGCTGGCCTCAGCTGCAATGTCGTTAGCACAAATTTACAGAATAACAGTCTATAATGTGCCCCTACAATGCAATTGTGTTTCGGGTGCATAAATCAAGGACCGCAATAAAAAAAATTAAGAACGTTTATCTCGATCAGTTTACAGAATGTTAAATACATTTACATGGAGCTTTGACAGCTTATCTGATTATAGTAGTAATGATAATAAGCACATCGTTACTTCCAGCTTGAAATTTGTTGGAAGTCGTCAGCTTCAAGACTAGAGCACACCAGTAGCCCTCTTATGGCCAAACCACGGTACAGATGCGTCAAAAGAGAGAAGTAAATGCATGGTATAGTTACACACAAAGTGCAATGAGTACTTTCAGCAGTAATATGAGCAAAGCTGCATAGATGATAAACAGTTTGCAGAGTATACCATTACATTAGGAAGAAACCTATGGCAGCAAACACAGTATAAAAGAAGGTTATAACTTCCACAGTACACAGAGGTCAACTTTTCAAGATGACTGAGATGCAGCGGGATAACATTATACAGGTGCTAAAGCCTAATGTTCGATATACTAGGAATTCCATGGAGAAGGATTTTCCAGAGCATACACACCAATGAAATCATGCTTGCTATATTGTGTGTCCTGATGGAATATATATGGACCTAGTGAAAAATCACCCACTTCGATGGCCTTAATTTTTCCGCTACCAAACATGACAACACGATATTGGTTGTAGACCAATATTGGTTGTAGACTTTAGACTAAGTGCAAGAAGCCAACCAAAAGTGAGTTTACTATGCTACTCATGTTGTGCTATGCTACAATACAACAGCTAATGTTTTTAACTTCAAAGTTATCTAACACAGCCACCTCATCATACAGTGTGCAGGAGCAATTTTGCAGACGAGAAAATACAAAGCATTTGCGGATTATAGTGGGCTGGTTGCTCGCAGCCATTTTTCCAAACGAAATACACTTTAAAAAAATGCACTTCCTTAGGAATTGTAAGCAACAAACACACTCATTATCCGTAAATTCATGTTAATGGGCTCTTACAGCGGTCACAAACAGTAACCATCATTATTACTGATGTCAATGCCATGCCGGACGGAAGGCTGTGTCCTGCCCAGAACACCAGAGGTGCGCTCTATGACTTCTCTTGCACGGGTGGCGGCTGCACTGTGCTGCTGCTCAGGTAGGCAAGCCACAGACAGGAGGGAGAGCATCCATGGCTTTCAGACATACCGAGAGTCACCTTTAGAGATCAACAAGCGTGTACTTGGGGCACATATGATTTGTAGAAATAAACGCATTACTATGTAATTGTGCTCAGAACATGTACGGCAGAACTACAACGTGCTACAACATTGAAAAAAAAGACAAGCTATGTATGGTAAAATGCGCATTTACTGCCCTTGTGGGGCCTGAGGCTTGAACTATCGGCGAGTTTCTTTGAGAGAACAGAAATAGGCGCGTCGTGCAGTAAGGAGTGGGGGCCAGACCACTGAGAGCAGGGCCACTCCATCTGCCACTGGAAGGCGGCACGCTTCTGGAGAGCAGGTGAGGGGTTGACGAGTGGGCAGAAATATACCATGTGATCACAACATACGAAGGCCCGGCACTCTCTACTGGAGAGCGGCGAAATACGCCTCAAATATCTCAGTCCTTTGTTCGCCATAGTTACATGTTTGTGTGCATCCAGAAAACGTAGCAGTGTACACTTCGTAGTGTCAAACATAAGAGATCTCAGTCTACACATGGTTGCTACACTTGCCGGCGCGCTCACCGGCTAAAGCAAAATTAAAACAAATACAGAGAATGTGACGTTTAAAAGTCACGTGGCTCTCGTCGTACTGCGCCCACTCAGATTTTCTGGCGAGAGCTTCACATACTGCTCCTGGCTGCTTTCAGAGCATCAAAAGAGTTCTCGCTCTATCGCTGGATGACAGCGCTCTCACTCCTGTTCGACCACTGAAACCCGCCAGCTCTGAAGAGAGCACTTTCAGCCTACTTTTGAGTGCTGCTGCTCTCCCAATGGAATTTGCCATATAGCACTTCCTCCCTACAAGTTTTGAACAGCCAAGCGAATTTCACTCACTTGCTATTTCCATGCAGAGCACTTGAACCACTGAGCAAGTCACAAGCTCAGGAGCTCTATAAGTAATCGAAGTATTTGAGCTAATACAAAATCACAAGCTTTTCAGTCTCGCATGTATGGAGTTAAATTCATAAGATGCAGACTTCACACTTTCGAGATTGTCAGTGACCTCGCAGCTTGCGTCTCCTTAAGGGTCCAATTGGCATCGCTTTGTGAGAATACAAGCTTCCACTGTTGGCAAAAATATTTGGGTTCACAATGTGCACACATAAACTAGTTTGTACTTCACCATCTGCACTTAAAAATAACGAACGTAGCCACCAACCATTATGCAGCTTTGTACCCTCGAAGCTCCCCGGCAGAGCACATTCTATCCAGATGAGGCTGCCATGCGTGCTTCCAGGCCACTTCGAGGTCTGCTGTACGATGGCACCCCCACCATTGAAAAAGACTTGCACGTTTGGGGAAACAAGTCCTTCCTATTTCTGTACGGGTGCTCCAAGGCATGAGGAGACTTGTCTTGTCAGTGCGTGGAATCGATGCAACCGCGGACCTTTGCAAAGTCTGCGATCTGTGAAGAGGCCAAAAAGGATATGTTCAAAAAACCAGCATCGAAATCTCTTAATACACATTTGGCAGCAAGATAAAGCTATCGCTTTGTCAAAGCTATCAAATATGCTATACTCACTTTGGAACAAACTTAATCCCCATGTAAGCTTTGTATGCAACAATATACGTGTCCTGGCAAAGTATAGTGCTACCACAGCGGTAATCTTCTATGGAACTAATCTTGCAAAATAAAGGGGATTCCTGAAAAAAAGTGCGACATGACTCCTGGAAAATAAGTTCGCATCAAATATTCTCCTCCCAACTATCAAGTGTGCTAAACAGACAGGCTCTTCTTAATAATAAGATAATAGCCTGCTTTATATATATATATATATATATATATATATATATATATATATATATATATATATATATATATACAGTAGTACATTTTTTCATACTGGAACTTAACATGGGGTAACATCACATCTGCTAGGCTGAAAAAAAAAGCTTGCACACGTTATAGTACTACGCGAATAGCAAAGAAATTAGCTGTGCAAGTTCAACTCACCGGTGGCGGAATGATTAGCAAACAGGCAAAGGACGTCTGTGGACTGGATGCTGCCGTTGACGAAGAAATGCAAGCCTAGCAAGACGTGTCCGTCCACTGGTAAAGCGTGAGACCTCGCCATTGCCCGCTGTAGTGAAGGCTCCAGCGCCGTGCATAACGACGGGTAGTTAGCAGGTGCTGGTCCACGACGTCGCCCAAGGCAAGACACCGGTGAAAAGTGTGTTCTTTCGGGAGGGAAGCGTGACGTTCACGGGCTCTCGCTGCCAGGTAGAACTCAAAGCTTTCACCGAAGAAGAGTCAAGGCGGGCTGCCAAAGCAGCCTCATTTACAACAGAATGTATGGGCTCGCGACTTCGATTCGACACATTACGACGTTCGGGCAACGATTATCACAAAAAGCAGAAGTAACGAGTTAAAAAATAATACGCGAAGCCCTGCGCCAAGTCCTTAAAGCACTCGTGAAGCACCATCGCAAGTTCACAGGGCAAAACACAGTCATCAACGCTGTCTTTTAATCTTCTGCCACACGAGCACAGCCTCTACACAAGTTTTGGAAATGTCAACAGAGCACCAATGTTCACAACGCACATTGTTGCACTTTCAAACACTGCCTTTTCCTGAACTGCTCACAAGAAAATAGAAGAGCACGGGCTAACCAGCGACAAAGCAATAACCGAATACAGAACGTAATTCATGCGTAACTGTACGCCCTAGGGATCACTCAAGTAAGATGCCAAAGCGCTGTCAATTCTAAATGCTGCACTGCACCTAACTGAGAAACTGGAAAGCGAAGCAAACGAACTGTTACGGAAACTCGAACACACATTGCAGGCTCCTCGAGTGCTAGTTGCCGTCGATACACAGGCGCCGATCCCCGCTTCATAAACACACCGAGGCACAAGCTTCGCTACTCCTCACCGTACACCGAGAGACACTGCCGTTCGTTTTAACAAGGCTTACACGCACCGTCCAGTCGAAACACATCCAGACGAACGCTCCAGGGAGTCAAGCGAGAAGCGTTTGCGAAAACCGGCACCCGCACACATTCGCTGCTTACGACGCCCTGTCGCTGTCGCGAACTACGCAGCAGGAGCAAGCGCTTAGAAAACACATAAAATGCTGCGCGTTTTTGACGATGTGCGAGGGGGGAAGATATGACGAATACGACAGGGCCGCGCGATGAAAGAAGTGTTGTGGCAACGTCATAAGATTGCCTGATGTAGAGAATACCGCTTCCCAACCAATCACAATGCGCCTCTCACCCAAGCCGTCCTCTGCTAGCATTTGTCGTCTGCTACGGTGGGGGGCCTGCAGCGGGAGATTTCTTCGTGGCTACACGTTGATTTTCGGGCCAATCTGTCGCTTCTTAGAGCAAAATACGTATCAGCGGGTGTTCAAAGTCAAAGAGGCATGAATTCGGTAATATAGTTTGCTTTGCTCGAGACTCGCGATCTTTCGCACACGTTTTCAGTGCCATTTGAAATTACTGGAGCCATTTCTTTCTGACTGCTTGCCATACAAACACGTTCCGTTTCGGTTTCCGAACAGTGAAGGTCGAAAAGCGGGATATGTGTGCGATTTTACACAGAATCGTGAAAATGTATAATACGCTGTGATTTGCAATGTACGAGCCCACCCTGGATTGGCCAAAAGTGCGTAGCGATAGCTGCATTTCAGACAACGTGTCTATTGGGCAGTTAAAGCCAATCGAACTAGAGAAGTTGGGGAATCACCTAATATGCCTTAATAACAGTTAACTGAAATCTTCCGTTAAGTTTTTTTTTTCCAGTCGCGTGCAGATGATGTCCTCCTCGGAACCTCTTTAGTGGTAATATCCACCAATGCTGCGTATATCATCATACGTTGGACGTCTCCTTGTAGGAAGTGGGACGCAGCAGAACAGCATAACAAAAAATGTTGACCAAATACCGCGCCGCTTTCGACTTCACCGACCATTCACGTACAATTTTGGTTTTAATCCAACCACAAGTCCTTGCTTGCATAATTTTTCGCTCCGGACAACCAATGAGATTCCATAATTACTGCGACACCAAGCTTATTGGACGAGTGCGAGTGTAAATACTGTCCATTGCTTACAAGGCAAACAACGCACCAAACTCAAAGCTCCAAAATAAAATAAAATATACCAGCGAGCATCGCGCAGCCTCAGATGACCGCAAACTAGCTGAACATCAGCCACAGCCATAGGTCGGCACTTTAAGGAAGTACTCACTCAAACTCACTCACCACAATTTTTTCAGCCTTCGCACTCACTCACGTTCACACTCACATCCACTCACACTCATGAGTACTCACTCATGTTCACACTCACGACTACTCGCACTAGCAGGCAGTCACTCACGTTCACACTCACGTCCACTCGCACTCAGCGGCACTCACTCACGTTCATACTCACACCAACTCGTACTCATAGGCACTCACTCACGTTCATACGCAGGCCAACTCGTACTCAGAGGCCCTCACTCACGTTCATACTCATGCCTATTCACACACGTAAGCACTCACTCACGTTCATACTCACATATACTTACTCGTAAGCACTTACTCAATACCCACGCCTACTCACACTCATAGGCACTCACTCTCATACTTACACCTACTCACAATTACGGACACTCACTTTCGTGCCACACCTCACACTCATAAGCACGCACGTTCATACTAACGCCTGCTCACAGTCATAGGCACTCACTCACGTTCATACTCACGTGTACTCACATTCATAGGCACTCACGCTCGTACTCGCGCCTACTCACACTCATAGGTGCTCACTCACGCTTGTACTCACACCTAGTCACACTGATAGGCACTCACTCACGTTCATACTCACGCCTACTCACATTCATAAGCACTCACTCAGGTTCGTACTCATGTGTATTCGCACTCGTAGGCAATCACTCACGTTCAAACGCGTCGTCCTCTCTCCTTCGTGCCTTCGTGAGGTGTTCTTTTCGAGCTTTTTTCAAACATGACTCACTTTCACACTGATGTGTGCTCGCGCTCGCATTCATACTCACGCCCACTCACACCCACTGATGCTTACTCAAGTTCATATTAACGCGCACTCACACTCATAGGCACTTACTCGCGTTCGTACTCACGTGTACTCACACTCGTAGGCACTCACTCACGTTCACGTTCAAGCGCTACCACTTCACGTAATGATCATTCCTTTTTACTGCACTTTATCTGCGTTATACAAAATGCATTGCGCTTGCGCGCAGCTCGACCATACTAGCATTGAACGCCTGTGTTTGCTGGGTCAACATTGGGAAAAACCAGCGACGTAGACGAGAAAGAAGCAGACCACCACAGCCCAGATCGGCATTGTGCCACATTGTGGTTTCTGTGCGCCTCACCAGCGGCCCCGTTAATCCTTGGATTATGCAGCTTTTGAAACATGGCTAGTTGATGCAGAAACGTGGACATCTGGATTACGCGATCAAATGTGTATCTACCACAATCCGTGTACTTCATATAAAATCATTCGCATTAAGGGGATAGTCCTATATGCCTCATTAAACGGGAAAAGTGACTTGTAATGCCATATGACGCTCCCCCCCTAGTTATTTTACTTCGTCCATGTTCAAGCCTAATAACTAAAAGAAGAAACACAAATTAGATCATGCCAAATACACGTTATGCGCAGGGGTGAAAACGCCGTCACAAACTTATCATTTTTTAAGGCGAAAGTCTTGTATTTCATTTCATTTATTTTACCCTCAATCGCAATAGCTTTACAGAGGGGAGTGGGGTACAATACATATGAATACAATACATATCAATAGATTACAATACATATCAATATTCGATGTTAGGCAATACACTGAATGCAAGTGTTAGTATAAGGCAAAAAAGTACAAATATATATATATATATATATATATATATATATATATATATATATATATATATATATATATATATATATATATATATATATATATATATATATATATATATATATATATATATATACACTTCACGCGTCATCTCGTAAGTAATTCTGTATGGTAGAAGAAAACAAGTCATGATTTGAAATGGAAACTATGTCCGAGGGAAGTTGGTTCCAGTCTTTGGATGTGCGTGGGACGAAGGAATGATGGAAAGTGTTAGTGCGGCAGCTAATGACGTGTACCTTATGTTGATGATCTAAACGAGCTGAGCGATAGGATGGAGTTGTAATGAACTGAGCTTTCAAAAGTGGATGATTGAATATCTTGTGAAAAAGTATGAGGCGAGATGCTTTGCGACGTGCTTCAAGTGACTGCAGCGAAAGGGTGTGTTTCATTGACGTGACACTGCTAGTGCGATGGTAGTTAGATAGAATGAAGCGTGCTGCGTTATTCTGTACCATTTCAAGCCTACTCACGCGAAGGGGACCCTGGTCGAAAAGCAAGCTCAAAAAATGTAGTGGCCTCCCAAGTGAGAAGTTGTGCGCTAACTTCGCCTTTGCGGCCTTCGCGTACAAAAGAATGTAATAAAAAAAGCAAAGCGGCGTTTGCGTGATATCAATTGCCCGGTTATATAGTCGCCCACGGTGGCTTTGGTATTCAAGCCGTGTTAGGCGAATGGATCAGGGGCAACGTGTCTTTTTTCCTGGTTTCTAGGCGATTCACGGTCCCTCGGTTCCTTCAAAGCCAACGATCTGAGCTAGCCACAATTTTTAATATTGTCGCAACGTCAAGACAGAGGTCGTAACACAGTGATCGAGAGATCAGCAGCAGGTTGGTTTTTTTAGAGCACCGCGCCAGCGAGTTCTTCGTTGTTCTTTCTACCCACAGCACACGTCTTTCTTGAGCCAGGCACGTGTCGATATATTCATTTGTCATCCTTTTATAAAATTTTTGCTCTGAAGTACACGCGAAAAGTCTGGGAGGCGTGAGAGAGTACTATGAAAGACACAAACTTACGAGTTTCAATGTTTCACAGCGCATGGAGCGAGGACGAACAAATATGAGGCACACAGAGCGCTGAACTTACAACTGGCTTTCATGTGCCAGCCAAATGCTTTTTCAGCCCCCGAAAAGCTTCTGAAAATGAGCCGTCAGGTAAATTCCGACGCAAGAACCCGAATAGTGTGCACCACCAAGCATAAAGATAGGTTCGTCTCATGTGAATAATGTGTAGTCTATTGTATACCGCTATCTTGTCACAGTGAATATGTCGGTCAGACTGGAAGGTGCCTTAATGAATGTCTTAAGGAACACACGTACAATGTAGATAGTGCTACAGTGGGCATTTGGGAATTCATTGTCGGGACTTTGGGAGCCGGGCTCTTTTCAATCACACACGTGTGCTCGCAAGAAACAAAACTAGGACAGGGCGCGAAATCATAGAAGCCCAGGAAATCTTGAGAGTTGATAAAAAGTGTATCAGTGCAGCTTCGCTTGCTCTTTCGAGCAAGGAATGTGAATTTTTATCGTGAAACACGTGATATCGATGATGGATTGGCGTTCCATTCACTGCATTTTTGCATAGCTCGTCTGCTTGTTTTTTCTTTTTTTTCTTATTCCAGTGAAAAGCGCATATATAATGCTATAGCAGGAAAATAAAAGCCAGTTGTAAGTTCAGCACTCTGTGTGTCTCATCTTTGTTCATCCTCGTTCCATGCGCTGTGAAACATTGAAATTATGCTGCACCAGCTAGCCCACAGCTCAACCTCAGGGAAACTTACGGGCCAGCCCGACCTCTACGGACTACGAACTGGCACATATACACGTTGTCCTGCGATAGCTTGTACCGGCTTTGAGTTTTCGCACTTTGATTAGTATTAACGTGAAGTATATTTGCGCTATAGCCGAAGTAAAATGTAGTGATGAATGACATGCTAACATGTCGAAGACGCCACCGTATGCGTCAAATACATCGTGTGGCTGACGCTGGGCGCCGTTCACGTACGCTGCCTATCGTTAAAGTGTACTTAGGGTTACCAATTCTTCAATGAAGGATGCCAGGACGGGGGAGGGGGAGAGGGCATACACTAACGTAGGAAGTCGGAGAAATCAGTTTTCTTCATTGCCGCATCTTCCAGAAAAATCCATTGTTACTTTACTGTTGCGGTCTCTTGAAGTGGTACGTCAGCTGGCTACGCGCTGTTCGCGAACTTCATCTTTCTGGAGAATGTACGCGTAAATGTTGACGCACTTCACGCAGAAGTTCAGCTAAAGAGGCTAAAGCCCCTCGCAGCCACCGCTAGCCACAGCAACATTACTTCGTGTGTGCGATACGTGCTAACTTCGTTTCCGTATTCGCCTCGAGATCTTGGAGTGGCGCCCTCTCGCGTGTGACGTCAGGGAGAGGACTCGGATGCAGCTCTTCGCGCGCGCGTTCGCTACGTGAAGGCTGCTCGACGCTGCCAGCCTGTCTATCGCGCTCGAGTTATTGAAACATTGGTGGGCGAGTTGATAAAGCAATTTGTACTGAATGTTCAAGCAAAATGCCCAACGAAACCGAGCGGATTTGCCGTCAGGAGCACGTTCTGTGTCGATTGCTCCTGTTGTCGTCTGCTAGCCATCCATGTGTACATCTGTTTCTATGGTGAATTTTTCTTTTCGCGACTGTTCTATGGCCGTGGCGCACTCAAAATGACTTTCCTGCCCGTTTTCGATAACTGACTTCAGTGTTCGGGCTTCGGCTTCCATGTCTGCGTTAAAACGCAATAAATGTATACCGCGTGCTGCGCGTGTTCGGTTGCCAAGCCTGCTACTTCGATTCAATTCATATGTTCGGAGCATGACAAACGACCTGTGATGTCATTCAAATAAATTAAATGCCTTTACCGGCAACAACATTTGAATAAATCCACATTTTTAGCAGCTGCTGTGTAAGCGCGTCGTAAGTACTTTAAATTGAAACACGAAATAAACAGGGTGAGTCTAAAGGGGATGCACGGCGGGGATATGAAATATCGGTAGGTTGTCCAGAGTGATTTTCTTTTGTTTTTGTTCTATTTTTTTTGCAACATATTTTAATCCTTACGTTAATAAATCGACGTTTGTTCACTCGTTCACGGTGGTCCGAAAATATGCTGAACAGAATTAGTGTAATCATACTAACGTTGATAAATATAAAGCTTTCGCATCGAAAGATGTATTTGCAATAAAATACTGTAAATCAGTCTCAACAGTCGACTCCTGATGTGGCTTGGTGCGATCACTGTACCAAAGAGACTCGAGTTCCTCATGCATTTGCCTAAGCTGACTCGAAGGCGAAAGCCATCTTTTTCTTGAGTCGATGTATTGTTCCTTCGCCGCCCCCCTCCGAATGCTTTCTGGACGTAACGTGGTTTTACATTAAAGCTTTCTACACATCACCTGGTTTTACATCGCCTCCGAGATCGGCCCACCAATCACGGAGGCAATGCAAAGCGACGATATCATGTGATGACGTAATCATGTGACGTGACGTTATGACGTCACAAATTTTGTCGGTCTGGGATGTCATGATGACGTGATCATGTGATGAATTTTCGCATCACTCGTGTTGACACTGGCGACCCAGGACGCCGACGGTCAATTTTCGCAATTTATGTGGAATCTAAGGCTCCCACCTTAAAATATGCAATCTTCTTACAGCACGGTAAAGAATCACAATAATCAGCCACAGGGGCCAAAAGAATGGTGGGAAAGAGCTCTCTTTCTCCTCTTCCTGGACACATTCGCCGATTTTTCCTAATGTTCACGAAGCTGTACTATTGGTGTCAAGTGAAACGCGAACACTGCAGCGGATCGCGTTGCCCAAGCATTAGAAATATAGTGCGCGCCATCCTGTCATCACCATTGACAGGCTAGCACAGTCGAGTAGGCACTGCGCGATCGAAAACATGAATGCGGCTCATGAACGTATCTATCTCTAATCATAAGAGTCGAACTGTACCACGCGCACCACTGCTGGCGTTTCATTCCGAGCGATCTTATTTGCATCCAGCTCGCCCAATCTATGCTAGTGGTCCGCAATAACCCGCTTGTCGATGAACTTATCGATTTCATTTTGTCGGCTGTCGTGTCTGCACAAGTCCAGATGACTACAATTGGGAGTGGAGCGTGAATTTTCGTTCATCTCAAGTCTGTTTACACAACGCTGATTTTTGCGAATAAGCCGCAAAATTGATCGCGCTGCGATTTCAAAGCAGCGTAGACTCTCTTTAACTCACTTGGCGGGGGGTGTTCGCGCTTTCACGTAAGCTATTTCAACGCCATCCAGCCCAGTGAGCGACGCTACGAACTCGGGGGCATGAACCTGACCGCGTTGGCTGTCGGT
The DNA here is from genome assembly GCA_030522465.1 of Rhipicephalus appendiculatus. NCBI lineage: Eukaryota > Metazoa > Arthropoda > Arachnida > Ixodida > Ixodidae > Rhipicephalus > Rhipicephalus appendiculatus. The sequence goes on from JALIZH010026629.1 coordinate 734,189, forward strand.
ATACAGAAGATATGTTAAATGATAACGTTTCTTAAACTCGTGTAATGCTAGCAGTCATCTCAAGAAATATCATAAGAAGAAAATGCAGCTAGTAGTCGAGGAACGCCGTGCGACGCGAGCGAACTATAACGAAAATGCTGCTGTCTTAGCCAGAGCGTAGCAGACGACAAAAGCCGAATCCCCGCCCTTGCGTCACCGGAGCGCCGTTAGCAGCGCCGCCATCGGTCGCACACGAGGCGAATAGTGTGACGCGCGTTCTTGGGCGTACGTTGCATAACTTAAAAATTTCGAACTGGATGGTCCGGTACAAATCCGGGTCATACAGCTGTCCGGACAGGGACGGTGGGGGGACTCGACATGCTGTATGAAAATTCGGGACAGTACCATGAAATCCGATACAGTTGGTAACCCTAAGTCTACTATAGAACTGTTGAGTGGCGTGAACACGCCTCTACGCCTGATGCCTTTCGCGTCGTCATATATGCTTGCTTCATATATGCCTTTGAGAGATACTGCTAATTAATTTTTTTTAACCGAAGCGACTCCTGCAAGGTACGAAAATTATCAAAAAAAATGAAAACGGGCTGATTGCAACAGTGAAGATTCACGATCTCTGTGTAATTGTGCCGAACCAATTGCTCGGCTTGTAAGTACATTACTGTCAATGAACTAGACGCCGGACGACCGCCAGAAGAAAGAGACAGATGAAACAGAAAGTGCGTGCCTTATTAATTTTTTCTGTCTCGATCCTTTCTTCTAGTGGTGATTCGGCGTCTATAGTTTATTTAGAGTAACTGAGCCGCTTTATGGGAATTTAGCTGTGCTCAGATATCTGTGTGCAGATATATTATCCTGCAGAAAGCAGGCCGAACATGTACCCACGGCGACGCTGTGTGTACGGTGCGTCTGTTTACAAATGTGCTGAGTAAATCTGACTTTTTGGACATTACGAGGGCGCAAAGGTATCGGAAGTCAAACGCAACTGGACCGCTATGAAAGAACGGTCGTTCTCAGGGGCATTGCACGGCTGTTGTTAATGAGGCAGGGCTTCACTTTTGACACTTTACGGATAAAACAGTTAAAGGATTATACAAAACACTGTGAAACAAATTCTTGCACTGACATGAATAGCAGACCTGGAAAATAGCACAATGTAATCTGTCGATACAAAAGGGGAAATGGCTGAAAACCAGACACCACCGACAGCCTCCGCGCGCTGTGGCGGGCCGCGCTGCTCAGTTGAGCCCTGAACGATCAGCTCTGGGCAATCCAGCGGGCCAAGGAAGCCGCTAGGAGGCAAGGCATTCTAGCCGACACTAGGCGGAAGCCCAGTCCACTAACACGCCGGATACAAAATAAAGTTTTTCAATCCATGAAAACCAGACAGGCCATATTTACACCTTCGTATTTTAGTATGCTTGAGGTAAGCCCTGATGCATAAAGTTCGTTCCTCGGAGCTGAACGCGTGCCTTCGGCTCGGCTCCCTGGTATTTTAAGCCTACAGAGGTGGTATAACCGGTGCACAGTAACCATGAAGCACGCTGTCGAAACAAGATAGCCTTTCGGCATTTAAGATAGAGTATGTAACTGGCACGATGGAAGTGAGCTGTCCCTATAAACGTTGAGATAGAGTTGTGTATTCTCAGGTTACTCATGAAACAATCGAGCGCATTGGAGCTCATATAAGCATGAATGCTCTAATATCGCAGGCACTGCCGACATAAGGATTGTAGGCTTTCGTCGCTGGTTTGTTACTTCATCACTCTTCGTTGTGCGTTCGTAATTGATTATGGTGAATCACGGCTCTATGTGTTGCTTGCCATCCGCACAGCAATCAATTACCACCTATAGTCGGTGACAGCCGAAGAATAAATATAGGCTCCGCCCACGAGACCGCATTGCCCTTATTTTTCATGCTTCCGCCATGTTGCTACGTCAGGCTGCGGAAACGAGGGAACGCGATAAAGCGTTCAAAAACACTCCGAGCTGCTGCCGCTTCGGTGCACGTCAAAAACGGCACAATCACTAACTTCAACTGCAACGAATGACGACCGGCGAGGATGCTGCTGTGAACATGTGTGGATAAGAGTTGAATTTTTTTGTTGGTTCGTCCAGGCCCGTAGCAAGTAATATTTTTTCGGAAGGGGGGCGGGGGAGGGGGGGGGGGGGGGCTGTACAAAAGCATGAAAACCACCTATTTTCATTATTTATTCTCGGTAAAACACCCCCCCCCTGCATCCGAATTGCGAGGGCGGCCCGGGCCCCTAGACCCCCCCCCCCCCCCCCGCCCCTGGCTACGGGCCTGGTTCGTCCTAACCATTACGTCATAGCAAAGGACAACTCTAGTTGGACGCGCATAACACAAATAGATAGTGGTACATTTTACTTTTTATTCTTAGCTTGTCACCGACTATAGGTGCATATGCGAAATCCGACTGTCGCCTTCTTTGAGGGTGGGCCAGCTCCTCAAACAGGGAATGAGTCGGCGCAATTTTGGCGCAGCTGCATATTCACTTGTACACCATGGCGCATATCAGGCGCTGAGACATCGTTTAAAGCTCAGTAATGCTTTAAAAGCACTCGAAACCCTCAATTACACGCTTTCGTAGGCTACGACGCACGTGCGCCAAATGCAGACGCTCTCGACAGCTTCAGTAAAAAGTTGACAAAGTGACTAGAGCAACTACAGCGCCGCCGCTACGATCGCCCGTCGGAACATCTACCGAGACTCGGGTATCCCATGCGGCGCGGGCCATTCCGCTGCCCCTTCTAGTACACTGTACTAGCTAGCGGGGCCGGCGGTGCGCCGGCGCGCCGGGGCTCGCCGTCGCGTCGGCGCCTCGGCCACCTTGACGCGACAGTGGCGGCGGCGCCTCCTCTCTGCCTCCCTTGTATCATGGAGTACGTTGCGTGTACGGTTGTCTTGTCACTTTGTGCTCGAGAAAATGTGCGCATCTTTGGCAGCGCTCACGCGGAGCCTGGCTCCGTGCTGAAAGTGACTCTTGGAGGGGGCCATATTCATGGATCTGCGGACGCGGGCAACCTCCTTTGGCAGCCTGCGTACGCAGGGTTGTTGCGGTCGCCAAAATTAAACTATCCATGAACGAGTTGAGACCGTTATGCGCGTCTTTGTACAAGCCCTCGTAATATGAATGATGCAATCAGTGATCAAGTGTGATTGTTCGCTGATTTCTGATTGTGTCTGCCCTGCTGAAGGCACAATATGTCGCTTTGAGATGCGGTTTCGTGTAAGCCCTAATAACATTTGCATCGATAATCAAGGTGAAGCGTGCGTCCACTCGTTCAAACGTGGAAAAAAAAAAACAGTCCCTGTGGAAAACACTTCGGCGTACGAAATAAATATAATGGCTTTTGTTTAATAAAGACGATATAGCTTGAGGCGCAGATTTGGTAGGACAGTTCCAGCACGTATACGGCAAATTGGTCAAATTGGAGACGCCTCTTCTGGAAGGTGAAGAGCTCTGATAATACAATATCGACGGCGCGCGTTGCGGGGCCGCAGCCGTGCACGCTTTCACCCTCGTAAAACTGGCGCGAAAGCAGGTGCGTTGGTGAACTGTCGATAATGCGATGGTGTACAAAAATTTCACACCAGATGTCTCACGCACCATTTCGAACTATTAATACTCTCTAATAGGAATATTTAGCTGGGTATCCGCAGCAGCTGTGCGGACGCAGCCTGCCATTGGAAATGGCTGGCACGCTGCGTCCGCACAGGTCCGTCCGCACGCTCAACTAAATCTGACTATTCAATTTAGGCCCAAGTGCGTTTCGTTACGTTGTAGAGGGCATTCCAACCTGTTGCGTAGTGATTATTTTCCGCAAAAAAAGTCCCCGAAACATGACCACGCAATTGCCCTCGTGTAATACCGTATTGCAGTCCTCTCGTACGTGCTTCGAGTAGCACAACCGGCACGTGGAGCGTCCCGAAACGAGTGGCCGCGGTAACAGGAATGGGTTTCACAGTGTGTCAATTATTAAGGCGATCGCCTTTAATTTCTCATGGTCATGGTTGTCCGTCCGTCCCTCCGTCCATGCTCTGGCAAGGCACCAGTTGTGGCCTTTCCCCCTCACAGCCTCTCAGCAATCATGTTGCGTCTCCCCCCCACACTCTCTCAGCCATCACGTTGTCTTTCCCGCTTACATTCTGGCCGCGTCGGTCGCACCTCGCGTTGGACTATACAAGCTCGCGTTTTGCCAGTGTAGCGTCGCTGCGCCCAGCGTGCCCACTCGTGCAAGGGAGACGCGCGCATCGCCTTACATTGTGACCGACGCCGTCTCAATGGGCACAGGCTTTCGCGGAACACACTTAGAAATTTACGAAGTGTCCTTCAATATTTTGAGGGCCGCATACGGCAAGAGAACGATATCGTCCTGAGACATGGTTGGCTGACAATCCGCGCCCCAGTGCTTTCGCTCGGAGCCAGTTATAGTGCGTTGCAGTACGGTCGCATGAGCGCAGTCACACGGTTTTGTTTGACGTTTTACCATGTGTTTAAAAGCCGGAAAATATTCACAGCGCAGCATGCACGTCGTCAAAAAAATGGATCGGTCGTCTTTAAATGTGCTCTACGATGTAACAAAGCAAGCTTGACCCTAAAGTGAACATTAAAAATGTTACTAATTGATCTTGGTTTAATAACAAATTAAAAACACTATAAAATACCACAACGAGCGCCACATGACAGTAAACCATGAGCCGTTGGTTTCATTCAGTCGTGGTTAACTCTTGGTTTTTTTTACAGCGAAAGCTGTTATGAGATGACAACAAGGGCCCTTTTTGCGCCGTAGTTGTCCGCCACCGCCGCCGCTGGTGTCCGTAACCACTATCCCGCGAAATAAAAAAAAAACTAAATAAAAATACCTATGACAGAATGGGAATTGAACCCGGTCCTCTGCATAATTTCCGGTTGGACGTCACATACACGGTGACAAAAGAATTATATTACAATACACCAGAAACATAAAAAAACATGAATGACACAACAAAAAAAGACACAACAAGCGCTACCACGGCCTTCAAGAACTGATAAATAAAATTATGACTTAAAGTTCCTTCATATTAAGCAGGGCTTCTACCCTTCCCAACCATGAAGGAACACATTCATTTGTTTTATCTACCTCGATAAACTTTTTTATACTTTCTTTAAAATACTGTCTTGCTGGTCTCCAGTCAGGGCCACAGAAAAATCCAGCCATTCGAGAGCACCATATACTGTGCAAGGCAGTCATCATGATTAAGTCGAATGGTAATCCGTCCTCATTCTCTATCGCTAAATAACTGATTCCATGAGGGTATAACTGAAATTCTTTTTTTATTGTTCTTTGCAAAACATTCCAAAAGTATACCCCCCTCCCAACAGTGTAGAAAAACGTGGTCAGTTGTTTCCGGTTGGTTACAGACTAGACAGTCGGATCCCCATGGCATAAAAAAAACCACTTTCCTCTAGAAAGGTTCTTACTGGAAGTGTGCCGGTGTGTAACTTAAAGAATGTTTTTGCATTTGGAGATACTTGCATTTTTTAACGCGTTTAAGTACATTCAGACCCTTGCGTGCGGTATATAGCGCTCTGTACATTGGTATGGACAGCACAGTGTCACATAAATTCTTATAAAGTTTTTTTCTTTCCAACAGACCACAGGTACTCTGTCGAAAAACGGACACTCAAAAATCGAACACTGGTCACAACTTCTTTCATGTAGCCTTGTACTGCACCTGTCATCACTTGAGTGCTCACAACGAACTCCGGCAACAGTCTGCGTAATCTTATCTGACACACTGTTAACAGGAAGGGGTAGCTTGCCACACAGAAAAAGAAAAACCAGTTTGCTAACTGTTTCATGAACAGATGTGATAGCCCAAGGCCTCCGCTCTTCACCCGTCTAAACAAATTCGTACGACTGCACCTTCCCCAGTTGGACCCCCCCACAGATATTGCAAACAACCTATGTAATTTATGCGCATTGACCCGTGAACAGTACAGCACTTGCATCCCATACTATAGCTTAGACACAAAAACCAGTTGCATACAGTAGCCCTAGCAAACATGGACAGATAACTTGCTTTCCAGCTACTCGCTTCCCGCTTTTTTCTTTTGTCTGTTGTTTCCAATAGTCATCAGTTGAATATAGCCCAAGGCCTCCGCTCTTCACCCATCTAAACAAATTCGTACGACTGCACCTTCCCCAGTTGGACCCCCCCACAGATATTGCAAACAACCTATGTAATTTATGCGCCTTGACCCGTGAACAGTACAGCACTTGCATCCCATACTATAGCTTAGACACAAAAACCAGTTGCATACAGTAGCCCTAGCAAACATGGACAGATAACTTGCTTTCCACCTACTCGCTTCCCGCTTTTTTTCTTTTGTCTGTTGTTTCCAATAGTCATCAGTTGAATATAGCCCAAGGCCTCCGCTCTTCACCCGTCTAAACAAATTCGTACGACTGCACCTTCCCCAGTTGGACCCCCCACACAAATATTGCAAACACCCTATGTAATTTATGCGCATTGACCCGTGAACAGTACAGCACTTTCATCCCATACTATAGCTTAGACACAAAAACCAGTTGCATACAGTAGCCCTAGCAAACATGGACAGATAACTTGCTTTCCACCTACTCGCTTCCCGCTTTTTTCTTTTGTCTGTTGTTTCCAATAGTCATCAGTTGAATATAGCCCAAGGCCTCCGCTCTTCACCCGTATAAACAAATTCGTACGACTGCACCTTCCCCAGTTGGACCCCCCCACACAAATATTGCAAACACCCTATGTAATTTATGCGCATTGACCCGTGAACAGTACAGCACTTGCATCCCATACTATAGCTTAGACACAAAAACCAGTTGCATACAGTAGCCCTAGCAAACATGGACAGATAACTTGCTTTCCACCTACTCGCTTCCCGCTTTTTTCTTTTGTCTGTTGTTTCCAATAGTCATCAGTTGAATATAGCCCAAGGCCTCCGCTCTTCACCCATCTAAACAAATTCGTACGACTGCACCTTCCCCAGTTGGATCCCCCCCCCACAGATATTGCAAACAACCTATGTAATTTATGCGCATTGACCCGTGAACAGTACAGCACTTGCATCCCATACTATAGCTTAGACACAAAAACCAGTTGCATACAGTAGCCCTAGCAAACATGGACAGATAACTAGCTTTCCACCTACTCGCTTCCCGCTTTTTTCTTTTGTCTGTTGTTTCCAATAGTCATCAGTTGAATATAGCCCAAGGCCTCCGCTCTTCACCCATCTAAACAAATTCGTACGACTGCACCTTCCCCAGTTGGATCCCCCCCCCCACAGATATTGCAAACAACCTATGTAATTTATGCGCATTGACCCGTGAACAGTACAGCACTTGCATCCCATACTATAGCTTAGACACAAAAACCAGTTGCATACAGTAGCCCTAGCAAACATGGACAGATAACTTGCTTTCCACCTACTCGCTGCCCGCTTTTTTCTTTTGTCTGTTGTTTCCAATAGTCATCAGTTGAATATAGCCCAAGGCCTCCGCTCTTCACCCATCTAAACAAATTCGTACGACTGCACCTTCCCCAGTTGGACCCCCACACAAATATTGCAAACACCCTATGTAATTTATGCGCATTGACCCGTGAACAGTACAGCACTTGCATCCCATACTATAGCCAGGGCTGGGCAAAGATACTTTGAAATTGTATCGCGATACGATACAAGATACTCAGGCAAGACGTATTGGAGATACAGATACAAGATACTACCGCAACAATTGTATCCGATACGATACTTGCCAATTGTATCTTAAGATACTTCGATACATTCGTAAACTTGTTGTTATAGGCCTACGTAAGGTAGTAGCGAAGGCCTATGCACGAAAAGGTCTGTTCGAAAATTGCTTTAATGTGACCAATTTCATTTCACTTTGACTAAATCCAAAGTTTCACGGTAACCCGTTTAGCCGGGGAAATGCATAATGGTAATGCGAAAGGTTACACCGACCAAAAAAAGAACACAAAGCTTACTTCTAGGGGTGTGCGAATAGTGAAATTTCATCTCGAATCGAATGCGAATCGAATAGTGACGAAGGGTGGCCCAAAATATCGAATGTCGAATCAAATATCGAATACGAAATTTTTATTGCGAATTGAAAGGAATAACCAAGAAATCAAGTCTGCTCGTGTCCTCCAGCACATAACGCAGTCAGTGAATGCTACTGAAAGACTACAAATTGTACGACAAAAGTAATGATGCGCTTCATTGACATGAATGCTCCGTACCCAAAAATTTTCGGCCGCCCATTCAGAGCAGTATTTTTTAACTGCGCACCGGGACGATGGGAGTCTGAACTAGAGGTGCCGTCCGGCAGTCGCGAGTGAACAGCGTGAACTAATTTTCACATGTGAAGCCTATCACCAAATATTTCGTGGGCTCTTCGGGACGAATGTTTCGTGGGCTAAATCGGGACGCTTTACGGCGCTTGTGGCATACGCGACCGAGCTACGCAAGAAGTTCGCGCCTTCGTTTCGGAAGCGAAGTTGCTAAGGGCTTGGCAGTTTTCGCATTTGTTCTTTTTTTCCCTTTTTTTTGAGTCAGGAAATGACAATCATCTCTAAAATAAGCATGCGTTCGCTTTTGAACCAGTATATAGGTGAAAGTATTAACGAAATGCCTACTTTATCGATAAGGTTAGTTTAACCACGGTCGAGATTTAGGCATAACCTTAAGAGAACAATCTGAGACAATCTCGAAGCTTCCGACACATTGCGGCGAGGCTTGCGCCGAGCGGTGCTAACAGAGATTGCTGGAAGAAAACGGTATCTTCTGTTAAATATATCTTCTGTTAGGTAAACGCTTGCTATATTAGATCTAGCAACGGTATACCGGCGGTGCTATCGTTAGGATATTGTTTGCGCATAAATTAATCACATGTAATTCAAACTTACATCCACAAGATCCATCAAATAGCTGCAGTGTGAAAGTCACAAGACGCAAAGAAACCCTGTGCTTCAGATTTCGTAACGAAGCATCACGTACATTAGAGCGTCATCAGAATTTGCGCGATCATCACCGCAAACGTTGTGGTACGCGCCGCTGGTAAGTGGTTAAGGGTAAGTCTCATGGCATTGACACGACTAAAAAATGCCCCCACCACCCCGAAGGGAATCGTGAGGAAATGCGAATGCATTTCGCGCCACTCCACGCAAGCGACGCTAACACAACCGCCGCGTCTGGCCACGGCGGAGAGCGAAAATCAACTGACGAGCGGGCCACTCCACGCAAACGACGCTAACACAACCGCCGCGTCTGGCCACGGCGAAGAGCAAGAGGCGCCCAGCCAGCGAATGGTCGAGAGCACGGTGTAAGACAGCCACGGAGCGGAGGGCGGAGCGCACGCAGTCACGTGGGGCGTGACGTCGCTGCGCCGTTGCTACAGACGCTCCTCTCCGCTCCTCGCGCCGTTGCTAGGGGAGAGGAGGAGGAGCGCGGATGACGGCGGATTCAGGGTCGCTTATAAAGTGCATTCGCACTTAAAAAGGGAAAAAAATAGGGAATACAAAAGGCACAAGGGCAAGCACGTGAACGTCTACGTTCGCGCGCTTGTTTTTGTCGAGATTGCGTGAGTGCTGTCATGTTGCTCTGCTCCACCAAAGGGCATGCGAACGCCTTATCGCCTGCCGTCACTGGTCGACTTCGGCGGAAAGATAAAATTATGTCACTGCCCTTGGTTTATTCAGGTGGTTTAGAGGCACCCGTACCAGCTTGAGAAGCGGAGTTCAGTCGGCGATTATTGTTTCGCACGGCAGTGTTGCGATAGCAGTATCTTGTATCTTAAGATACGCGATACATTATTGCATGTATCGGTAATACAGATACAGATACTGGTTTTTTTAGACGTATCGAAATACAGATAAAAGATACCCATAGAGTATCTAAGATACATGTATCGTCGATACTGCCCAGCCCTGACTATAGCTTAGACACAAAAACCAGTTGCATACAGTAGCCCTAGCAAACATGGACAGATAACTTGCTTTCCACCTACTCGCTTCCCGCTTTTTTCTTTTGTCTGTTGTTTCCAATAGTCATCAGTTGAATATAGCCCAAGGCCTCCGCTCTTCACCCGTCTAAACAAATTCGTACGACTGCACCTTCCCCAGTTGGACCCCCCACACAAATATTGCAAACACCCTATGTAATTTATGCGCATTGACCCGTGAACAGTACAGCACTTGCATCCCATACTATAGCTTAGACACAAAAACCAGTTGCATACAGTAGCCCTAGCAAACATGGACAGATAACTTGCTTTCCACCTACTCGCTGCCCGCTTTTTTCTTTTGTCTGTTGTTTCCAATAGTCATCAGTTGAATATAGCCCAAGGCCTCCGCTCTTCACCCATCTAAACAAATTCGTACGACTGCACCTTCCCCAGTTGGACCCCCCCCCCCCCCCCCCCCACAGATATTGCAAACAACCTATGTAATTTATGCGCATTGACCCGTGAACAGTACAGCACTTGCATCCCATACCATAGCTTAGACACAAAAAACCAGTTGCATACAGTAGCCCTAGCAAACATGGACAGATAACTTGCTTTCCACCTACTCGCTTCCCGCTTTTTTCTTTTGTCTGTTGTTTCCAATAGTCATCAGTTGAATATAGCCCAAGGCCTCCGCTCTTCACCCGTCTAAACAAATTCGTACGACTGCACCTTCCCCAGTTGGACCCCCCACACAAATATTGCAAACACCCTATGTAATTTATGCGCATTGACCCGTGAACAGTACAGCACTTGCATCCCATACTATAGCTTAGACACAAAAACCAGTTGCATACAGTAGCCCTAGCAAACATGGACAGATAACTTGCTTTCCACCTACTCGCTGCCCGCTTTTTTCTTTTGTCTGTTGTTTCCAATAGTCATCAGTTGAATATAGCCCAAGGCCTCCGCTCTTCACCCATCTAAACAAATTCGTACGACTGCACCTTCCCCAGTTGGACCCCCCCCCCCCCCCACAGATATTGCAAACAACCTATGTAATTTATGCGCATTGACCCGTGAACAGTACAGCACTTGCATCCCATACCATAGCTTAGACACAAAAAACCAGTTGCATACAGTAGCCCTAGCAAACATGGACAGATAACTTGCTTTCCACCTACTCGCTTCCCGCTTTTTTCTTTTGTCTGTTGTTTCCAATAGTCATCAGTTGACTCGAGCGGTACCCCAAGATATTTAACTGGCGTTGTTGTCCATTTAATGGCAGCAAAAAAATTACACCATCTCCCGCTAAAGGGAACTATGTGTAGATGTGAAGCAGTGGGCGCTAACGCTTACATTGGCGGTGGCGTTGACGCTGGTGCTCATCGCAGCGTTGCACAGGAGAGAAAACTGGGGAGGCGCAAACCACGCAGTGATGGAGCGGTGTTTCCTACTGGAACATGCCAATCGCTGCTAATGGGCAATGAGAGACAGAAGACTCCGACTGGACACAGAGACCCGCAGTCCGCTTTTAGTTAACGCGCACGTTGCGAATTTTTATTGTTCAACAACGCACAGGAGAAATCTCCCACCGGCACCACCTTGGAGGTCAAGATCCATTGCCATATATACGGGATGGCCAGTGAACGGTTGTGCAGCGCAAGCAGTCGGCTTTTTCAACCAAGAAACTCGCTAGCAGACGCTGCCTGCGTCGGCGTCGCGAGGCGAGAGAGGGGGGGGAGTGTAAGAGAGGAGAGAGAGGGGGGGGACGTGCATGCGCAGTGGGAGTGCGGACGCCGCGGGCAGGGATGCCTAGATGAGAGAGGGGGGAGTGTAGGAGATGAGAGAGAGGGGGGGACGCGCATGCGCAGTGAGAGTATGGACGCCGCGGGCAGGGATGCCTAGAGGAGAGAGGGGGGGGACGTAGGAGGGGAGAGAGGAGGGGAGGCGCATGCGCAGTGAGGGCGTGGTTGCCGCGGGGAGGGATGCCGAGAGGAGGAGAGGGGGGAGAGGAGGTTTTTATTTTTTTGAAAGGTTTGCGCATGCGCAGTAAGGGTGGTCACGCCGCACACCACCACCACCACCACCGGATTAAGCTTCGCCATAAGATGCTTCACATCTAAAATCAGGGGTTGAAGGCCACGATCCATGCCAAAACCCGAGGCACTTACTCCAGTTAATGTGGCTTCCTGTAACTTCAGCGAAACAATTAGAAACTCTTAGTGATTATTCAATGCATTCATAAAAAGTACTACATATCGCAACATCATCAGCATACGCGAGAAGTTTGACCTCTGAGGATTGCAATCGAAACCCATTATTGATATTGTTCTGTTGTGTCGACAAACATAATGTTTCAATATAGATGGAAAACAACAGTGGACTAACAGGGCAACCTTGACGCAATGAACGCTCAATTTTAATGGGTGGCCCCAATGTCTTGTTGATTAGTAGTCTTGTACTACCATTCCGATATGCCAGGGCAACACCGTCCACAATTATCTTACCAACGTTAATGCGCTCCAATACTGCAAACAAAAGAGCATGGGCGACACAATCAAACGCTTTCTCCAGATCCAGCTGGAGTACAGCCACGCGAGCTTGAGTCATGTCAACACATTCTAGAAGAGACCGCATTCTATGAACATTTGTTACTATGCTACGACCTTTGATTCCACACGTTTGGCGTGGACCGACAATATCTTTTATTACTGACTGAAGTCTAGCAGCCAAAATTTTCATTAATATCTAATAGTCTTAATGAAAACATTTGGGGGCCCTTAATCTGCGCCTTTAAGAGTGGAACGCGATATCCTGTCCCGAGTGCCTACTTGAACCACTTAGTGCATACTTGCTACACTGTAAACGAAAATGTACCCAGCCGGGAGGTTTCGGGGGATGATGCTCCCGGGTCAGCTCCGGTAGGCTCACTCAAACCGGAATGCTCCGGAGCATATACATTCGTTTTGCACCCTTTTACTTCGGTGGGCGATGGACGGAGGGAAGCGGGACGAGTTCCCAGATTTTTCTCCGGTGGATGCTCCGCAAGTGCTCCGGCGCATCACTTGTGCTCCGATGGATGCTCTCCCCGCACGACAGGCGTCTCGTTAACAATGCGTAGGCTGAGGGGCAACGTGAGGCTGGACAACCCCGCAATAACGTTTGAAAAAGCTTTTGTGGTGTTGGGATGCCTTCACTGGCAAAAAGGTCAACGACCGGGAAAGGAGGAACGTAACTTGTTAAAACTTGCTAGAAGTGACGTAGGCAGCCTCGCCGGGCGGCCGGTCCCCACAAACCAACATGTCGCAGACCAAGCCACCCGAGTCGAAGTGCAGCGAGGATTGCGCGAACCCTTCGCCCGCGTTCGGGAAAAAGAAATCGTTCTGTGCACCTTGTGGACATGACAAGCGACTACAAGCGTCAACGAAGGTTGCCATCGACAGAAGGGAGTTGCGGGAACCTTAATCGTGTGATGGTTCCGTGCAACGAACGACACATTGCGATCTCGCGAGTGGCGAACGATCCGGCGGTCGCTGGTGCGGCGCAAAATTGGTGAGTGAGCTCTTCTTGAATTCTCTGTGGTATTCTTTTCAAAAATGCTAAAATTGAGTAATTTTATACTGATAATCAAGTAGGTTATCAAGACTAGGCTAGCTTTGCAAGATGGCAGTAAAAAAATTCAGTGGAAATATTGAAAATCCGTTGTTTGGAACACGTGTTTTTCTTTCTTAATATAAAAAACTTCGGTAATTTTAAGCACACCACTGTAATATTTGGAGCACTGATTGACTCTCTGTAGATATGCATTAATACAAAACATCATAGTTGTGGGTTGATTCGATAAAAGGTTATTAATTTTTATAAGTAAACCTAATTGCTTAAAAGATAATTTGGTCTGGTCAGTATACATAAACGGTAATATTTGTCGCTTTCCATATTAATAAACGCCAGGTTGAGGCCTCTCATTACGTATAAATTATTTTGATTTATCATGTAAACTGAATAAAACAGGAATAACTGAAATCAGCGTTAATTCGTTATAAATTTAACGAATTGGGCTAGGGAAATGTGTTTGGTACAGACTTTTAGAACGCATATACGTACTCATTTTGGTCAAAAAATTATTTTCATTGTATAAGTGGTATCTGAGATATTAATCTAGAAGTATAATTGACCCTTCGGCGGACGTGGTGCTTTCATGACAAAAGAGGGGGAAAGGGGCTGACGACACCAGTGACGAGAGATGCGAAAGGAAGGTGGGGTTGCTTTGCAGAACGTGTTGTGGGGCGCGCGATGTTTGTCTGGATGGGGAGGTTAGTTCACACTTATTTCTGCAGCCCATTTGAGAGCACCGCTCACTGTCGTTGGGCGGAGGGGTATGGTGGTGAAAGAAAAAAAAAGAAAAGAGGGCATCTTCTTCAGAAACTGGCAGTCTTTTCTGTGTCTATGGGAGAGAACTATCGCGCTGCTGCATTTTTTTTTTCTGTGTTCAGTCCTGCTGCCATGGCCGTGAATGCAGTCTTTTTTTTTTGAGGAGGGGGGGAAGAGGTGAGTTGAATTTCCCCACCAAACAGGTAAAACTGTCAAAATGTTCGCCTTCATGTCCCATATTTCTCTGAGAATAAAACACTTTTTTCTATCTTTCTCAGACGAACAGTGCGCGAAGACGAGACATAGTATTGACCTGGACGATGCAACGACGCTGGCCTGTGAACAGAAGAAGGAAAAGAAAATTCATCGAATCCTGGTGCACACGTCGTGACACCTCGGCGTGCATCATCATCCGTGGCCTCCTGCCGGACGTCTTCACGGAACTGTGTGTTGAGTAAACTGGTCCACCTCCCCTCATTTAGGTCAGTGTACTATACTGATGATGCAATTGGCATAGGTGGCGTAATGCTTGTACTTTTGATTGCTAATTCATTTCGTTAAGTAGCAGTACACTTTATTTTGTGGTCGAGCCTGTTCATTTGGAAACGATACATGCTCATGCAATAACTATTTTGAAAAAAAATGTTCATTACGATAAGTTTCACGACAGAGCGGGCGCTGCAAATTAAAAAAAAAAAAAAGAAATGCAACGCCAACTTCTCTCGAAGACAATTTTGCAAAGCAGATGAAAGTACGTTTTTCTTAAGAACCAGCCGCAAGTATACAAACTGCAAGGGCCTGATAAGCTGGAAGTAGGACGATGAGCACACACAAAAATGCGACTGTAATAATCATGCAGCTATAATATTTTAGAAAATTAGCAAGTTAATCGGGAGAGGTAGTCCTGATGCTGTCTTCGAGAGCACCAAAAGTACCTCGTTTTAGTGAAAAAAAAATGCTTTTGAATCTGTCAGCCGAAGTAGAGGTATCGATTTAAAAATATATGGAAAACATTCGCCCGTTTCGAACTTTGTCCGCGGCACGGAGGTGTGTTTTTATCAGGGAGCGGCTGGCTGACACAGGTGTACACGTGATATGCTTCTTGATATTGAGCGCTCGTCCTGTCTTTTTTGTGTGGTATGTTTAAGAACGTGGGTGTTCTCATGGACATGCAGACAGTATGGGATTTAAGCAGTACCCGCGGCTTCAGTGTCCTCAGTTTCCATGCCTCTGGCATGATTTGCAGTTCTCGTGTATTATGTTTTTGATAAATTAGGCAGCAAACAATCAGCTGAACCCTTGTGTCGTCAATGAATGTGATGGATGGTCCTTCGGAGATGGTTCCCGGCGGCTACGCTTCCTTCGTTTGTTGTGCATCGTTTTACGGCATTCTGGACTTCATTATAACGTGCCTGCGCTTAAAAATTGAGTGCTGCTGATTTCATGTGGTCTGTCTTCTTGTGTTCTTTCTTGGTGGCTTTTTGTATATTTGTTTCTTCTTGTCTTCTTTTCCCAAATGGTGGGCCATCAGCCACAAACTGCGGCATATTTTGAATAAATCAAGCAATAGGAACTCAAATGTTCTCCTGAATTTCATCTGCTAGAGCTCTGTGAAAAAATAGACAGTAACTCTGCAGTGTTTGCTTGATAATTCCTTCATCTAACCAATGCGTGACACGATCAGCATAGAATAAAGAAACAGCGGAGCAAAGAATTAAAAAGGAATACTCGTGACCCATCGCACTGCACTTCCGTCCGGACGAAGTAAGGACATTCGTAAAATACTCCGGAGGTGCAACGCGAAAGCTCCGAATAGCCGGAGTTAAAAAAGCAGCGGAAAATACTCCGGAGGTGCCCCGCAGTCCCTCCGGCCAGCCGGAGCAAACTGCCGGTAAAAAAGTGCTCCGGCGGCGCCACGCAATCACTCCGGTCGGCCGGAGTGAAAAATCAATGAAAAGTACTCCGGCTGTGCCACGCAATTGCTCCGCACAGCCGGAGTAAGAACTTTGCTCCGCAGGTCCGGAGGAATAATTACTCCGAACAGGGGGGTCGCTAGAGGACAGGCGTTTTACTCCCACCTGGGAGTAATTTTCATTTACAGTGTATGCACCCACTACGTGTTGTTAACCCATTAAGGCCAGCGAAAGAACTACTGGTCCGATTTTGTTGACATTTTCCATATTTAATTAACCCCATCAGACAACCACACGTGCAAATTTTCATAGAGCTACGTGTATTTCTTCTGGAGTTATGACAATGTACTATAAAAAGTACGCTGGGCCTTCGAGATAGCATCGGGCAAGGTGACTTCATGCAAGAATGGCGAGTACACTGGACCCTTTCTAAACGAATGACAAAGTTATCTTGGCCCATGCAACTTATTCAAGGACCAGTGTTTTAGGGAAAGCGTAACGTCATGTTTTCGCGACACCATTTCCAGGTATTTTGGCACAATTCAACTGTTTTGCCAGCTTCTTGTGAAAATATCCGTATGGATAGAGGGCAATAGCAAGCACAGTGGCCGCTGGAGACCTTTGATACTTCTGTTGGGTACAACAAGGCGCAGTCAGTGTTTTGCTATTATGCGACTAAAGGACAATAGTCAAGGCGTAGAGGGTCTGCTAAAACCTCCTGTGTGGTAGCAGACCCTTTATACGTTGTCTGCGGTAATTTCGATCATCTGGGTAAATAGGGGCTGGTAACCCTTTTTCTCAGGGATGAAAACTCTCTAGTCATTCGCAGCTTGATCGTAGAGCTCAAACCCCATCATGGCATAGTTACTGCGGATGAAGGAGGAGGACCGTGTCACTACGTTTTTATTGCGGTAGCAATTATATGGACACTCGCGGCTGGTTTTCGCCGTCGGCGTCGGCGTCCGCGTCGGCGTCGGCGTCATTTGCCGTATATGTATATGTATATATATAACCGGGCCCGCCGGTCGTTCGTGAGCGTGAAAAGACGCGAGGGGGGGGGGTCCCTCGAGCGACCTTCGATTTTACGAGCGGGGCGCGCGCGTTATCTCCCCTTCTCGGCGGCCGACAGCGGACGGGGGGCGGGGGGGGGGGGGGGCGACGTTCGATTTTACGAGCGCGGGCGCGGGCGCGCGCTTTATCTCCCCTTCTCATCTCCCCTTCTCGGCGGCCGGGTCGGCGTACCCTTCTGCGTGCTGCGCTCTCAACGCGAAGAGAATTCTCTTAAACAAGCGTTTTCTAGAGTTGCGTGAGATCGGATCCAAAAAGAGTTAGCTGCCAGCCTCACTTCGTATAACATTACAATTTTTTGCTATCGCATTCATTGCTTCACCCTTGCGGTGAAACTGTGACTTTTTTTTTCTTTTTCAGTGAATGGTCACCATGACAGAGAGCATAGTGACTAAACTGTGTAGTTTTTCGTCAGCATAGCAACTATATGTTGTTGTCTTTGCCCTTTTAGAAAAAAAAAAGTGCTTTCCTGAGTCAAAACAGAAGTTATCTTAAGCACGCTCCTTTCGTTCCGTGTTTTTTTTTTTTATCGTTAGCAGAGAGCACCCATACGTACCGTCGTCATTCCCCTCCTCCTCCTATGTTCCCATGTTAAGGTCAGAATCGCCAATTAAAACATCAAGAGGCTCTCGTATATTCACAGCGACATCTTTCGCAGCCTCATGAGTATGAGATAACCGAAAAAACGGCATTATTAACAAAAAAAAAGCCTGTTCAATCTATGCTGCAACACGCAATAAGAGTTACATGTATGCTCCCACGAAGTCCCAGTGTACTAAATAAAGTACAGCAACATTTGATTACTCCTCGCAGATAAACTATGCAGTCTATAGGCTTCTCGCGCTTTGCAGGGATTGAATTGCTCTTGCTGAAGCAGAAGCAATCCGTTTTTTCAACATATAAAATTAAAACTTCAAATTATTTTAGAAAAAGTAGTACTGACCACGTGCGTTTAACAGGCTCTCATTTTCCTAAAGTCTGACGGCTCATAAAACAGAAAAAAATGGAAACGATTCAATATTCTAAATTAGGATTACTTTGCTGCAACCTTTGGCATCAGAAATTCTAATGAGCAAAATCAGAATAATCTGTTTTGTATTTTCTATTCCCGAAAAAAGGGACTGTACTTTTTAAAGTACAGTGGGCCCTAATGGGTTAAGGGAATACGCGCAGTAAGGTGTGTGCCGTTTATAATGGGTGGCCGGCTTTAAACTACGAAATTGTTATGATAGTGACATATTCTGACGCCCGATGGCAATGTACGCTTGTACCACGCAATATTCCTGGGATATTACATGTTATATTGCGACGCCTATATAAAGGACGCTTGCGTTTGCGAAGCATGAAAGTAATTTTCACTGCATTTCCATGCAGAGGAAGTTATTTTCACTGTATTGCCAAGCAGAGTTCCACGCATTAAAGAAAAAAAGCAGAGGCGTGGCGGTGTGGTGGAACACCTGCTTGCCACGCAGACGGCCCGGGTTCGATCCTCATTCGGACCCGGATTTTTTTATTATTTATTTTATTTGCATCTTTCTCGATTTTTCGGTCACGGACAAGATGATTTTTCGCTCACAACCGATGGCGCCGGCACCGACGCTAACGCCGACGCCGGAATCTCAGCAAAACAAGCTCTTTAACGCTATCGCGTTAAAATTTCGGCTGCTAGACTTCACTTACTAATAAAAGATATTGTCGGTCTACACCAAACGTGCTTGAAACTGTGTTGCAAACTGACCCTATCCTAGCTTCGTGTCGGATAAGGAATTGCGTTAACATGTGCTGTAAAGCGTTGTAAAACAGTAAAGTGACAACCAGGCGTCACACAATGCGAATTGCCTAACGAGTGGGTCGTTCAATGCTCCTACCCATTACAAAATGGCATAATTCTTCATCGTCGTCTGCCACATCATCAACAAAGTGCACTAATGCGCTACAAGAGTGTAGCGGGTACCTCGCTTTTCCGAATAATGACGAATAATGGCATAGTGGACGCTTCTCCACAACACAAATATTATGATGATTTATGGCGTAGTAGATGCCATGCAAGTGTGCTTGTAGTACTTGACCCAAGAGTGTTTAAGAAAGGCTCTATATAGGTCACTCTTCCAGCTTTCGCTGTGACTGTGCTGCTCCTTTCGCGCAGGCCTGGCGTTTTTTTAACCCTTTGTTGGACAGCGGGACATATACGTCCCACTTTTTATTCCCATTTTAGGCACTGTAGCTCCGTAAGAAAGCTCACGCTACCGCATCCAAACCACTAACTGCATCATTAGTATTTACGGAGTGTACGCATTATTATTTACGCAGTTTCGCGACATTTCTGCTAGATGGAAGCACGCAGTCAATGAGCACTTTCTTTTTTCGTGTCCGCATTTAAGATTTCGTGTGTTTTTGTGGCCTAATTTAGACCAACAAAAATGTCGAGTGAATAAATTTTGTTTTTCTTGCCCTCATTAACCACTTAGCAAAAACCATCAGCTGTTTTTGTTATGTTGAAGCTTGAATAAATAAACTGTACGTGTTTTACAAAAAGCGGAGTGATTCAAGAGCACAATGTTAGGCTCAGCATGCATAGCGATAGCGTTGTGCCTTTTCGGTCCGTCCTGATTGCATTGTTTTCCATAGGCACTGTTGAACCTTTCGCTAGCTGCATGGCGACACCAGGAAAATATCGGCATCACGCAGGGGCAGGGGCGTAGCCAGAAATATTTTTCGGTGGGGGGCACCACCTTGATTTCGGGGGGTGCACCTCCTTGAAATGGTCATTTTTCCCTATGTATGCCATAGCGAAAAAAAAATTTCGGGGGGGGGCACGTGCCCGGTGTGCCACCCCCTGGCTACGCCACTGCGCAGGGGCACGTGCTCTCTTCGTCCTCTTCTTCATCTTCCTTCCCTTTTTCATATAGTACTCCCAGAACACGTGTGCCGATTTCTTACGCGTGGGAAGCAATAACACTGATGGGCGAGAGAACTATTACAGAGAGAGAGAGAAAGAAGAAAGAAAAAGAAAGATAGAAATACAGAGAAAGAGAGGGAAGAAAGAGAAAAACATAGAAGGCGGAGGAACGAGCACAAAGAGCAAGGTAGATAGAGAAAGGAGATAGAAAGTCGGAGAAAGAATGAGAGAAAGAGAGAAAAACACGGACCCAAAAAAAAAAAGGAAACATAGAGAGCAAGCATGGCCGTGTATAGTATAGCATAGAAAGAGTTGCGAAATGGAAGTGAGGGTGAGGACGAGATGACCGAGTAAAGCATAGGATAGCCTTTTATAGTGCAGTATAGCACGAAATGGTAAAGAGAAGCGAAGCTGCGGAGAAGAAAAGAGAGGAGGAGAACGCCAGCAGTTCCACTGCTTCCTCAGTATTCGCCCCACTCAGTGCGTAGCTGCCACATTTTTTTTTTACATCTAAAGATAAGAAAAGGCGTCTCACTGCTGTGTTTGTCAGAGAATTTTAACAATAATCATGGCGCAATCACTGTTGTTCCGAATCAGCATCGATTCTCCGGAAACACTCACCACCCAAACTTGTCTAGACGTGACAGCAGTGCCGCTGGTGCTCAACTAGCAAAGAAGAATTGCGCACCAAGTTCTTGTGCATTGCGTGTGGAACGTTTCGTTACGTGCATATTGCTTCGGACCATTTCATAAGGAAATGTAAACTGTCTCAAGTGGACAGCGGGACATATGGGTCTCACTTGATGAAAGTGCCCTAAGTGGACAGTAGGGCATATGGCTACCACATTTTTCTTCGCAATAACCCACTTCTCGACTTTCGAACAGGCTTTGATAGAAAGAAGAAGTGATCAATAACTCACAAAAGGCGTTTTTAACACGATAGCATTTGTTCCCTGGTTGAATCCACCAAAGAGTTAATATTCGGTTCTACTTACAGGAAACACCCTGAATACTTAGTGAATGTGATTCCTTAAAACGGAAGTGCCTTGCTACTTGAGTTAGAGATATTCGTTAGAGTTTTTTAGGTCACCGTAAAGTTGTTTTTTACAGTGCGATGAAGTTTATCGACGAGGTTTATTTATACGATGGAGTCGTAACGAAGAATGATCGCACGGTAAAGCAGCGTCAGGTCCGCAAAGACAGCACAGGCTCACGCGCAGTCACAGCGTGGGTCTTTTGTCATCGTCTTTCACAGGTGCATACCAGTTCGTGAATCTGCTCCACCACAATAACCCCGGGGTGAAGAGTAGCTATCCTCGCGACTCAGGGCGTAGGTGGAAGCACGGGGTCCTAGTACGGCTTTAGACGGTCGACGTGTGCGGTCTCGTGTCCTCGACGGCGTAAATCTGGCTATTGTGTGACGTGCTGGACGACGTAGTTCACCGGCGAGGTGGCATGAATGACACGGTGCGGACCGTGGTACCGCGCCAGAAGTTTAGAAGAGAGGCTGGGGACGTGTGGCGGTACCCATAGCCAAACAATGGAGCCAGCATGAAACGTGGGAGCTGGGTTATGAATGTCGTCATGTCGTGTCTTTTGCTGACCATGAGCTTCGCTAGTCAGGGAATGAGCCAATTGACCGCAGTATTCGGCGTATCGGTGCATCAGGTTGGTACGGCAGTATGGTATCCAGTTGGTGGAAACGCTCACGGCCGTACAAATGAAAGAAGCGGGAAAAGCCGGTAGTCGCTTGTGTCGCGGTGTTGTATGCGAAGGTAACAAAAGGCAGTACGATGTCCCAGTTGTCGTGGTCGGATGAGGTATCTATCTTCAACATGTCGCCGAGTGTGCTGTTGAACCACTCGGCGAGGTCATTCTTTTGTGGATGGCAGGCGGTGGATTTCCGGTGAATCATGTTGCATTCAGCGAGGAGGGCTTGGATGAAATCCGACAGGAACACGCGGCCTCTATCACTGAGTAGTTGCCGCGGAGCACCGTGGTGAAGGACGAAGTTGAGAAGGATGAAATGAGCAAACTAATAAGTTCACTTAAGAACGTAGGTTTACCACATCACTTCGTCGCATGGGTATATTCATTTTTAAAGGGCAGAGAATTTTGTTGCTCTCAATCTGATTTGTGTTCTTTAAGGCATAAGCAAACTAGAGGTCTCCCACAGGGGTCAGTATTGTCCCCATTACTGTTTAATATTTTACTATGCACTATGCACACAACAGGATGTGCAGGTGTATGTGTATGCCGATGACATCACATTCTTTGTCACAGCGCTAGATATACACACACTGCACCAAAGTCTGCAGGTGTATGTCAATATTCTAGAAACTTGGTTGGAAAACATAAATTTATTGCTGAATATCATAAAAAGTGCAAATGTAGACTTTCCTCTAAGCGTTCCTGTCCAATTTTTTTTGCTTTATCGGCAAGACGTTATCCTGAAGGTGGAAGCCGTTAGGTATTTACGGGTCACTAATACTGAAAAACTTAATTGGAGTCCGCATATACAAAACATGGCAGCTAAGGAAGCACGTGCGGTAGGGATGCTCCGTAGACTCAGCAACAAGCGTTCAGGTATACGTCGTGATGTTTTTATTAAGATTTACTGCATGTATATTGTCCTGATATTAGAGTTCTGCTGCGCCTTGTGTTCTGGTGCACCAGCTTACAAACTTCGGCCATTGATTCTTCAAGAACGCGAATCATTACGATTATGTCTTGGACTTCCTAAATTTGTGGCAGGTAATATTCTATACAACGAAGCACGCCTGCCTTCTCTTTTAACCCGGTTTCACATCCTAACAGTATGCACCTTGCTAAAGATTTATGCATCACCACTAAGGAGGTCGCAGTATATTTTTATTAATTCACCGACGTAATTTTTTAACCATCAGTGGTCAAGCTTACGTTGTCCACAAGTCATTTTTGCACAGAAACTATTGGAAACACTACAAGTCCAGTTCCGTGAAGTACTAATCATAAACAGATCTACACAAACGAATAGAATAGAATTTTATTATATATTTCGGAAGAATTGCAAACAATGGCCCAGTAGATACTTAAATTACATCTTAGAACATTATTTGTCAAATTTAGAAATGGCCGCAGTGATAGCAACTGATGCTTCCATTTGTGAAGAAAACGCCGGGGTGGGAATGGCATCATCATCTCTGGATTGGTCTTTTTCAATTTGATTACCTGCCTTCACACCTATTTATCATGCGGAATTACTTGCAATTTGTTTGGCTTTACGGAAATTACTACCATCAATATCAGAAGCCGTCATTCTGACAGATAGCCTGTCTGTCTGTTCTTCATTAACTGCACCAATTTTTTCCAGTTCTTTAGAATTAGTTTACTCTCTTATTCCAAGACATATACGTAGTATTCGCTTGGGGTGGGTACCAGGGCACAAAGGTACAACCCTCAATGAATATGCGTATGCACTCGCAGCAGCATCACATCATGGTCCCATTATTTCTATATTGCCGATGTTGGCCTGTATATCTCGCGCGCGATTTCAGAAATTTGCCACATCATATAACTTCCCTAAGTATTTTTTGTCAACATCTGAGTTTTCTCATCTCAAGTATAAGTGGAAAAATTGACGGTGTTCCTCTAGAATGGCAGAAATATCTGTAACCCGAATACGATGTCGGGTCCCCTCACTGAACTTTTACCTACACAGGTCTGGCCTTGTGCAGTAACCTTTATGCCTCTATTGGAATGAAAGTGAATCCCTGCATCATTTCTTCCTAACATGCTGGTTATTTACCTATCAAAGAAAAAGACATGTAGAAGAACTGCTCCGACGAAGGATCGGTTTAAATTTATCTCTTCCGGTGTTTATTTTCTTTGGAGCTACCGCACTGCGCTTTAGCCACAGGAACGTTTGCGATTCTGCGTGCGATTTCCTACAGGAGACAAAAAGAATTGAATGCTAAAGTTATCTAATCCTACATCATTCCTCAACAATAATGTTTTTTTCCTGAATCAAGCTGAGTTATTTCAAAAACAATCTATTACTAAACATTTTAAGAATACAAAATAATTTATATAACAAGGCACCGCCTGTTTCATGGCCGATCCCCCGTGGTGGGTTGCGCCAGATTAACAAGGGTCAACCAACCAACCTACTTCGCGCACGGTCACTGCCGGAAGAGCTGCAGTGTCGGCGTAGCGTGTCAGGTGAGCGACGCTGATAATAATCCACCAGTTTCCCGAACCACTATAAGCAAGGGGGGCCGTAGAGGTCGATACGGACGCGGTCAAATGCGCGAGCAGGGCAGGAGAGCGGTTGCAACGTGCCAGTAAGGTGTCGCGGAGGTGTCTTGCCTGGTCGACATATAGTGCAAGACTGGACGTATTTCTGCACAAAGTGGTACATTACACGCCAGTAGGATTGCAGACGCAGCCTTGCGTAGGTTTTCAAGACGCCGGCGAGTGCACTTTGGGGATCAGGCGTGGAAGTTCGTGCCGATATCAGAGCGCATATGACGAGGAACAGCAAGGAGCCACTTCCGACCGTCTGGCATGTAGTCGCGGCGGTACAGAATGTTGTCTCGCACGGAAAAGTATACGGCTTGGCGGCGTAACGCTCTCGTCGAAGCGACAAGAGATGGATCGGTAAGGTAGTGGAGCCACAACGCAAAGTATGGGTCCTTGCGTTGCTCCGAAAGCATGTCAGTGTAGCTGATCGATGACCGGGTCATAAAGAGGGGTGACAGAGAAGTCAGATCTGGTGTTATTGGTGAGCGGGAGAGTGCATCAGCGTCGGCATGCTTCCGACCAGAACGATATACGACATGAATACCATAACAACAAGACGGCGAGTTGGGCTAGTTCGTGAACATTCATGTCCTGTCAAAATTCTTCGTTATTCCGTCCTCGTTTCATGTGCGCTTAAAAAGCTTTCGCTTTAAACATGAATGAATACCATATTCTTGCAAGCGAAGTGCCCAACGGCCCAAGCGTCCCGACGGGTCTTTCAAGGTGGAAAGCCAGCATAGAGCGTGGTGGTCTGTGACAACTTCGAGAGAACGGCCATAAAAGTACGGGCAAAACTTCGCCACTGCCCAAGTTATCGCCAGGCAACTCTTCTCTGTCACAAAATAATATAATTCGGCCTTTTTCAGAGCAAGACTCGCATAAGCAACAACATATTCTCCATGACCGTCTTTCGGTTGTGCCAAAACTGCACTGAGGCCGACGCCACTCTCGTCGGTGTGAATTTCCGTGGGAGAAGTTGGGTCGTACTGGCGAAGGATAGGTGGTGAGGTCAACAGGAGGCGCAGCGTGCGAAACGCATGATCATATTCAGGTGACCACGCGGTTATACCTTTGCTGGTTGTAAGCAAACTCGTCAAAGGTGCGATGATGGACGCGAAGTTACGCATGAAGCGACAAAAATACGAGCACAGGCCAATAAAACTTTTGAGAGCTTTGATGGACGTGGGCTTTGGGAAGCCGGCGACAGCTCGAAGCTTATCGAAATTCGGAAGAATGCCACCTTCGGAGATGACACGGCCCAAGATAGTTAGCTTCCGTGCAGCAAATCGGCATTTCTTAATGTTTAGTTGTAGACCCGCAGAAGTGAGACACGTGAGAATGTCGCGCAGCCGAGCAAGGTGTGTCTGGAAATCTGTTGAAAATACGACTATGTAATCCAGGTAACACAAGCAGGTCTCCTATTTGTGTCCTCAAAGGATGCTATCGATCATACGCTCAATGTTGTAGGTGCGTTGCAGACACCAAATGGCACGACGTTGAACTCGTACGGACCATCGGGCGTTACAGAGGCTGTTTTAGGGCGATCACACTCAGCCATTGGTACCTGCCAATACCCAGAACGCAGATCCAAAGAAATGAAATACTCGGCGCCTTGTAAGCAGTCAAGAGCATCGTCTATTCGTGGTAGCAGATAGACGTCTTTTCTTGTAATCTTGTTTAAGCGGCGATAGTCAACGCAGAATCAATTGGAGCCATCTTTTTTCTTGACCAATACCACTGCTGACGACCAAGGACTCTGAGAATGCTGTATGACACCGCGTTGAAGCATGCCATCTACTTCCTCCACAATGACGCGGCGCTCTCGGCGGAAACTCGGTAAGACCGCGGTCGCAGGGGGGAGTGGGAACCGGTGTCGATCGTATGAGAGATGGTCGTGTTGCGGCCTAGGGAACTTTTATGAAAGTCGAGCGAAGAGCTGAACTTTTCTAGACGAGCATGAAGGTGGCGTTAATGTGATGGGGAGAGATTGGCGTCAATGGCCGGTTCGAAAGCTGACGATGTTGACTGTTGGGAGGCAGGAGTGATTGCAGTAATGTAACGACGGGAGGACTCATTAGTAATGTCAAGATCATCAATGTGGTCGACAGGTTCTGCATAGCCTGAAGTCTCGCCACAGAGTAAAGCAATTGGGTAGGCGCAGTGGTTTGCGACCAGCATTGTTGTTGATCCAGATGTAATAGCAAGGACGGCGAACGGAAGAACAAGGCTTTTAGCTGAGTAAATACGAAAGACGGCGTAAACACTAGCGTGGTGTCAGGCTGGACAGTACACGAAAGGCTTGCGAGGACTGACGCCTTCGGGCGCAAGTTGGTGTAGGCATCAACGGTGAGTTTACAGGTGAGAGAGGAACAGTGGGGCGATGAAAATTCACTTGTTGGGACAAGAGACACTTCCGCACGCGAACAATCGATCACAGTCATGGGAGCCATGATGTAATGATGGCAGAACGAAAAATTCGATTATGTACATAATGTCTTGGATGATGACGCGCACCGTACACACAGCCGAGGGAATGTATGCGTTGTGCGCTAGCCGTGGACAGTACCATGCCAGAGAGAAAGGATGTCACTTTCTTGATTCTTCGACAGATCGTCTCTTTCATCACAGAAACGGCGGCCCCGGTATCTATAAGCGCTTGTGCAGTGACTCCCTCAACATCAACATCGACAAGATTTTGCGGCTAAAATCGAGGCCTAGAGGATTGCGAATCTGCTGCAGTTCTTGCCTCCGGAACTGCACCGATTAGGTTCCCTCATCAGAAGGTGGTCGACGACGCATAGGTGATGGCGACCGTCGATGTGGAGATGGGCAACGTCTGCTGTGGGAGCGGCGATCTGAGTCCAAGTGTCGCTGATGAGATGCAGATGTGGTGGTATATTGTGGCGTTTAGGTAGGCGTTCCGAAGGTGGCATGTGCAGGTGCAGTGCGGCGGCGGCAGACGCGTGTAATATGGCCAGCAAAACCACACGCGAAGCAGATGGAGTGGTTCTCTTGGCTGCGCCACGCGTCTGACGGACGGAAGAAATGTTGTGAGGGCCTGTAAACTGGAGGCGGGGCGAGAGGGTGTGGTGCCGAGAAGGAGCCTAGATGCGGTAGGAGCCGCGCCACCACAGTTGCGTAGCTAAGAGGTGGAGATGGGGGGGGGGGCACAACCGGCGCTTAGTAGCGGCGATGCAACAGACGTGGACGAGTAAGGAGCAGGAACTGTAGGGAGGGCCTCGCGAATTTCGGTCCGTATGGCCTGCTGCAGTGTTGGAGGCAGACTTGAGGCGGGCACATCGCTATGAATCAGCAGGGAGAGCTGTCGGCCACCTCTTCCCTAATAAAATATTTGATCTGGTGCGACAGTGGGTTCTGGTGTATGTTGCCGTTGGAAATCGCGGTGGCCGAGATCGAGTCGGGTGGTGGGAGAGTTTGCCGAGCGATGGAAAGTTGACGGCGCAATTCATCAAATCTCTGGCATAGGTTTACCAGCACTGCCACGGTGGTTGGGCTTTTTGCCAGCAACATCTGGAATGCTCCATCCTCTATCCCTTTGAGAATGTGCCCAGGGGGGTTATTCCGCTTGCAGAGGTCGAGCACATCCTCAATATAGCTAGGAAAGGCCTCTCCAGGCGTCTGTGCTCGGTGGCGTAGACGCTGGTCAGCGTGGAGCTGCCGAACCTCTGGTCGGGCAAACGCTTCAGTCACAAGGGTCTTGAAGGCTGACGAGTTTGCGATGCCAGGTTCACGGTTTTTGAACCATAGCTCAGCGATGGCAGACAAGTAGAATATCACGTACGTGAACTTCGATCGGTCATCCCGATTGTTACTGGCGCTTACGCGTTCGTACAAGCAGAGCCAGTCTTCGACGTCATGCTCACCGCTTCCACTGAAAATCGGTGGGTCCCGTTGACGGGTAGCGCCAGCGCAGGAGGACGTGGCAGCCGGTGGGGTTGGCTGGGAAGGGGCTGCGTCGGTCACCTTCTCGAGTGGTATCGCTGGCAATTTGCGAGAACGTAATTCCAGGTCAGTTGGGGGGATCTCAGCAACCTCCACCAAATGCGATGGTTTATCGATGAGGTTTATTTATATGATGGAGTCGTAACGAAGATTGATCGCACGGTTAAGCACCGTCAGGTCCGCAATTACAGCACAAGGCTCACGCGCAATGACAGCCTCGATATTTTATCATCGTCTTCCACAGGCGCATAGCAGTTGGTGAATCTGCTCTACTAAAACAGTTACAAATCAGCAGGTAATCGGAGCTTTAAGTGGCAACAGCGTGAATAGCATTGGTATCTTGCGACGCTTTGTGCCACCACCATACTTCTGAATGAAGGAAGGGAATTTCGAGGGCTCCTTTCTTTGTAACACAAAGCCCTAATGAAAACAAGCAGATAATGAAGCCAGATAAGGTGTAGGGGACATTAATTTTACTGTTTTAAGTGCATTGTAGTAAATGTTATACAGATGTGCAGGAAGTAAAATTGAGGAGAAGCCAACGTGCCGCCGGCAGGGACCACACTTGCAACCTCCTGATGTTGCAGGTTCGGTCCCTGCCGGCAGCAAGTTGTGTTTTCACTATCTTTACATTCTTCACATCTATATCACAGTTGTTGCAAATTACTTAAAACAGTAAAATTAACGTCCTCTATACCTTACTAGGCTTCATTATCTCCTGGTTTTCTTTAACAATACGTCCAAAACGTTTGTCGGTGGCATCCCGTTCTCCCGCAGAAGAAATTCTAAAAAATTGTAATTGAGTGAATATGGTGCTAATGAACACTTCACGCCAGCTGAAAAGTCGAATACAAAAAAATCACGCCATATCCACGATGTGAATGATGATGAGTGGGCGAAGCTCGATCGTTTTCATCCATGGCAGAGAGAATGTGTGGTCTGGAACGCGCTTATACTTCATGGTCATCAGCGTCATCGTCATCGTTATCACGTGTAGTGGGTACAATCCACTATACTGCAACGCGCCTTATACTTCATCGTTATCACGTGTAGTGGGCACATTCCACTATACTGTGTCATCGCCATCTTTATCACGTGTAGTGGGTACATTCCACTATACTGGAACGCGCTTATACTTCATCGTTATCACGTGTATTGGGTACATTCCACTGCACGTGGCTACCTACCTACCTACCTACTACTACGACCACAGAGGAGGGACAGACCCACACCCTAAGGAGCTTCGCCCCTAAAAGCATTGCAGTTTTATGTCCTCAATTCAAACACGAAGAGTCACAAAAAATGCTGCTACCAGCGTTTTTTGCTGTTCTGCATATCTCGGGTGATGCGGTATTGCGACAACGGAGATACGCGTACGGACAACGCAAGGCTGCCCAGTGATATTTGCGCCATAGTGCGAAGGCTTCTTATAACAATCTTGCAAGTAGATGGCAACGCGCTAGCTAGTTTGCAACTGGAGCAGCGACACCCATTATCTACAAAGATGAGACGCAAAAACCACTGACAGCGCAACGTATAAAGAGCTGTCATGTTAAGCTGCCAAACAAATCTCAATAAGTTGTTTTGAAATGAAAATAAGAGTCCTGGAGCAAGAACGGCAAAAATTTTGGGATCCAAACAGATATTCAATAAAAAAAAAAACAAAATCGGTCACAGTGAAGAAACGTTTAAGTAAACGCTCTTGAACATAGGCCTTTGCTTCTTCATTATATAGATCTATACTAAGAAATTTGCAAATGTATCAACTGTCTTGAGCTACAATTGGTGAAGTGTCGTATCCGATACAATCATTTCTGACGTATCTAGTATCGGTATCTCAAATACTTTTTCCCGAGTACCTTGTAGCATATCGCGATACATATGCCAAAGTATCTTTGCCAAAGTATCTTGCTGTTGCTGATAATAAGAACTAATAATGGCCGATCATCTTGAAATGGGGATTCCGCTAAACCGCCAAATCGTGGCCGCCATTTACATGATTTGACACTTGGTGTGATTCTGCTTTTCGACCACACAACCATTTAGGGAGACTCCTCACCCTATATGTCATTCGCATATTTTTTAAGGACTTTAATCACAGGTATGGACGTTGTGATAGGACAGCTGCCTGCCACTCAAGACTGCACTCTAAGCGAGTTTTAGCCGAGGCGGCACAGAACTACTTGTCCTGGAGCAGCTCGCCCAATGATACGCTCATCAGGCGAACTAAAAAGATTACTCCACTACTCGACTGAGCTTTTACATCCATAGTTGAACTTTTTGGGGACGCCCTGTCCTGCCTTCCAATCACCTCAGACGAGAGAAATTTTAGTTGTCACCATAATATATGGCCCCTTGATACACTGGACACGGGTTCGGAGCAACAGAACAGCTCACCAATCAGCAGAATTTCACTTTTCGTCAAGCCCTCCTGAAACGTTGGCACCTCAAGCGCTGCGACGTTATACGCAGTATTTTGCTATTGGTGAATAACTTTTACGCCGCCACTACTACCACAAACACGGCCGCACATAGTTACTAATCCGTGCCCCGCCATCTTCGTCAAGAACTATTCTCCGCCTTTTCGCAGTGACCTAAAGTGTTGTCACGGGTGGGTGTCTAAGATGTACACGCGGCTTAGACGACGATATTATTGGCGCTGCATGACCAACTTCATCTGCACATACATCCACTCATGCATCGCCTGCCAACGGCGCAAACCAGTCTCGCATCTCTCCCCAGCACCTCTCCAATCGCTTACTTGCCAAGCCCACCCGTTTGATCCCGTCGGCATTGATTAAAACAGCCCTCTTTAGCGCACTGTAGCAGAAAAGCGGTGCATTGTCGCTGCCATGGATCCCCAGGCAGCACACAACGTAGGGTCAATATTGGTTTTACGGCGGCTATGCGAGGCCCAATCTCGGCCTAATGTGGCTGGCAGTGAGGCATTCCTATCGGAGCAGTGGAGTTTGGCTGGCAATACTGGGCCGGTTTTGCCGCCCTTCATCCAATATTCGATCTTCACCGGCACTATTGGGCCTGGCTTGCCGCCGTCCCGCCGATATCGGCTGAGCGAATGGCTTTCATCGGCGAATATTGGGCCGGTTTGGCCGTTCTTCAGGCTATGTCGGCTGAGCCGTTAGCATTCACCGGCTGATATTGGGCCACTTTGCCGCTCTTCAGCCGACGTTCGCTGAGCCGTGCGCTTTAAGCGGCTAATATTGGGCTCCTTTTGCCCTCCATGAGACAGTGTAGTTATAGTCTTTTTGCCGGGAATTAGGCTTTCTTGCAGCCCGTCTGCGCTCGGCCTGATAATTAAGGTTATTAGTAGTTGTGTTCATTAGCTTTATTTTTTCTTAAACACAGGATACACTAGCAATGATAGAGAGCATTACGCGCTTGAATGCTTGTCGCCTAAGCTGCAGAAAGCAGCTACATGGATTGGTGTGCTCGTAAAAATAGGAGATTGCATGTATTGTGTCGCGCTAACGCCGGACTTATGATTCGGGACGCGAAATATCGCCGTCTGAATAGCTTCGATTGCGTTACTTTCTGCTGTGACAATGACTAACCGTTATCACGAGCACGTGCACTTTCTACCCAATAAATTAAGGGACATTTGAGCTTCCCCTTCATGAGCCGATAGCGATAGCGTAATGGGGACTCATGTGCATCGCAGTGTTGCCAGGTCAGACGAGATGGCGTAGCCAAAACCCAGAGAAACTGTAGCCCAAATCTATCCAAAGATCAAAAATAGCAAAAATTATTTGTAGCCAAATATAGCCATTCTTATTAGCAGCATTAACTTTTCGCATTCAACCACTACAATCTCTTTCTGTACAACCCGTCGTTAGTGTATCGCAAGTTACCTTGAAAAAAAAAATCAAAAGAAACCTGAATTCTTGAAGCTGCGTCTTACCAGTTCGTTGGTTTTAGAAAGTGACCTTCTGATGCGAGGGGTTCTATTGGACCATTTCTTACCAGCTCTGTAGTATTTTACGCATGAAGCAAGAGAGAGTGCAGGATTATTTTTTGTGTTTTCGTAGACCAATTTTGTTATCATAGCCACCTGCTTTTGCCGCCTTCCTTGTGAATAATCTGTTCATGCGTCGAATTCAGTTTATAGCGCCGCCAAATAAAAAAAGAATGCCCACTTAAGTTTGTACGTGTAAAATCTATTATCTGTACGGCATTGAAGAATAGAGCAGCGGAAGCGGTAGATAGTAATAGTAGTGAAGATTCTACGTCCGAAAACGACGGCATGATTATGAGAGACGCCGTGGCCGATGTCTCGGGAAATGACGACCAACTGGGGTGTTTTACGTTAACCTTACCTAAGCAAGCAGGCCTCTGCTGCACTTTGTTTTCATGGAAAGGCAGCTGTCACGGCCGGGATTTGATACCATAACCTTCGGTCCGCATTCAAGCAGCATAACCAGTAGCCCATTGCGGGGGGTAATGCGGTATATAAATAATTAAATTCTTTTGGTTAAACTTGCTCCTGGCAATTGACGCACAGTCACGCAAAACACGAGCAGTGAGCACAGGCGCCGAAATCAGATACTGAGTAAAACGCGTGAGCTCATCATTCATGACCACGACAAGGTGCATGACTCATAATTCTTTACAGCGTAACTTGTGTAGGCTCTGCAGCATACGCCACTACCCGCGTTGTGCCTGCAATCTGACTGAAAAGAAGATTAACCGCTAGGGAATCGGCGAAATTGGAGAAGGTTCCGATAAACAAAGACCCGCTTGTACCTATAAAAGTACACATCCAACTCCTTCGTCTCCAGTTGCAAATGGCTCCCTCAAATCACTTGGTTCATATTGTCACGTGGTCGTGACGTCGACGAAGGCAGAACTCGGTGGGTTCAAAATGAAACTGTTTATTAGGCCGAACTTGTGGCCGGTAAACAGAAAGTCAGATTACAGCAATACACACTGCACTGATAGCGGCGAACAGAGCGTCGACCGTCGATCAACTAAACATCGTTGGAACGCGCCGGCTTATATAACTCACGCGTCGAACATTCTAGCCTTATCATTAGTCGTCGCGCACGCTCTGGAATAATCTTGAGTGTTAGCGTCTTGCGTGTAATCTTAACAGAACGATCTACTACAAGCGACAAGCTTCTGGAACAATAAGGCGCGGTCTGTGCCGAGTACTGCTGATAGTCTTTGTGGGCGGAAACCGAATACAGTAAAAGAACCGCGCGTGGCAATGCCCCCCTCTGAAAAGGCATCGTCCCGATGCTTAGAACCAAACACATGGTAAAAATACATGCAACAATAAATAACGACAATAAATCAAGAAAGTTCAATAAGCAAGAAAGTCCAATGAAAGAAAAAAAAAGGACAGTCCTCAGGTTCACTACCGCGCGTAAAACGGCTTGAGGCGCACGACATGGACGACTTCAGGTCGCGCGCGGCGCCGTTGAGAGTTCGAAATGCCGTCGGGGACAACCTCGTAGTCGAGTGTGCCGAGACGTCGAAGCACCCTATACGGTCCGAAGTATCGTCGCAGAAGTTTTTCGCTAAGTCCGCGGCGTCGTATCGGCGTCCACACCCAAACGCGGTCACCGGGCTGGTATTCCACGAACCGTCGTCGAAGATTGTAGCGGCGGCTGTCAGTCGTCTGCTGATTCTTGATCCGCAGGCGGGCCAGCTGTCGTGCTTCTTCGGCGCGCTGTAGGTAGGCGGTCACATCGATGTTTTCCTCATCGGTGACGTTCGGTAACATGGCGTCGAGCGTCGTTGCCGGGCTCCGTCCGTAGACCAACTTGTATGGCGTCATCTGCGTCGTTTCTTGCACGGCCGTGTTGTATGCGAAGGTCACGTACGGAAGGATGGCGTCCCACGTCTTGTGTTCGACGTCGACGTACATGGCCAGCATGTCGGCGATGGTCTTATTTAGACGCTCGGTCAGGCCGTTGGTCTGTGGGTGGTAGGCGGTGGTCCGGCGGTGACTTGTTTGGCTGTACCTTAGGATCGCCTGAGTTAGGTCCGCGGTAAAGGCCGTACCTCTGTCGGTAATGAGGACCTCTTGACGTGGGCGTGGAGCGGGAGCATAGCGTCGGGCTGCAGCTGCGTAGCTCATGGCTTGCGGCTGGGGACGTGGCGGTTCAGAGGTGCCCATCGACTGGTGGATTTCCTCTCGAACGATGTCTGCGATGGAGTCCACTTGCGGCTGTGGTGGTGCTTCCCGGTCCATGTACCGAACACCCCCCTCCAGCCGTGAGCCAAGCCCACACCGCCAAGGGGACACCGACGTCAACGCTGAGCAGCGAGCCAGCCGCAGGCAACAAGGGCTACCTCCAGAGTTCGGACCCCTACCGGATAAGACTCTAAAGTCCAAGGCCACGACCGCTACTGCGACAACTATGACAGGCACTGCACCAACTCCCG
Source organism: Rhipicephalus appendiculatus (assembly GCA_030522465.1). NCBI lineage: Eukaryota > Metazoa > Arthropoda > Arachnida > Ixodida > Ixodidae > Rhipicephalus > Rhipicephalus appendiculatus. The sequence continues at coordinate 769,088 of JALIZH010026629.1, forward strand.
GAACGGTCGTGATGCAGCAGCCAAGGGAGCCACCGACTTTCCGTGGATCATCTTTGGAAGACCCGGAGACGTGGCTGGAGACGTACGACCGAGTGGCCAGCCTCAACCACTGGGACACGGAAGAGAAGCTACGTCGCGTGTACTTCTACTTGGAAGACGCGGCAAGAACCTGGTTTGAGAACCGCGAGTCAGCACTTCAAACCTGGGATCTCTTCCGCGGCGCATTCCTGGGCACGTTCACGAGCGTCGCCCGCAAGGAAAGGGCCGCTTCTTCGCTGGAGACACGGGTGCAACTACCAAATGAGAAAGTGGTGATCTTCGTCGAAGAAATGACGCGGCTGTTCCGGCACGCTGACCCCAACATGCCCGAGGAGAAGAAGGTCCGTTTGCTCATGCGAGGGGTCAAGCAAGAACTTTTCGCTGGGCTGATGCGGAACCCACCGACGACCGTCCAGGAATTCCTGTCGGAAGCAACAGCGATCGAGAAGACGCTGGCAATGCGAACCCGCCAGTACAATCGCCCAACGAGTCAAGACAGCCCAGCCGTTTATGCTCTCGACGACTTGCGCGAAACGATCCGAGCGATCGTGCGGGAGGAACTGCGCAAGCTGTTACCCAGCACCTCCACCAGATGTCACGTGGTCGTGACGTCGACGAAGGCAGAACTCGGTGGGTTCAAAATGAAACTGTTTATTAGGCCGAACTTGTGGCCGGTAAACAGAAAGTCAGATTACAGCAATACACACTGCACTGATAGCGGCGAACAGAGCGTCGACCGTCGATCAACTAAACATCGTTGGAACGCGCCGGCTTATATAACTCACGCGTCGAACATTCTAGCCTTATCATTAGTCGTCGCGCACGCTCTGGAATAATCTTGAGTGTTAGCGTCTTGCGTGTAATCTTAACAGAACGATCTACTACAAGCGAGAAGCTTCTGGAACAATAAGGCGCGGTCTGTGCCGAGTACTGCTGATAGTCTTTGTGGGCGGAAACCGAATACAGTAAAAGAACCGCGCGTGGCAATATGCTAGTACAGACAAAGTACGGCTTCCAGAGAGGAGGAAAGGCGTTCCGCTGTCGCCGGGATGAAAATGCTTATAGACCGATGGTGCTCGTCGCACGGTTTTCCGCTCACTTAGGCGACGAAGCATGCGGATTTCAGGTGAATTATGGCGCTTTTCGGCCCCTTCAAGGCCAAATGTGAATGCGCCTTTAGATATTTGTTTCTGCTCGATGAGAGTCGCCTGTTTAGGTAGATCATGAAGACGCCACTTATAGCCCAAACAAAGCCATGTCGGCTTTTTTTAATAGCCCAAATATAGCCACATAGCCAACTCGCCAAAGTCGACGCCAAACATTTTTTTCTGTAGCCCAATTTGGCTATATATAGCCAAACCTGGCAACACTGGTGCATCGCGTTCTGAACATGACTCAGCAGCGCCGTGAGAAAACGAACGACTGTGCGCGTAACATTCGCGGTTTCAAAGTATCATATAATGCCTATTGCAAGCACAGTTGTCAAGTGCCCACTACGCCATAATGATTTCTTTTGCGAATGAACGGAGGGCCCTCTACTCGTCCGTAGGGTAGCAAGCGAACCTACGAAGGTGTTCACTTTGTTGATGGTTCTGCTGGTGATGATAGAGCGAACCGGATTACTGTCTGGTTAACCTCCCCGCCTTCTCCCTTTTGTATTCCTTCCTTCCTTCCTTCCTTCCTTCTTTCTGCTGCTGCTGATGTTTAAATACGTCTGAGCGCTCTGGGTGGGCCTTTAAAACATCTACTTGTTAATCAATACGCATCTTTTGACGCCTGGCGCGATTCTACGCTTCTGCTACGCAGTATGTGATGCGTTAAAAAGACTCTTTCCACTACATGACATTGATATAGTGTTTTTTTTTTGTTTTTTTTTTCAAAGCAATTATTGTGGCTCTGTGGTAAGACACCTGCTTGCCACGCAGACGGCCTGGGTTTGATGCACACTCGGGCTCGGAAATTTTTGTTTCTTTTTTTATTTTATTTGTGTCTTTCTTGAATTTCGGTCATGGATGAGATGATGACTTTTCGCTCGTAACCAAGGACGCCGACACCTAAACGGACGCCGATGCCGGAATTTCTGCGAAACAAGTTTTATAACGCTGTCGCGTTAACAGGCGGCCTTCAGAAGTTTCACAGACTCACCTTAGATGGCCCCTATGTTGCCCAGTTGTTCAATGCTACAAAAACGTTGACACTTTATAGAACATTGGATATACTTCGTGGGCATAATTCGAAACACTCTTTCGTAAATGTTTTTGCCCTGAATCAGTCGACTGCACTAATATATCTTGCGGTGAGGTTCCCCCAATTATTCCCACTCGAATATATTTAGTGGATGCAGTTTTTTGAGAATACTTATTATGTGCATAAACGAAACCTGACATCATATTTATAGCGCTATATCCATGGCATCTTCGAAGCTGCTGACTGTGTGGCGCTAAGGTCTCTAGATTTGTCACACAAGGAAGTGAACAATGTAAGAATTTTATACTGTGCGAGTGCTCATAAACTACAATGATAGTTTCCTATTTGTGTGTGTGCGCGTATTTATACACGCGGGTGTTGTTGCCAAGCGGAACAAGGGCATTTGCTTCAGTGGTGTAACATAATTTTACCCCATGAAAGTAGTAAAAATGTCAGCAAGGCGTGTTTCTGACCTAGCTCGTTCATTACTTGAGGAAACTAGGTATGGCGCAACTAAAGACCGGGACGAAGTCAATGCATTTTTTCGTTCGAATGCTTTCAAAGTAACCAGCCCACCAACAAGCTTTGACGCACTTATAAAAACGTGTTTGCCACGTGTTTGTCAGTTCGTGTTTTCACTTCGTTGGCGTCCTTCTTGTGCCATACCGTTCCAAGTAAAAATCTCGTTCAACGATTGCGTCCCACATGGTCGCAGAAACGTTCACATTTTTTATTAGTATTAGTATTGCATGTGAAATACGAAAAAATGCGGTTATAACGTAGTGTACGCAAAATTCTCATGTAGCGACACGTTGCACCAAGCAATGCACTGAAAATTCCACGAACGGATTTCTCAAACGGCATGCCCGTAGAAGGGGCAGGAGGCAGGGGGGGATTGAGCCATGCTCCCAAGAAGGGTGAATTAGCGATTCCATATTCTTTGAACTCTAACCAAGCCCCTCGTTCAGCGTCATTGTCGCGAAATTTGCCTGACCAGGCAGGGAAGAGTAGCGAATTCGATGGAGGAATAATTGTTACGAGAGCTGGTTTTCGCGCCCCGGCCAGCAGTGCCAGCAGAATTCTTTAAGAAGTGTCGGTGTGTGGACACGTGGCGGGAAGCCAACATCGTACGCGAGACGGATACGCGGCAAGATTCCGGCAGTGTTTTCGGCTGAGAACAGAGCAGCCAGTGGAGCCGTGCTTCCATATTGGACTCGCTCGCTTCGTATACGGCTACGTGTTGACTGCTCTTACGTCTGTCTAATAAGGTTTTGACAGCTAAAGCTGTTGTGAGATCACAACAAGGGTGCTGTAGTTGTCCGCCGCCGCCACCGGTGTCCGTAACCGCCATCGCACGAAATAAGAAAAAAAAAACTTAATAAGAAAAAAACCGCCAGGCCTGCGTGGAACGCGCAGCACAGTCACAGCGAAAGCTGTGACTGTGCTGTGACCTTTCTAGAGCCTTTTTAAACACTCTTAGGGCAGCTACTACAAGCGCGCTTACATGGTACCAAGTACGCCATAAATCATCATAATTTTACAGCGAAAGCTGTTACGAGAGCACAACAAGGGTCGTTTCTGCGCCGTAGTTGTCCACCGCCGCCGCCGGTGTCCGTAACCAATATCGCACGAAATAAGAAAAAAAACTAAATAAATAAAAAACACCCGTGTTAGAGTGGGAATCGAACCCGGGTCTTCTGCGTGGCAGCCCAGCACTCTACTACTGAGCTACGCCACTGCTTCTTTTTTTTCTCTTCAATGCAGGAATCATTACATGCAATTGTTGCGAACTGCGCACATCATAATTTGTCATATTATAATTGTTTTAACATGCACAACACCTACGTTGTTCCAAACAGTAGGAGGCACTTCAAAAGTCAGACAAACACACACAAGCGTCCAGAAGTGCAAGTCAATCCGGAACGGGGTCAAAGGTGTCAACAACACTGCGCACTTGAGCAGCTTCTTCTCGGAAGACAGAACTCGTCGATCGTGGTGACTCGCTTGAAACTGACCCCGGGGTTCGATTCCCATTCAGTCATAGGGTTTTTTATTATTGCGATAGCAATTATATGGACACTCTCGGCTGGTTCTCGCCGTCGGCGTCATGCCCCGTATATGTATCTATATATTTATAAAAACCTCAAAGAAAAATAATTCAGAAAAATGTTACCGATGCGCGGCATCAACCAGGGACCTCTCGCTCTGCAGCGCGCGGCGCTAACCATTCAGCCACGAAGGCGAACGTCCTTCAACGTTCAAACGGCGAGCTATTTATATACAGCGAGTTTTCAGCGTGTTTTCAGCATTACCAGTGAGATGGCGCAAAAGCCCCACTCGGCGTAAGGTCCCTGTATATATAAAGGTAGCGACAGCTACACGCGCGCCCTCTGGAGGGGTCCAAGGAGCGGCGCTAGCAGATGACGCTCCGCTCGCTCGCGTGCATTGTGCGGACGCCTAGAACCGCTCTCAGCGCGCGCTTTAATCGTCTAATTATTGCCTTTTGTGGCGTAAGCGACTTAGGAAACTTCAAACGACAGGGACAACTAACGATCCGGGAGTACGCTAAACATTGAAATAAAAACACGTGCTTTTCCGAAGGGAGCTTCTGAGCAGTTTCCCACAGCAGTTGTCCTGAAGAACATTTATATTTTCGTTCTTTGCGTGTTTTCAAAATCAGCGTAACTTGAAGTAGATGTATTGCTTGTTTTCTAGTTCGAAAAAAATTGACAGGTTGTGAGCTTATTGCTACTCTCGGAAACCTCTCGGTTCACTTAGCGTCTCGGTTCACTTCGCGATGGCTACGCAGGTGGTGTCTGTCGCCCAGGTTGACCCCATTCCTTGAGTCATGGCCGAGAGCACAGAGAGGCTGCTTAGCAATGGCTAAGCAGGTGGTGTCTGTCGCCCAGGTTGACCCCATTCCTTAATCTTGCTTGCATGTGTTTGGAGGGGGGCTTAGTCCGTCCCTCCTTCCCGCGTCCCACACCACCACAGCGCATTCGCGTCCCCTCCCCCCTCTCTCTGCTACGCTCACCCCCTTTCTCTCCTCTAGGAATCCTCTACTCTACGGAGCGGCCCCCGCGTCCCACACCCCCCACAGCGCATGCGCCTCCCCTCCCCTATGCTCTCCTATGCTCACCTCCTTCCTCTACTCTAGGAATCATCTACTCTAAGGAGCGGCGCCCACATCCCCACACCGCATGCGCGTCCTCTCCCCCCTCTCTCCTCTAAGAATCCTCTACTCCACGGAGCGGCTCCCGCGTCCCACACCCCCCACAGGGCATGCACGTACCCTCCCCCTCTCTCTCTTCTTCTACGGTCCCCCCCCCCCCCCCGTCCTTTCCTCTAGGAATCCTCTGCGGAGCGGTGCGCACGACAGGTGGTGTGACAGCTGCATACTCCGCTGGGGTCGCCATGGTAGTTCCGCGGTATGAAAATAACGGAGCGCGCGCGCCTCATTGTCTCTCCTGTGCAGCGCCACGATGAGCGCCGGGACCACTGCCGTGAAATGAGAGCGGCGACGTTCCTCCCGCTCAAGCTAATTATCTCCCCGCTGCTTCGCATCCACACATGGTTCCCTTTAGCGGGAGATGGGGAATTTTTTAAACTGCGGCACGTGGAATAACTCCTCTGCGTCTCCTGCTACGCGGCCGCGTCTGACGCAAAGTATGCCAGGGTATTCTTTTTTTCTTGTTTTTTTCTTCTACATCATGACTGGGTAAAGAACCGGGGAACTTTTTTGTGCGCGTGTCAAGCGCAGTTCTCAGATTTAAAGAAAATACTGGAGCGTTGCGTGATAGAAACACGCTCAGGCTCCTCCGAGAGCCATGCACCGCGAGAGGTAAATGGTGCATGTAAATAGCGCCGGCACAAGCATGGCAGGTGGCTGTGTTGTCTAGAGCAGCGGGCTGCGGAGCGAGGGGTCACTGCTTCGAATCCCCGGTCTGGAACTTTGGATTACTTTTCAACTAATTTATTTTTCTTTATGCCTTTTCATGTGTATATTGTAGAGGAAGAGAAACAAGAGACAACGCCCGTATGCTGGGCAGGCTGTTCTCTTTTTTCTTGTCTTCTTAGTACCCAAGCGTGCGCCCACGCCCCAACGTAGCTGTCATCCCTGCACTCGGCCACGACTGCGACGTGGCATTACGAGCTGCCGCAAATTATCTGGCGGGCGAAATTGACTGCTCCGTGGCGGTCTCGGCAAATATCTGTTCAGCTGCTTCTGGGTATGTTGGAGAGCTGATGTTTCTGGCGGTCGGCACTGGCTATTGCGGGAAGGTCGTAGCCGCAGCTGTCGCTTCTCTCGCCGCATATCTGGACGCAGTGTAGGACATTCACGATGAACGGTACAAAACTACACTGACGTTCTGTGGCTGCACACAGACCGCGTGGTCAATAGAGAGGCCCTGCGTCTGCACAGCATTGTAGGTGTGCATCCGCTTCGCCTCGATGGACTACAATTGCGCGAGCTAGGCGGAATGTACGGCTCTGCCGAAGCTGGGGCGTCCATTGCATCAGGGTTCCTCATTGGGAACAGGAGTATGTCATGGTCTTGCAGCACTGTTGCTCTAGTGCTCCTTGAGGTGGCACTTGCAGGGTAGCAAACCGGTTATCCTGAACTGGTTAACCTCCCCGCCTTTCCTTCTCTACCATTTCTATCCGAGGTGGCACTCCGCCGGCAGGTCTTGGCGAAGTACCGCGTGCATTCGAGCTGTTCCGGTCGGAAGCACTGTCGCCAACAGGAGAGTTGGTCTCCACCGACAGGCCTTGGATGACTATGACCTCAACTGGGCGTAGCAGCTCTGTGTCCTCTACGGAGACATTTCTAGCGAAATGCCGAGCGTCCACGTACGCGTCCAATAACGCCGGCGTCTGGAAGAATGGCTCATACTGGTCTGGGTCGATCTTGTTGGCATCACCGGACAGGCCCACTTTGGGGAGAGGTGGCGTTACGCCGTGGTGTTACAGGCACTTGTGTACTGGTAGGGTGTCTCCGCCAGAATGGGGGCCCACGACTCCATGTGTTAAGTGGTGTCGAGCTTGGAGGTAGCATCGCCAACTGCTGAGGCTTGAGGGTGACCTTTTCGGTCGTCGGTCTGGAGGGCTGCGATGAGTGATCGAGCTGGCGCCCCACGTCTGGCAAAATGCACAGCAACACCACCCCCATCCCTATCTGATCCCCCAAGAGAGGGCAGGGCGGTAGATGGCGCAAATTCCACTGTCGAGGTGGTGGGCCTCACATCTATCCGCGGTAGAGAATGGGTTGGCAGTGAGGGAGTCGGAGGCATGAGAAAGAGGGCGGAAAAGGCCGATCAACTGGAGCACATGACTCAGGTCACGACCGTTGCCTGACGCTTTCGCAGGCATGCCATGCCTTTGCAGCATCGCGCAGGCGGTCGATGGCCCCCAGCAACTTGTGATCATCCGGCGAGGCATGGAATGTGAGAAGATAATAAACAGTCTCGATCCATAGGAAAACGTTGTCCTGGAATCCTCGGAGTTCCGGTACTTCCGACTCGACGCCTGATGATAAGGTGGTCTGCAAGGATCCGGATATTCTAGCGGCGAGACAGTCGAGCTCCTGGACAAGCAAGGATGCCGCCCTCACGACGTCCGTGGGTTTGTCGAGCGAGGCGCTGGAGGAGCCCGAGGAGCCACGGGCGATGCCCGCTGAAAATATGGGGGGCCCCGTTACTCACGGCGGCGGTTGAGATCCTGCAGTTAGAAGGCACGAAGCTGTGAAGGCGTTGGGACAAGCGCGCGGCTTCGCGGATGATCCTCGCCGCATCTTCGGGTGAGCCGCCTGCACAAACACTGACAGCGGCCACGCAATATGTATTCGTTGAAGCAGTCAGCGTGGCGACGTCACGAATCAATGAAGCGTGGTCGACACGAGGAATGGGAGCGCCGTGAGAGCACCGAGTCACCGAGGAGGCCTAGATGCCTACCCCGGATGGTGCTTGTGGTGCCGGCAGGTATGCGGGTGACGAGGAGCCCTGAACGCCGTCCCTATCGAACTGTGCGGCCTGCGGCAGCAACCTTGCGGTTTCCATGCCCTTGGAAGTGAGGGCGGTGTTCCTGGACTAGCGGCTCCGCAAGGCCGAAGGCGGATGAGCACAGGCGCTTTCTGCCTTAAGGCTTCATTTCCGACGACTGTGCCATTTTAGAGGAAGAGCAACAAGAGACAACGCCCGTATGCTGGGCCAGCTGTTCTCTTTTTTTGCTCGTCTTCGCAGTATCCTAGCACGCGCCCGCGCCCCAGCCTCGCTGTCATTCTTACAATACAAACATATACATATCCGGGGACGTGACGACGATGGCAAAAGCAGCCGCGATTGTCCATATAATCGCTATCGCAATTAAATAATATGAGAGACGTAGCTGTGACCGTGCCGATGGTAGAAGAGAATGATGGACGCGGGCACGCCAGCAGCTCGCGCTCTGTGGCCGCTGACACTCAGTCGCTGACGAGGCTTGTGATGACAAAGATTTGTTCCTTGATATCACGGTCTAGTCTCCGAGGGGTCCTGGCTGGCGGCTGAACGAAACGCCACATCTGGGGCTCAACGCGATTGGCCTCGCCCAAGCGGCCTTAGACCCCATGGTTCGTCGGGTCCTCCATGGCTCCCTCGTCCATTCCCTCACTACCGCCGGTAACTTATTCGTTCACAACATGCTTGTCCATGGCACTCCCACGAAGGCTTCCCTAAATATAGCGATGGTGCAACTTGCCGAGCCTGCTGCCTTGGAGAGCGTAGATGACGCGGTGGGCTCGGATGACGAGGCGGCACCGGATGTCGACGAGCTGTGTACGTAGTAGTGATGCAGAACTATCGCTAAATGGACTATCGATACTATCGATAGTCCATTAACCGATAGTTCTGCATCACAGCGGGGCACCCATGCACAGAAAAAATAACAGAAAATATCGACAGTTTTTTTAACCTATCGATAGTGCAAAGAAACTATGGATAGTACGAGTATCGATAAGCAATCGATATTAGCGAGAGTGCAATCAATAGTACCATCAGGAGTATTGCGGCCGATAGTATAATCAACAGTGTTAAGAATAATTATGCTGTTGTTCGCTTAATTTATGAGCACTGTTCTGGTGAAAGAAATAAATTATTGCCGCAATAAAAATGCCGGAATATGTCCATAAATAAATTCGGATTCAAAAGTAACCAGTTACACCTTACAATTAAAAACTTAGCTATTGTTATTTTTATTTTGAAATCACAAAATGCAATATAAGTTTGAAGCCGCGCAGTTCCGCCACATGTGACGACTTTCTTTCTGCTAAAGCTGAACAGTTCAGCTTAATAATGTCAGCCAATCATTCTGCTGAAGGAACGCAAGCATGTCAACCTTCTTGCCCTTCTGCCTGCTTCTCCTGCTCCGCCATACACTACCACACATTCGGAAAATAAAGTTTATGCCGCAATGAGTTCGCACGGTTGATTTTAAACTATTGATTGTACAGTGGTGAGTTCTCATGTCTAGAACGAATGATCGTCGTGCTCGGAACTGCTCGGGCGACATCTGCAGTCCGTAAATACGCCACAACTGAGCATGCGCGGTGCCAACGGCCCACGTGTGTTGCATTTTTTATCCTTGTTTATCACTGCGGATGCAACAACTGCTTTAGCCATCGAAAGCGCTCTGAACGGTTAAAAGAAAAAAAAGAAGAAAAAAACGAAGTCCACCGTTTTCGGTATTATACGATACCACGAATCGAAAATAAGTTCACAATATAATAGGAGCCAATCCGGGTGACTGCGTTTTTTTTCTTTCTTTCTTTTTGGCGCACACTTTTGACAGCACTTCTGATGGCCAAAGCAATTATCGCGGCCGCAGTGATAATCATGGACGGAAACTGCAAGGTGGGCCGATCACTGGCGCCGCGCATGCTCAGAAAATCGGCCCGTTTCGAACTGCAGAGGTCGCTCGTGCTGTTCCGAGTGCGACACTCCATCCTTCTAGACATTGTGTTGACCAATGTACTTTCAAACTTACTATCGATAGCGCTATCAATAGTTTCTTGTACCATCGATTGTTTGATATTGGCTCAACTATCGATAGTATCGATAGTACCATCGATTGTTCTGCATCACTAGTACGTAGATGTGGGTCCTCGGGCGATCGCCACGGTGATAGCCTTGTTTTGAACTGGCAGGGCGCGTATCTGTTGCTCCAAGTTAACATGGGAAACGGGGCCTCTGGAAATTTAAAATTCGAGAAAGCGCCTATTCACGCCGCTCCCGCTTACAAGAAGTCGTCTGGGCACCACTGCGCCATCTTTCGGAGGCGAAAAACACTCAGCGCAAGAGGAAGATATTACTCAACAGTGTCTGTGGAGATCACAACATGACGCGGGAACCGTGCCGGTGTGGTGTTTTCAGATTGCACATATGTACATGCACAACGAAAAACGCCGAGTTCCGCCGCCAGTGGATAATTGCACTCAACAGGAAAACCAATGAGCTCAGTAAAAGTGTACAAGTAAGTACACTTACTCCGTGTATTCAAGCGTGATGCAAGCTATTTCGTTTTACAGCAGTAATTGGCATGCAGTATGCCTGTAGTATGCGGCACCACATCATTGCCTACTCTATCGCCGGCCGCATGCCAATAATAGGAGATATTACGACTCACGCGTTCACGCACACTGCGCACGTTTATTACAAATGTAACGGTGTACTATCGCGATGCAAAAAAACTGAGTGCTCTGTGTAACTTCAACGGCGTAAAGCACACAACGTACAATGTGCTATCACGAGATAAGCGCGTGCGCGTGAGCAAGCGCGCCCTGGCGAGGTGCACGCGCATTGCAACACGCGGGGCTACGACCTTTAAAGCGCTCTCAGCGCGTTTATCGCGCTTTCTCAATAGTCATAATAAAAACGCGCTCAAGTCGTCGATCTCTGAGTACCGCCACAGTAAATTGTGTATATCAATAGCTCGCTGGTTGTAATCCCAAGAACGTTTGGAGGGCGGAGGTTCGACTCCCTGTGACGGAACGTTTTCTTTGGCATCTGCTAGCGTATATTTTGCAATGTTATATCCGTGACGGAAACACGTCAGTGGAGCCGTGGTGGACCCCGGCATAAAACACCATCGTGTTAAAAAAGGCAGAACAAGGATGACTACTAGCTTGACAAGCTGCCGAATTGGATCGTATCGGAAATCGAGGTGATCCGCGTGCGGAATTGAAAAGCGCCGCGGACGTAATTTTACACGTTCACAAAAACGTTTAAAAAACACGCACACTTAGAAGGAAGGCCGCACCGAACAAGAGGCCAAAAAAGGTCAAGACTCAACCGGTCAGGATGCGTCCCTAGCGCAACAACAGGTCTGCAGGCGGGTCACATTGAGCAGCCTGGAGGCGGCGCTTCGTGCCAAGACGGCTACTGCATCCCAAGCGCCGTAAGAATGCAGGTAGCCTCTCCTGAGTAGGCCTCGACAGCAAGGACCAGAAAGACAAGAAGCACAAGGGAAACAATCACGGGGGGGGGGGGGGGGGGGGCAGGCGACGCTCGGGAAGTGGATTCCGAGGATGACAACGCTGATCACTAAAAGTAACCAGAGATCAACAACAAGGAAAAGAAGACAACCAAGGACAGCAGCAGTAAGGCCCCAGCCATGACGACAGCTGATACGAAAGTACATACAGAGCACCATCGGCGTAGCCACGGGAGGGGGGTTGTGGGGGGGGGGGGGTCAAACCCCCCTCTCCCCTAGAATTTTCTCAATGTTGCCTGCGAATATATGCTGGCACACATACAAACGCACGCACTAACATACATAAGGTATGGTTGAACCCCCCCCCTCCCCCCCCATGAAAAATTTCTGGCTGCGCCCCTACTGAGCACCCAGTTACAAGGACAACGCCGAGATCTTGTTGAAATGGTGGACGAGCTCTGCCAGGATGTGGTCGCGTACCCCACATACCCCACGTGGCCATGGCGGACCCGCCATGGCCAAGGATGGTGGCTTCTGCGTCCATCCTTCATGTACTTCGACGATGTCGTTGTGCATGTATCGCACTTCGACGAACACCTACGGCGGCTTGAAGCTGTACCTTAAGCAATCAAGACCTCCGGACTGATCACGAAGCCAGAAAGAAGCCGCTTCGCGTACGAGGCGCTCTTGTTCTTGGGCCACATGAATAGCAATTGTGCCGTTCACCCCGACGTGCGGAAATCATCTGCCATCGCTATCTTCCCGCCGCCCACAGACCAGCGTGCCAAACGTCGAGCCCCTCACTCACCTGACAAAGACCTACGTGGAATTCAAATGGGGAACCCCACAAGTAGTAGCATTTAAAGAACTATAGCGATGGCTGCACACGCGTCCCATACTTGTGCCTTTCGACGAACTCGCCGATACGAAAATCCTCAGTGATTCAAACAGCGTACATCTCGGAGACGTCGTTGTGCAGAGGTCTGACGGGCTAGAAGGACTAGAAGGACTTATGCAAGCTGATCGCTATTTAAGCCGTTAGCCAAGTATTGCGGCACAGAAAAGGAGTGCCTAGACATCATTTAGGCTACATCAATATCTCGCCCCAACCTTTAAGGCAGGCCCTTCAAAGTGGTAAGCGACTACCAAATCGTCTTTTGGCTAGCTACCATGAAGGACAATACAGGTCGCCTCACATGGTGGAGTCTGCCACTACAGGAATCCGACATTACCGTCCCCACAGAGCATTGACCTCAAAAAGGTGTAAATAGGAGCATCGTCGACATGCTGGCAAGGTACATCGGCGTCGAGGTCAATACTGGGAATAAAATTTATTCGTACGTTACCTTCGCGTACAACTCAGCTGTAGAACAAGCTACCCAGATTGCGAAGTTGGTCTACGGAAGGATTTCTTGCCGCGATGCTCGACGCTATGCTGCCTAACCTTACCGATGAAAAATATCTCGACTTTGCTACCTACTTACAGCGCGCCGATGAAGCTCGACAGCTCGCCCGCCTTCGTACCCAGAACCAGCAGAGGGTCGACAGTCATGACAATAATCTTCGACGACGCAACATGGAATGCCATTCCGCCGACCATAATGACCTTTTCTTCAACTAAATATACAAGCGATACACGTTACTCGCTAATAACGGCAGGGACAGTCGTAGGCCGTCGAGTAATCTGCGAAGCGGTAAAGCGCATACAGAATTTATACATGCGTCATCAAACATTCCAGCCATTTTGCTAGTTGCCATGTAAGTGCCAGAATTAATTGTAATCCTCGTTATGTACGCCTAACGTCATTGGAAGGTTCTGAAATAATCGAGAATGTTGGTCGTCATTCTTGATAAGCATACAGCCGAGATGTCGACCTCTCCCGGAGCGCAGCAAGTAGGTAAAAACGTCGAGCTTTACTGGATCGGTCATGTCTGGCAGCATACCGCCCAGAGTTGTTGCCGGGCTGTTTCCATGGAGCAACTTGTATTGCTTGGATGGCGTCACCTGCGTCGTTTCTGGCACATTCTTGTTGTTTTATGTAGCAAATATACTCTAAATACTCGATTCGCTTTTGAATGTTTCAAGTGTCGACACGAAAGAATGCAAGCATGGTATCCATTCTTGTGAAACGGTGTGTTGATCACAATGAAATAAAAAAAAATGGAAAATTATTTCGGCGGCATTATTTACGCAACGTGGCACGAGAGGCCGCCATCAGGACATCCTACGCTTAAGTTTGTAAGCCGCTTTACTCATTTGAAGGGTTTTTACCATGCCTATAGTAACGGCTGAAAGAAAACGCGGTTTGATGAATGAGAACGCCCACAGCAAGGGTGCTTCTAATTGTTTAAGCCCTCTTACCACTGAACACGTAAAAGTTAAGTTTATACAAATCAGGAAAACAGCCAGTTCCCTCAGCATCGAAGGATATAATACTGCGCCTTCACAACCAACCATCCACACACATGTAGCATTAAACATCAAGCAGACTGTCCCCAAGCGCTACAAAGCCACACACAACGTTTCTGGGTACAGTCATGGTATTCCCTTCCAATGTCAAGTGTGGGAGGAATACGTTTGTTCTCCTAATCAAAAGGAAAGTATTTACAGAATATATCAAAATTTGTGATTCGCTTGTAGGTGGCCCTAAAAGAGACTGGTCTGTTAATCTCAACCCGCCTAATTTTCAACGCTTCTTTAATTACGAACTTCCAATTATGTGCTCGCACTCTGTCCTACCGGGACGGGTGTTTCGGCAACACAAAACACCCTGAGCTTTTAGAGGGTGTTTCGACAACACAAGAGAGCCTACAAAACCAAGACTGCTCGGAGCAGTAGGAAATCTTTAAAGCCCATTTTGCAAATTCATGTGAGGAAAAAGGGTGTTTTGCTTGGTCGAAATCGCTGTAAGCGTGTAAAGTGGTTTGAAGTATACAAGAACTCGGACTGGTTCTTCATGGTCGTGTACTTTCCAGTCGCTCATGTTTATTTATTGTGCATATTCATATTTATCAACAACAATGTCCAGTTCTTCCCCTCCTAGTTCTGTTTCTTCTCTGTACGTTTAGCATTTTATAAAACATTAGACACCACTAAAAATGATATTTTTTTTCAGTTTTAGCAGCTACATTTCAAACTTTTAATGTGGCTGCCACTTGACACAGGACTACGCCTACGTTGGTACTTTGCCCATCAGGAATATGCAACGTAATCTGCTGTGACATGTATGATACAACTTCGTGCCATGGGGGGACCCAGAAGGCGGGCTACTGTAACTGCTGCGAGGAATGCATTCCATATGGCCGTGAGTAGAACGCAGCTCTCATCCTCTTTTACGTTGAAAAGTTATGCATGTTTGTGGTGTTAGAACGTTCCTAATCGCAGCTCCTTGCAGCTCCCTTTGTGAGATTGCTTGCCATCAGGAGAAAGGAGAGTGAAGAGGAAAATGAAGAAAATTGTGGTATTGACTCAGCCTTTGTTTTGTTTGTAATGTACTTCTTCAGGTGTTTGCCGACAGGAAGGAAATGGACCTCGTGCGATTATACCCGATCAATACGAGGTCATCCTAGCGGTGGGGCTCTCTGCTGCGGTGCTACATTTCATAAACATGCCGAAAATGAAGTGACCCAGTAGTATGCTCATTCACCTGTGGAAACTTGACTCACCATGCTACAGAATAAAAGGCTAGACCTTATTACGTGAACCGCGCGGGAAAAAGCACAATTGCACGGCTATGTCAAAGTGTTGGTGCCCTTCTGCCACCAGAAATATAACATTTTTTTTTGCTTCCGTCTCGTGGAGAGAGGTCGCGCATATGTTTGTTTTGAAATTATTCCCGTGTAAATTCAACGTCTGGTATCGTTAGACGTGTCAGCGGCTCAACAATTTTGTAGAAATTTGGGACCAATCGTCTGTAATAGGCGCATAGTCCCAAAAACGTGCGGACTGCTTTCTTTCCTTTAGGTCTCCGACATCCGGCGACGGCTAAAGTTTTCTGTGCGTCAGGGCTCACACCATCCTTGCTGACGACGTGGCCGAGGAACAGCAATTCTTCGTATCCAAACCAACACTTCTCTGGTTTCAGTGTCAACTCAGAAGATTCGATAGCCGTGAGCACAGTGTTTTGCTTAGACAACAACGCCATCTAAGTAGACGAGGCACTTTTACCCCTTCAGACCAACCAAGACAGTCCATAACTCTCTGGAATGTGGCTGGCGCTGTGCAAAGTCCGAACAGCATTACTTTGAATTCATAGAGGCCATCCGGCGTAGTGAAGGCAGTTTTTTCTATTTCCCTTTCGTCGATTTCAACTTGCCAATAGCCGCTCTTTAGGTCGAACGTCGTGAAGTATGTGGCGTGGCAGAGGTGGTAGAGCGTGTCGTCGCTACTTGGTAACCACGGTTTAATAATATACATACACAGGTGCTTACACTCTCCCCGCAACACGCTGAAAAGCGCGATCCCCACGCGTCCAGATAATGATCGGGCCGTTATCAGTTATCTTAAACTTTAATCGGTGCCTTCTTAGATGGCGCTACGGTGAGTGGGGTCAGCCGTCTCGGCAGCACGCTTGGAAGAAACGCGCATGCTGCTGATTCTGGGTCTTTTTGCTGGTGTGTGAGACCGTGCTGTTTTGAAGCCAGGCTTTTTTGTTCGCGTGCGTTTTATGCTTTTCTATCGACGATGGTGACATCGAATTGGTGAGAGGTTCCCGAAATGGGTAGAACGTGTTTTGTACCAAACTGCCGTTCTGGCTATCGGACTTGCGCGGAGCGTGTGCCTCTCTTCAAAGTGCCGTCTGACGCTGATCGTCTGGATCAGTGGCGCCGTGCAATACTGAGGGCAGACCGAACTCTAATGCCTACGGACCATGTCTGCCACAAGCATTTTTCAGAGGACGTGATTTCAACGGAATATCACGTGGAGTTCAAAGGAAGAGCGTTACTCGACGCGCCAAAGAGGCCTGTTCTATTGATAAATGTCATTCCAACCTGATTGTCGAACTGCCCTTAGTAGTCATGAAGAACCGCATTGCTCTTGTGTGCGGTATATGAAATACTTGGCATGGTTCAAATATTTATATATATCGCGGAATGAACTACACTGCTCTAGTGTGCTTCATATGGAATACCCGCGCGTTTAAAATATTTATTTATATCGCGTTCACAATGAACAAGCGCAACTGCTTCAACGATTTCCTGTGTTTATGAAAGCAGCGATACGCATGAAATACGTTTCTCGTGCAGTAACTATTCTCTTTTAATAGAGGGGCAATGATTATTACTGGGGCTTACGCGTCAAAACCACGATTTGATTACGAGGGACGCCGCAGTCCAGGGCTCATGACTAATTTTGGCCATCCGGTGCTGTTTAACATGCACCTACATCTAAGCACGTGGAAGTTCTTTGCATTTCTTCCCCACCGGCAAGTATTTTTATGGAGGGATAGCACGCTGGCTAACGTGTATTTAAATTATTTTTCGTTGATTCGATGAATGCCGTGAACTGACGAAAATACTAGTGCGTGCTGCGGAACTTAGCTTTGAGTACTCTCCGATCGATCCGTGTTCACGACGTTCACACCCTGCAGAAGGCATTATCGTGTTAATGAATCCTTAAACCTGGTACACTTTTATCTTTAATCTGAAATAACAAATTTCCTTTGCAGTTTGAGTGTTACTCACACCACTTGAAACGAAAACGTTGGGGAGGCAGAGGAATTTCAGTTCGCAAGCCCCACTTCACTGGATGGATGGATGGATGGATGCTATGAGCGTCCCCTTTATAACGGGGCGGTGACATGTCTGCCACCAGGCTCGAAAAAAAAACTTTCTTTTTATGTTGGCCTGATGCCTTATCTACATTGATTAAATTTATGTTATTATAGCAAAGAAAAATATAAATTCACGGTCCATCTCTCTGCCTCTTAAGGCAGAATGACCTTATTTTTTCCCCATTCTTCATTTTAGTCATTAATCTCTACTTTTCTGCCACCAATACTCTAACCGTCTCTTACTTATTTCTATCGCCGACGTGTTCAGCTTTCCATTGTTGTCCCTAAAACCCAAGGCTTCATGTACACTCGTGCCCACACGTATATCTGGGTGGATATCGCCACATTCAATCAGTACATGTTCCATCGTTTCCTTAGTTCCCCCCACAGCATGTACATTGTTCTTCTTCGTTACAGAATCTCGCTTTATAGCTACGCGTTCTAAGGCAACCCGACCTTGCTTCAAACAGTAAAGCGCTTCCCCTTGAATTATCATAAAACCTCTCCCTCCTTATTTCGTTTTTTCCCTTTCGGTAGTGACTGAGAGCCGGCTTCTTTTCCATCGCTGTCATCCAATAAGTCCTCTCCGCCTCTGACTTTTCGCTTAATGCTCCTTGTTGCCATGTCGCCCACACTGCTAGCCGTATATTTACTGGTGAGCCTCCTTGTTCTTTTTCTCCACTGCGTGTCGACGCTTTTTTCTATACAAATACCTGAAAACCTTCCCTGCCCATCTACTCTCCTTAATTTTCCTCAGCCTCTCTTCAAATCTAATTTTGCTCTGAGCTTCCCTCACTTCAACACCTGTCCATCCCATATCACCCTTTACAGCCTCATTTGTCGTCTTCCCGTGAGCGCCCAACGTGAGGCGTCCCACAGTCATTTGATTTACATCCATTCCTGATTGAACCTCTGACTTCATGCACACCACTGAGTTCCCAAATGTAAGCCCCGGAACCATCACCCCCTTCCACAGTCCTCGAAGCACCTCGTACCTATTGTATCCCCATAACGCTCTGTGCTTCATGATTGCAGCATTCCTCTTTCCCTTCGTTACCGATGCTTTCTCTTGTACCTCCATATATCTATCCACCTCATTTACCCACACTCCGAGGTACTTGTACTCGCTTACCCTCGGTATTTCTTGGCCATGTATTAAGACCGCATGGCCTTCGGGATCATTGAATACCATCAATCCACATTTTGTTGCACTAAAACCTAGTCCTAGAGCCTCGCCTTCCCTTCCGCATATATCTGCCAGCCGCTGTATATCATCTTGACTGTCCGCAATTAAGACAATATCGTCAGCATAAAATAGACCTGGAAGCTTCCGCTCAACCATCACGCCTGCCTGTTTATGTGACAGATTAAATCCAATGTTGCTACCTTCTAGCGCTTTTTCCATCCTCAGCATGTACAGCATGTACAGCATGAACTGGATACGTTGGTAGCGGCGCCATCTGACGGCTCGCTGCAGAGTGCGCCCGCGAGACCGAACATTATGTGGCCGCTCAGCCGCGTGCAGAGTCAACACCTGAAAATTCTTACACCGTGGTGGTAGCGGATGGACAGCCTTCTTGGTAACGTCGTTCATCGGACGCGGTAATCGGCGCAAAATTTCAGCGTTCCGTCCGTCTGTTTGACTAAGGGTACGTACTCACTAGCGGCAAAAACGCGCGCGACACGCCGCGTGCGGCAAGCGCGCTCGCGGCAGGCGCGTGCGTTGCTGTTCCCATTCGCGTTTTACGCGGCGCGGCAGCAATTCTTGAAGTCTTATACAACTCGAGACTCCAAGTATCACCGCCTTGTAGCGTAAAACGCGAATGGAAACACGAACGCACGCGCCTGCCGCGAGCGCGCCTGCCGCGAGCACGCTTGCCGCACGCGGCGTGTCGCTCGGCGTTTTTGCCGCCAGTGAGTACCTACCCTAACGGTAGGTACTCACTGTTCGCGATACCTTTCACGACACAAATGCCACGGTCAAATAGCAAGTCTGCGTGTCTTTTGACAATACTATCGACCTCTTCTGAGGCATCGCTACTGACAGAGACGAGCGTGCTCGAGTTGGGCATGAGGCTAATATGTTCTTCGATTACGAACAATTGTGAACGACACTAAGCATTCCGGTCCGGGTTTATCACTTGATCTATCGACAGCGTAATGAACTGCGATCTTAGGTCGTTGACAGCGTCGTCTCGTTTAGTAAATTAAGGCCGAGGATCATATCTCGGGAACAATGGTCGAGTATCGCTAACGTAGCTTGGGTATGTGTCTTCGTGGATTTTGATTCTTACGGTACACCTTCCCTTCAGCGTGACAAGGTGTCCGCCCGCCGTGCGCGTTTGTGCGCCTTCTCACTCAGTCTTTGCTTTCTTGAGCTCAGCGGCTAAGCGCCCGCTGATGATGGAGTAATCGGCGCTGGTGTCCAAGAGAGAACAAATTTTGCGATCATGAAGGAGTATGTCGAGCTCTGTAGTTTTCGCTCTTGCGTTGCAGTTACAGTGAGGTGTTGGGACACGACTGCGTCGCGTCGTACAGCTTCCCATTCGTCACGTTGCAATACGCTCGTCTAGTGCTGTTTCCTTCGGGACTTGAAGTTCGCTGGGGGCCACGTCTTCGCTTATTCGTCGTACTTGGCTCTACAGCCTCGTCGTCGTCAGCGGAGCTTCTTCGAAAGTTTGGTGCATAACAACCACACCTCCCTCGGCCGCCGGCTGTAGTTTTCCGGGCTCGGAGACCGGACACGCACACCAGAAATTTGTGACCGACGTTCTGGTGACTGATGGCGGGCAGGTGACTGCGAGCGGGACGAATATCTGGGTCTTCACTCAGCGGTGGCGAGCTACTCTGCAATGTTCCCGGGAACCCACTCAGACCCCTTTCTCTGTGGTTGCAATGGCGGTAGACGCGTAACGCTTCGCCGCAGGGGTAACAGAGTGGGCGACGATCAGGTGCCCATTATATAGCAGTCATCCTGAGCGCGCTGCGTGCAGGCAGAAGTGGGTGGCTCTCTCTTGCGTCAATGGAAGACGACGTTGCGGTATTATGGCGTCCTGGTGCAAGGCTAGCGGGCGTAGTCCATGGTGTGCGGCTGCGGCGTATGTCATCACTTCTGGTTCCCTGAATTGCTTGTTATGGTCCGTGGGTACTTATCACGTGCCGAACTTCCTCTCTAATTACAGTGACGAGGGACGAGACTTATGGTGTGGACGTCGGAAACATCACGCGCATTCCCACGCGGACGACAGGCCTAATCATTTATCTGTGGCTATCTATGTGCGGATAGTTAATGGTGGCGGCTGCGGTACTTATTGAGATCGTCGAAAAGTGGTCGTCGTGCCTCGCACGCAATTGCAGTGATTTGTCAATGTTGCTGGCTTACTTTAGGACATACTCTACTGTAGAGGGGGGTGTTCTGTAGATGCCCAGCAAGAAGATTCTCTTCGACGCCTCTCATCAAGAAGCGCATCTTCTTGTTTTCGGGCATTGCCTGGTCAGTTTTTCGAAAGAAGCGGAGCATTTGAGCACATAATCTTGGTGTTGTTGCATACGCGTTTGAAGCAGCAGCTCTGCGTGCTTCTCATTTTCGCTGGGAAATGAGCATAGTGAATGCGGCTTAAACAAATCTCAGGTAGAGAGCGATGGGTCACGGTTTTCGAACCATACCTTGGCGGAACTCTTCCAAGGAAAAGAAAATGTGCCAGAGATTGCTATAATCGTCCCAGTTGTTGAGAGAGGCTAGCCTTTAAAACGTTTCGATCCATTCCTGGGCGTCTTCCCATGGTGAGCCGTCAACTTTCGGCAGATGTCGTGGCTGCTGGAGCGAAGTTGGTGTCGCGGTCGCGTCGCTCGTGTTAGTTGCTGCGTCTTCGTCGTCGTCTTCCTTGGGAGAGCGCCTACCTCCGGAGGCAAGTTCGCCAAGCGGCCGCTTGCTGAACTGGCCTCCACAGGTGTTGTATATTTGCGTTGTAGCCGGTGTCTAGCTTGCAGCTGACGTTGTAGCCATTTACGCTGACTATTTCTGTCCGCTGCGAGTTGTCGTTAATGTTGTGAAGGTCAAGACTCTGCGAAAAAATTTCATGCTGCTGATGATGTGGCTGCGGATTTCGATGAGATGTATGCGCTGGCGGGAGGTATTGCCGCCTCATTGCCCCTGCCAACACAGGCTACAGATATTCCTGAATTTGCCACAGTTATAACAGTTGAACCCGCAGGCAGGGAATTCCGACATGTATGCGTTTTTCCACATCGTGACCACCTTTTTTGCTTCAGCTGTGGCCTCTATGACGGGTTCTCCATTATTACTTGTGTTAAATGCGTAGCATTTCTTTGCGTACTTCAGGCACTTTTAGAGTGCCCATCTATCTATCTATCTATCTATCTATCTATCTATCTATCTATCTATCTATCTATCTATCTATCTATCTATCTATCTATCTATCTATCTATCTATCTATCTATCTATCTATTTAGCCGCCTATGTCTGGGTGCTCCCGACACCACCCCCCTTAACTTGGGGTAAACCAAAATTACTAAGGCAGGGTAAGATGGTTTGATGAATACGATTCGATGGCCATGACATGAATAATCCGACAATCCCGTCGCGTACGTCATCAAACTCTTTCCGCCAGACACGTGTGGCACATACTCGTATACCACAGGCGGGTATGGGCCACAGGTATGCGGGTATGTGCCACAGGTGATTGACAGTCCACATCTATTTAGGAACGGCGGGAACAGACATCGGTAATTTTAACGCGAGGACGTTAAAAAAAGCTGACATTGGCAGCGTTGACCTGACGAATGTAAAAAATATTTGTCAGGGTCCCAGCAGGAATCAAACCCCAGTATTCTGCATGACAATAAACTATTCTAGCACAGAGCCACGCCACGTTTCGGAACTGCTTTTCAAACAGACCCTAATGTTCCTGAAACAACAATTGTGGTTGCACTGCTGCCTATCCAATTTTATAAACAATACACATGTACTCCTATGATACAGCCGGTACGTCGGGTTAACGGTAATTGTAGTTAAGCGCCATCCACTAAAGTTGAGTTAAGGGCGAAGCTCCTTAGGGTGTGGGTCTGTCCCTCCTCGCTAGTCGTAGTAGTAGTAGGTAGGTAGGTAGCCACCTGTAGTGGAATATACCCATTCCACGTGATAAAGATGACGTTGACGCAGTGTAGTGGAATGTACCCACTACACGTGATAACGATGAAGTATAAGCGCGTTCCAGTATCGTAGGATGTACCCACTACACGCGATAAAGATGACCATGACGCAGTATAGTGGAATGTATCCACTACACGTGATAACGATGAAGTATAAGCGCGTTCCAGTTTAGTGGATTGTACCCACTACACGTGATAACGATGACGATGACGCTGATAATCAGGAAGTATAAGCGCGTTCCAGACCACACGTTCTCTTTCTGCGATGGATGAAAACGATCGAGCTTCGCCCACTCATCATCATTCACTTCGTGGATATGGCGTGATTTTTTTGTAGCGTTAGCTACACTGGCCTAGCCAAACCCGTTTCGCGCGGCACATCAAGGGCCGTGCTGCGCATGCGCGAGGATCAGTGATGTCACACAGCTGGCGCACCGGAGCCGGCATCTCCCGCGCACTCGGCCGCCGCCGCGCGCAACTCACCCCCCACCGGTCTGCGAATTCCAGAGGAGTGACGTCGTAGCCGTGGTAGACGCGCGCAGCTATTCGCCTTCGCTGTGCAGTCGCCGTTTTACACTGCGCTGGAGCAGCTGCGCTTCTGACTGGCGTTTGCCAGCGTGGTATAGCCATGGAGAAGGAGAGCGCAAATACCGCTCAATGGTGCAGAGGAGCGTAGAAGCGTGACTCATCGGATCCCGAAGTAGTTGCCTGGCAATTAGCGGTTGATGGTAGGAAGAATAAGCAGAATACTGTGTTGGGGCCATAGAGACGGCAGCGTGTTACTTCACTGATCACCAAGCGGTCTTTGTGGCAATAGAGAAGCAACCTGACGTTGAGCAAAAATATACATGTGCCACATAACACGTATACCGTGTGTGTTTGTAGCAGTGTTCAGGGGTACCATCCTCGCGAGCACAAGCGCTACAAATCAGCTTACCGCTTCTGATGTTGCTAATACCCCTGTTCCTGATGGCATCGTTACACAACTGTAAAAAAACTGGTTATAAAAAACATATGCTACTATTCAACATATGTTTGTCGGTACAACATTTGTACATATCTTTAGCGTCATTTCGTAACGTTTCAATAAATAAAAAAATTACAACGCAGTCACCTTCCCTCCGCATGTTTCGAATAACATCAATTCCCAAGGTACGTCGCATATGCCGATTTTTTAGAAGTTCGGCTTCTGTAGGGCTTCCACTTCGAATTTCGGCTTGTGGAGTTCTTTTACGTGCTTATTCATATTTTCGGTGCTCTGTACGTTATGTTTACCTGAGCGAGATGCCCTGTTCGCGAAAAAGGCGTACTCTTCATACTCAACCTCTGATTCCTACGTTGCTGCAGTCGCCAATAAGTCGGAATGCTTTCACCCAAAAGTCCAATTTTTCTGCTTGCCTTCAAAGGTCTGTTACGAAGTCGTGGAATATTTTCTTCTTTTTCCTTCATCGTGGTGAACACAATACGCGCCTCTATCACGTATTTTACGGATTTGCAGCGGGTGCCAAACAGTTCCAGGAGGTACGTAACTTGATCTGTCCGCTGCTGACTGTCGGTGGTTGGAAGTGCAGGGAGGAATGTCTGGGCGACATGGTTGCCGTGGAGACCGAGAACGTGGAGAAGTAGGGCACTCCGCGTAGCGGTATGTTTGGTGGCGTAAACACAAGCTTGCTTGATGATGTTGTACGCTTCCTTCCTGTCATCCCACGTTCGCTGTGGGTTGTCACCTGGTTAGAAGTGCCCGTTGCTTCCTGGAAGATGCTGGCCATAGTTCCTGGGTGGTTGCGATCACTCTGACAATATCTTATGTTGTGTTGTTAGACCGCAATGAATACGGAACCAGTCCAGTTGATAGCTGAAGTGGAAATGTTAATTCTCCAGACACAGGTTGCGCAAGAGTACGTAGGAGGCACTAGATATTGTCCCTTAGCTCAAGGACGGCGCGTAGATGGCCGCACTAGCGGAGTAGCTGGAACACCGCGTGTAACAGCCATGATGGCGGTGTCCCGCATCGCTGAGATTATCGGCATTTCTTTACGTCGCAAGCGACATCGGCCTCAAGATGAGGCCAGTAGTACCTTTTCTGTATTCTTGCGAGGGTGCGGAAAACAACAAGGTGTCCTGCCGTTGGGTCGTCGTGCAGAGCCAGCAGCACTTCTGGTCACAATTCTCAAGGCAGCAAGAGAGAGTACTTGGCTCGAAGTTGCGAGAAGCTCTTTTGGAGAACGCCGTTTCGCAAGAAGAACCGCGCCAGCGCTGGCTTGAGTGGCTTTGGGACAACAGCGGTGCTGCCCTCGAGGTATACCACAATGCCCCTGAGCTCTGCGTCGGCTCACTGCCGTTCATTGAAGTCATCTACACTTATGGTTCTCAAGAAGTGGTCATCATCCTGGTCGCACTGCGGGCGGTAGGTCGATGGTGGCACGAGACAGGCAATCAGCGTCAGAGTGTTTTCTTCCGGAATTCTAAAGGACCGTAATGTTCAATTGTTGAAGCCTCAGGCTCCATCGAGTGAGATGACCTGAAGCGTCCTTCAAGTTAGCTAGCCAACGCAAGACGCATTCCCCGCTCACAACTTTAAGGGCCAGCCGAAAAGGTAGGGGCGAAACACGAGGAGTTGGTTTCCACCTTAGGCGGCGACCGGCTAACTTAACCGACCACCCTTTCTAGTCAGTGAGTCATCTGAACAAGGACGGCGAGGTCCTAGGCTGCCTGCGTCGGTGTGGATTTCCATATAGGCATATTCGTCGAAATGCTCAAGTGTAGGACGCGTCTACAGCTGTCAATTCAATTTTTGAAACGATTCAACTGTGTGCCTTTGGCACCTGAATATGACGTCGGTCTTCGTGCGGGGAGTGTCTCAGTGATCCGTCAAAATTCCTTGACGAAGCGACAGTAAAATGCGCACAAGCCGAGAATTTGGCGTAAGGCCTTTTTGCGGTGGGCGGCGGGAAGGCAACGATGGCCGGTGTTTTCCGTGAGTCGGGGCGAACTCCAGACTTTATATTCACGTGGCCTATGTTACGATCGGCCTTGGAAGCTGTCATGGCAGAGGCAGCAGAGAATGCTCCGGTCACTCAAAAGTTCCTTCCGGGTTCGCTGCCCTTCGGGGGCGCAAGTCTAATCCCCTTTTCCTGGAATGCCTACGGAGTGCGGCGTGCTCAGGCGACCAGTAATCCAGCAAGGGTGCGGCGATCAGCCCTTTGTTGGAAGATGCGGCCGGCGTGGGAATGAGCTGCGGACACCTTTCCCAGCTACGTGGCATGTCTCTGCGTCTGGACGGCGCCATTAGCGGTTGCAGGTGTGGTCGACAACAACAACCACGTCATCAGAGGTCACCGACTTGGCACCAGTCCGGTTCCCCTTCGGACACTTCCTCCTCGCCGACAATATCGAGTCGTCTGGGCGTGGTACGTGGACGTCCCCCCTGTGTGGGGCATTGGTGTTCCCCAACTGGACTTCTCGTCCTTACCCTTTTGAGGAATGTGTTGTGCGTCCCATTACCTCCTTTCTGGGGGCAGGGCGTTGTGGTGGCAGGACACCTTATTGGCGGGTGTTGATGACACCGGTTTGATTGCCTCAAGCTGCCAGACTCGGGGCTTTAAAAGCCGAAGACTTTTTGTAAAAATATTCTTCTTCTTCTTGAACTCTTCTCTATCTCTCTCAATGTAAATAAACGTCTGTACTCAGTTTCCCCGTACGAGCGTCGCTCTTCTCGGCCAGGGATGGGTCTGATAGCGGGGGCCAGCTACCTACAACAAGACCCGCCGGACCCGAGACCCAACAACTGGTTGGCAGCGGTGAGATCGAGCTCATCGACCAGAAGGCAATGCTGAGGCCTGCTGCCCGCAGGACCTAGCGTCGGACGACAGCTCTTCGTGGCTCTGCTGACAACGATGGAAGGATCGTGTCCGAATTCATGACTGCATATGGTGAGTGCAGGGCTTTTCTTTGCTAAGATATCACCAGGCTTTGCGTAGGATTGTGTACAAAGCAGTGATTTGCTAATTGTTGACGGAAGTATTGATAGTACGTCAGAGTTGTTTAGTTAAAAAGTTAGCAGCACTAAGGGCAGCCATGAATTTGAAGGGACTCAAAAAGCCGGAATTGTTAGACTGAGGCAGATGACCTAGAGCTCCAGGAATGCTTAGAGGCCATTGAGCTAAGAAAAGAAAAAAGAGGAACAGAGGTGCCGTGAGGAAAAAGAGGAACAGAGGCGCCGTGAGGAAAAAGAGGAACAGAGGTGCCGTGAGGAAAAAAGAGGAACAGAGGCGCCGTGAGGAAAAAGAGGAACAGAGGCGCCGTGAGGAAAAAAGAGGAACAGATGTGCCGTGAGGAAAAAGAGGAACAGAGGCGCCGTGAGGAAAAAGAGGAACAGAAGTGCCGTGAGGAAAAAGAGGAAAGGGAACGCAAGGATCGTCATGCTGTCGAACTGAAACGCCTAGAAGTTGAGCTAGCGAAGGCTCAATCCGCGAACGGAGGTAGCATAGTGGCTCGTGAAAAAGAGCGCCGTATGACAGATTTGATGCCATCCTACGTGGTAGGAGGGGACATAGGTCTTTTTCTTGTGCACTTAGAGCGCACGTGTGAGAGGGAAAAATTTGCCAAGGACACGTGGCCACAGCGCTTGCTTACGCTGCTGCCGTGTGAAGTAGCTGACATTATAGCCCGCATGGGGAAGGAAGACGCAGATGACTACGATAGGGTCAAAGCGAGTCTGCTCAAAAAGTACAGATTGTCAGCTGAAGCGTTCAGGCGAAAATTCCGAGAGGTCGAGAAATCCAAAAATGAGTCGTATCCAGAGTGCGTACACCTTAAAGGTAAACCTGGAGGAATGGCTTAGAGAGGAGGGTGCGATTGGCGACGCGGAAAAGACTCTGCAGTGCTTTGCGTTAGAACAGTTCTTCCGGCGTCTACCTGAAAACATTAGGTATTGGGTTCAGGATAGGCAAGGTGTAGATACAATCACGAGAGAGGCCGAGCTCGCAGAGGAGTACGTAAATCGCCGGGCCCTCGAAGGCAAGGATGTCCCTAGAAAGGAGATGGGTAAATACCGAGCAGACAAGCCGCCGCAATGGGCAAAGTCGAGTCGGTATAGGCCGAAGGAGGGGTTAGACTCAGGGGTAAGTGGTGACCAGAACGGTAAGAAAAAAGGAAGATGCACCTGAAAAAAAGGCAGAATGGCAACAGAAAAAGGCGTTCGAGGCCAAAAAGCCAGTAGTTTGCTACAACTGCCAACAGACAGGGCATATTTCTATGGGTTGTAAGAACCCCAAAGTTGTGTTAATGTCGCTATGTAGTAACGACGAAAACATGAAATTGCTAGAACCGTACATCCGAGACCTCGTCGTGAACGGCCAACCATGCCGCGTGCTACGCGATTCGGCCGCCACAATGGACGTGGTGCACCCGTCTTATGACGAGGAAAGTCAGTTTACGGGAGAATGTGCGTGGATAAGGCAAGCAGTAGAGACTAACAGTGTCTGTCTCCCAGTGGCAAGGGTCCGCATTGAAGGCCCTTTCGGAGTTCTAGACACTGAAGCCGCCGTTTCGGCACATCTCCGGCGCAGTACCCGTATTTGTTTTCTAACAAGTCAGAGGATTTGCTGCGACAAAGAGGAATTGGGTTCAGTGAGGGTATCGTACAGGCCTTAACTCGCTCCAAAGCAAGGGAGCTCGCGGCTCAGACCGTTTGTAAATATCCGGTGGCAGACCAAACAGCTTCGGCGGAGCCTTCCTTACCCAGAACCAAACCGGACAGCCCCGTAGACGCTGGAAACACACGAACTAACGAACGGTGCAGAAAACTGGATAAATCTGGGGCATCCCGAGAGGTAGAATGTACTATAAAGCTGTTAGACGTAAGCCCTACAAATCTCATCGCGGAACAGGAAAAGGATTTAACTCTCCGTAACCTAACGCCCGACGCGAAGGAAGGGGTGGCTAAGCAGAACATTCAGTTCATAAAGAGGGGAGGCGTCCTCTACAGAAAATACACGAGTCGAAAAGGAGTTCAGTTTGACCAACTCGTCGTACCGTATCCTTTCCGCAACGAGCTGCTGCACCTGGTCCACGGAGGTCTTTGGTCGGGGCACCTCGGCATCAGAAAAACAAAAGATTGTTTGTTACGGGAGTTTTACTGGCCCGGCTGCTTTCGGGAAGTGGAGGCATTTGTAAAGAGCTGCGACACGTGCCAACGCATTGACAAGCCAGGAGATAAGGCTAAAGCGCCGATGAAGCTGGTCCCCATTATCACTGAGCCGTTTCGCAGGCTAGTTATAGATACAGTGGGTCCACTGCCTGTAACGCAGTCCGGGTATCGGCATATACTCACGGTGCTCTGCCCAGCCACGAAATTCCCGGAAGCGGTACCGCTAAAAGAACTCAGCTCAGAGGAGATAGTCAAGGCGCTCTTGTCTATCTTCGCGCGCGTAGGTTTCCCTGCAGAAATTCAGTCAGACCAGGGATCTGTTTTTACAAGTGCACTGACCTCAACTTTTCTAGAAAAGTGTGGGGTGAAAATCATTCACAGTTCAGTGTACCACCCTCAGTCAAATGCCGTATAAAAAGTACATTCAGTCATGAAAAGGCTGCTGCGAGCCCTTTGTCATGAACACAAAGAGGATTCGGAGGCCTGCTTGCCGGCAGCCATGTTCGCGCTTCGAATCGCTCCGCACGAATCAACAGGGTTTTCACCTGCGGAGCTTGTTTACGGGCGTGCTCTTCGGTCCCCACTTCGCATTATTCGTGAATCCTGGGAGGGCCGAGCAGACGACCCGTCGGTTGTGGCATACGTGCTTGAGCTGTTAGACAGGCTTTACGCAGCTCAAGAACTAGCTGAGCAGGAAATGCGCAGAGCTCAAGGCAACGCTAAGCGCTATTATGACAAGACAGCCCGGAAGCGAAGCTTCGGAGTGGGGGAGAAAGTAATGATACTGAAGCCCTCACTGAAAAATAAGCTCGAGGTCCAGTGGGAGGGACCCGTTAATGTAGTTCAGAGGTTGTCGGATACAAATTACTTGGTTACTGGGCCGGGAAAGCGGAAAACGCAACAGGTGTACCACAGTAATCTACTCAAACCCTACCAGCAAAGGCAAGCCATTGTGAACATGTCGCTCAACCAACCGGAAGAAATGCCTGTTGATTTCCCTGAGCTGACAACGGAAAAAAAGACATTCACCAGACTATCGGTAACCTGGTAGAGCAGGCGGTGTTGGAGCCAGATCAGAAGGTCGAACTGACAAAACTATTGTTTGAATTTAAAGAGATATTTTCAGACACACCCGGCAGAACCGAAGCCCTAGTTCATGATATTGAGCTAACATCATCAGAACCAGTTCGTTCTGAAGCTTACCGCGTTTCCCCTCGGCAACGTGACATAATGGCCGCGGAAATAAACCGGATGCTAGAGCTAGGAGTAATTGAGCCCGGAGAGAGTGATTATACCTCCCCTCTAATCTTGGTTGAGGTCCGAGGGAAGGAGCCGCGACCGTGTATTGACTACCGGAGGCTCAACTTGATCACAAGGGACCAAACCTATCATATACCGCATATTGAGGAAAGGCTTGAGCGAGTGAGCGGTGCCAATTTCATCTCGACTTTGGATTTAGTAAGGGGTACTGGCAGGTGCCTTTAACGGAGAGGGCTAGTAGGCTTGCGGCGTTTATTTCCCCGATGGGAACATTTCGGCCGAAGGTCCTTAGCTTTGGATTAAAGAATGCCCCCTATTGTTTCTCTAGCCTGATGGACAAAGTGCTACAGGGTATGGATGACTTTGCTCTCCCGTATCTAGATGATATCGCTATATTTTCTTCATCATGGGTAGATCACGTGAAACACTTGCGAGCCGTGCTGTGTCGTCTGCGTGAGGCCAGCTTGACTGTAAAGGCTGCGAAATGCCAATTGGGACGCGCTGAGGTGGCTTATTTAGGGCATGTAATAGGTCAAGGCTACCGCCGGCCGTCAGAGATCAAACTCGCCGCAATCGACAATTTCCCGCAGCCACGAACCAAGAGGGACATACGGTCATTCCTTGGTTTGGCCGGGTATTACCAAAGGTATATCCCGCATTACTCTGACATTGCAAGTTCGTTGACGGATGCTCTTAGGAAAACCGAACCCCAGATGCTAAAGTGGGACGGGGTCAAAGAACACGCATTTTCTACACTGAAGAAAGCACTAACGAGTCAGCCAGTGTTGAACGCGCCTGACTACTCTAAGCCATTCATTCTTCAGTGTGATGCCAGCGACCGGGGTATGGGTGTCGTGCTTTGTCAAAGGGGAAATAACGACCAGGAGCACCCGGTACTGTATGCCAGTAGAAAACTTTCGGTTCGTGAGGAAGCATACAGTGCGTCAGAAAAGGAATGTGCTTGCGTTGTTTGGGCTGTGCAGAAGCTAGCTTGTTACATCGCTGGTTCAAGGTTCACCATAGAGACTGACCACTGTCCCCTCACCTGGCTCCAATCCATGTCTTCAAAAAACGGACGTCTCTTGCGCTGGAGCTTAGCTCTTCAACAATACACCTTTGATATTCATTACAAGAAGGGTAAGCTCAACAGCAATGCAGATGGCCTGAGTCGTTGCCCCTAGTGCACCGAAAGCTTCGAAACAATTTCCTGCTTTCTATTTTCGTTTTGAGGCCTAATTTTTTTCTATGTTTATGCAATTTTTTGTCAATGTTTTGTTGAATTTTATGTGTTTTCAAAAGTGGCTGCTTTTACTGTTGCGACGGGAGGGCCACAGGATTAACATTAGGATATGGGGAAACGGCCACCATGAGTGGAGCTAGGCCTGGTGAATCTTGGTGGAGGATTGCCGTGTGCTTGCTTGTTTGTGGTTGTGTTTTCGGTGCAGTTCCCTAAGTCCTCAAGCCATCATGGGCTGGTTCAGCGAGGCAGACGGTGCCTTCGGGGAAGAATGGCGGAGGATGACTCTTCATCCCTGCGAGCTGAGCTCCCTACAGTCCTGCTTCGATGTGAACATCGGATCCAGTGTGGAGGCCAAGAGTAGTGGAGAACGAGCTGCGAAACAGATCCCTCTGCACAGTACCTGCTGGACACTGTACCTCGGGATCTTCTTTACCCGGCGGAGAAGCTGTTACGATCGGCCTTGGAAGCTGTCATGGCAGAGGCAGCAGAGAATGCTCCGGTCACTCAAAAGTTCCTTCCGGGTTCGCTGCCCTTCGGGGGGCGCAAGTCTAATCCCCTTTTCCTGGAATGCTACAGAGTGTGGCGTGCTCAGGTGACCAGTAATCCAGCAAGGGTGCGGCGACCATCCCTTTGTTGGAAGATGCGGCCGGCGTGGGAATGAGCTGCGGACACCTTTCCCAGCTACGTGGCATGTCTCTGCGTCTGGACGGAGCCATTAGCGGTTGCAGGTGTGGTCGACAACAACAACCACGTCATCAGAGGTCACCGACTTGGCACCAGTCCGGTTCCCCCCTCGGACACTTCCTCCTCGCCGACAATATCGAGTCGTCTGGGCGTGGTACGTGGACGTCCCCCCTGTGTGGGGCATTGGTGTTCCCCAATTGGACTTCTCGTCCTTACCCTTTTGAGAAATGTGTTGTGCGTCCCATTACCTCCTTTCTGGGGGCAGGGCGTTGTGGTGGCAGGACACCTTATTGGCGGGTGTTGATGACACCGGTTTGATTGCCTCAAGTTGCCAGACTCGGGGCTTTAAAAGCCGAAGACTTTTTTGTAAAAATATTCTTCTTCTTCTTGAACTCTTCTCTATCTCTCTCAATGTAAATAAACGTCTGTACTCAGTTTCCCCGTACGAGCGTCGCTCTTCTCGGCCAGGGATGGGTCTGATAGCGGGGCGCCAGCTACCTACAACAAGACCCGCCGGACCCGAGACCCAACACCTAGAAGAAGCTACGTGAAACGGCACTTTTCTGTATTAAGGGGTAGTCTGGAGGTCTTGATGCTAGAAGTACAGCTTCAAGGTACCAGAGGTGCTACTCAAACGTTGACGCGAACACGACGATCTCTTCTCAATACACCACGCCTGGGGTCTGCCGACTTCACGACAACAAAAAGCAGCCCTTGTATTGGGGAGCAGGGTTTTGAGCTGCTATTTATTCTTCGCAATTCTCGGATTAATGTCGAAAGTGGGTTGATGGGATTTGTTTGCCGTAGCGGACTACCAACCGGTATTGTATGAACTGGTCTTTGATAAAGCCAGTTTGCGTTTGTACACGTTCACGACGCCCTGGGGAAGACGTACATTTCTTCATGTTCCGTTTGGTCTCGCGGCAGCTCCCGAGCTCTTTCAGCAAGCAATTTACGGGGTTTTCGAAGCGGTACTTACAGTCAAGCCTTACTTTAATGACGTTCCCGTCGCGTCACGATACTTTGAAGACCACGATAAAGACCTCAGAAATATGCTCACAGTAGCACGCGCCAACAACCTTAAGCTCAACAAGCCCAAGGTGCAATGGGGTTTGACAGCAATTACGTACTTGGGTCACCAACTTTCACCTTAAGGGATCACTCCAGACCCGCATAAAGGGAAAGCCATGAAAGCCATAACACTGCCAAGCTACAACGATTTTACTGGATGACAACTTATCTAACTACGCAGCAGTACGAACCACGCAGCAGTACGAACCCCGGCCCTCAGCATCCCATATGATGGAATGTTGGAATAAATAAAGTTTCAAAGTTTCAAATGTATTCCCAAATTCTCATATGCGACAATACCTCTTCGGTGAACTACTAAAGATAGTGCACTAGCACTGGACGCGACAGCATACAGCCACCGTAGAGCTCATTAAATCAAAGCTAACGACGGCAGCCGTGCTTTGCTATTTCTATCCTTCGTAGCCCATCACAATCTTAACGGATGCCATCTCCAATTGAATAGTCTCAGTGCTGCTGCAAGAAATCAGACCTTTGGTTTACGCCTTAGGAGCTCTCAAAACCACGCAGCAGCGGTACGGACAAAGGAAGAACTTCTGGCTGTTGTGTTCGCACGTGAAAGAATTCCCTGCGATACCTTCGCTAGACACATCATAGTGCGACCGGATCAGAAGGCGCCGATCGGTGTCCAAAATAAGGACTTCAACAGGCTCTCACCAAGATTCAGCGACTTGTGCGACTACAGCAATGCAACATCGCTGTCACCTGCGTAACGTGCAAGCAAATAGCAGCAGAAGCCACAGTGTTATGTGCACCAGACAAATCCAGACAAATGCAAACAGTGAGTCATGATCAAGGTATTCTCGTATCAACTCGAAATCATGAAACTACAGCAAAACATTGTCTAATTACAGAACTGATCGCACAATATCCAACACATAAATGGAGGCATGATACATACAGGATGGGTGGCCTCAGAGGCTTTCAGACGTCGATAGCAATTTCCAGCCATACCATACGGGTCTCCACGAAAGACAAAAGCAGCAACACAAACAAGGTGACTGCCACACATGAAACCTCACGGCACTAATTCTTGTCCAGCCTGTGTGGCCCCACGTCAAGAAAAGATGGAAGACGCCACTTTGGTGAACGTCGGTCCAGAACCAGGAAGGTACACCATGAAGGCAGACATCAGAGACATCTTCTTAAGAATGCACATCCATCAGCGACCAATTGTCGCGTAGGAAACTATCACAGAGGCTTCACGAGAAAACTACGACATAGCTTAGCCAGGCCTACCAGTACGAACGCAGCAAGTTGAGGAACAGCCTCGCCCACTTCAAACTACATGCTCCCGAAGAATGTTCAAGTCTCCTTCTCGCTATCCTAGGTTAAGAAGCGACGCCGCTTCGAACTGAAAAGACTGGCCCACCAAAAAATGGCGTGTTACATATTATCATGTCGCCTCATAGGTCCAGCGATGTTTATTGGTTATAGAGCATCAGAGCTCTAACTAAGCAAACACGTCGGCTAAGCTCCCTCTCCCGAGGGATCACGCTAGGAACTTCTTTCTTTCGTGACATTTGCCTCCACCTTCGCATTTCACCCAGTACAACAGATGGTATTATTTCCCCTTCCACGAAATAAGGCATCGCATCGATTCTCCTGGCAAAGTCTAAGGAAAAAAAAATTAAAATAACCCACCTTACAAAGCGCAAAAGTACAAGAATATTGAAATTTCCAGCGCGCACAGTCAATGAATAATCAGGCTATATCATTAAAACATATCAAAAGAAAACATAAAAAAAGAAATGAATGGTAGGAGCAGTTATGAACGCGCAAAATACAATTTTGTGCGCAGGACATGGACTATGTCCGGGCCTCGGTTGTCTTCGTTTTGATCGTGTTGATGATGCAGTGTCCGGAAGCACTTCGTGGTTTACGTCACTCACGTGGCATAGCATTATATAGACACCCAAGTATGGGCTTCGCAAGTTTTCGGAGAGGCCGCGGTGATGAACAGGGCTCCGCACCAAAACTTTGTCTCCTGGACTATAGGACACGTCTCTGTGGTGGATGCTGTAGCGCTGTGCATCTGCCTACTGCTGCAGACCTATGAGCAGCCGCGTGAGCTGGCAAGCTTCCTCGGCACGCTCTGCCAATTATTCGGCGTCAGTTGTTTGCCATCGGCGTCTTCGAGGAAGCGTAGCGTCCTAAATCGCCTGAAGTTTGCGACCACAGAGAAGGCGAAATGGTGTGAATGGCTTTGTATTTTGAACGGTGATATTAAACGCGACCGCCACGTACGGCAGCATCCGATCTCATGTTTTATGCTGGACGTCGATGTACGTCGAGATCATGACTGCATTGCTTAGTCACTCGGTAAGTGCGTTTGTCCGCGGATGTTAAGGAGTCGTCTTTTCATGCCTGGTGTTGTTTGTTCGAAAAGCTTCATCCAGAATCTGCGCATTGAACGCTATCAGTTATTACCCTAGAGGCAGCACACTGACGCAGTGCGATGTGACACATGAAGAACTTTGGAACCTCGGAAGCTGTGGGTCTTTAAATCACCTCTGTCTTGGCGTAGAATGTTAAATAGTCGGTTACTACCTGTCACCCACTTGTTCCTGTCGGTAGAGAGAGCAGAAGAGCCGAGAACGGCCGTGCCGACTTGGTCAAGTGGTTTGCGAGGTGGGTCAGTTGGTGAAGAAATCCAGCTGGCTCATTGGATGTTGTCTTCCGGCGCTCGCAGTCATGACAGCATTTGACGTACTGCTTGGCGCTTGCGGAATGTCCCGGCCAATAGTACGTCTCGCCCTAGTCTGGCGAGCGTTCGTGAGAAGCCTAGGTGGCGAGATGTGGGATCGTCATGGCTAGAGGCCGGACTTTTAGGCACTAAAAATGGCGTTTTAGGCGCCAAAAATAGGCAGAAAAAACACAGTTTTAGGCCCCCAAAATCGTAAATATAGGCACAATAAATTTTTACAAAAACTCAAATTTTCGAATAAAGACGTGCGCGACCTGGTGTACGACAGGAAAGCAAACAAATGTTATATTTTATGATGGCACAAAGGCATTAATGGTTTAACATAGCCATGCAATGGTACCTATTCGGGTACAGTTTCCAGAACACGGTCTCTCCTTTTATTGTCCAGAATGGTGAGTTAAGTGTCCACCATCGAATAAAGACGCTCCTGGGTCTGTTTTTTTTCGGCATGGCTGGGAAGGGCAGAACAGGATTCAATAGCCAGACCGCTAAAAGGCCAGACGGGTCTGTTAGCCTCGTATTGGCCTGGTCTAATCAGGCAGGGTCAATTTCTCCTATATGTGTGAACACCATAAAGGGCCCCTTAACAGGTTTGAGCGTTTCGAGCTAGAAGTGTAATGCATGCACTGCGCGCTAATGATCTCGTCTGCCAAGATTTGCAACGCTACGCGCCACGGAAGGAGGTGAAATGTCAGACTTGAACGCTGGTTGCTCTTGGTTTCACGGGCGCGCGCAACAATGTGGGGGAGGTGAAGTTCAACAAGGAATGGTCCTGCGTACGGCACAGTAGTACGTGACACCGCGAGAATTATTCGAGGCTACATGTGTAATTTGTGCAATCTGTTTCTTGAACAGAAGAATAAAAGTTAATAGAAATATTAAAACATACAAACAGAATGTGTGCGCGT
Organism: Rhipicephalus appendiculatus; assembly: GCA_030522465.1. Taxonomy (NCBI): domain Eukaryota; kingdom Metazoa; phylum Arthropoda; class Arachnida; order Ixodida; family Ixodidae; genus Rhipicephalus; species Rhipicephalus appendiculatus. Next base: position 805,764 of record JALIZH010026629.1, read on the forward strand.
TATTATTTATTTATTTTTCTTCGAATCGAGAGCGATGCGGTGTTCTCGCCGTTCCCGCGTCGTGCCGGCGCCAGCCCTGACAACGCTTAGCATGGTTTTTGGTGCATCGTCTCTTACAGCAGCTCCAGTGGTGCGACGCGCTGTGTCATGATAAGGATACAGGATCTATGCCAGCCTCTCCAAACGCAAGACGGATCCATCCCCCAGAAACAGGCAGTACACTATAGAGCGAGCGCCCAAACGCTACAACACCGCTTGTGCGAACGACCTGGCTTGGGGATGTCATGTGAACATAGTGTAATCTTGCGTGCGCATGGCGTGTTGATGCGTCTACGTCGTGTGATCTTCCGGCTCCGAGTTTATTTGATACCGAAGAGGGCAGGGAAGGAATTTGGCTTGCGAGTGGCAAGGGTTTCGAGCTCACCTACCGGCATCATTTTTTCGCGGCTCGTAATGAACCAATTAAAAAGTTCTTGTTGTACAAAGCACTTGATTGGGCACTGTTGCGAAATTGGAGTCGCGATCCCACCGCCGGGAACCACCGGTGTGATTCGGGTAGCGTAGCCGGTGGGACCTCGAGTGGGTGACGTGCCCGGTGCATTCATCATGACCACTTGAAGAGAGCAAAAGCTTTATGTACAATATTTACATCGTGTGATCGCAATGACCAGACAAGAACAGCTCATGAACATCTCTCGAACTCTTCGGTGCGCCGCATTAAATCCGAAGGTTGGGGTCCACCCCCACATTCTCCTCTCCACGCCGTGGCCAGGAGTCCTCCAATCCTGCAGGACTGGGAGGAGCATAATGACGACCACGCCCGTGCCTCCAAAGGTCAGTTGACGTCGGTTGGTTGAAGATTCCCCAGGAAGACATTTCGGGGAAATGGCATCTCGTCGACGACGCACGAAGACAGGTGAGGTCAGAAAGTTGACATCGGCACTGTGTCAGCGAGCAGACACCTGCATAACCCCTTCGGGGTATTGACAGCTCGTTCAGGACGCCCCTGGATAGGATAGGCCACACAGCTGGCACCTGCACGGCGCCAGCGAGTCGACACGGCTGGTGCGCAGAGCGCTATTGTTTGTCCCCCCGCACCCTGCTCCGGAATGTTGCTCCTGGTTACGGAGACGGGCGGGTGAACGACGACTCGTGTCGGGCAAGGCGAAGATTCCACGATTCTCGGGATCCGCAGCCTTTCGAAGTACGATGGCAACGTGGTAATTGTGCGAGGCACAACAGCACGCAAACACTTCCAGTACCTGACTAAAATTTCTCATGTGACCCGGTAAAGCGCCCTTTAAGATGTAAATTAGAAACGAAACAAAAGCCATGTGCACATCTCATTCTTTTTTTACCCACTTTCTACTTTCCCCCGATGGCACTCCATGGTTTCGCATTCGTTCTCCATATTCCTGCTGCGCACAGGCACCTGTTTCGTGCCCCCCCCCCCCCTCACCACGCCCAAGTCTTCAAGGAGGTACTTGAATTCAATTGGAACACTGGACTGGAAAACAGGTGGTAAAAGCTGCCCGCCACATCGTCGGCCAAGGACTCCACTCTCCTCTTCTTCCCCTCACCTCTTCCCACCTTTATTTTCCTCTCCCCATTCTACTGTATACGCTGGGACGTGCTCCCATTTAGGGTTGCAGAACTAGCGTCTTTTCCTCTCACCTGCTCTAAGCGCTCGCGCCATGTCATTGCGGTGGGGTAAGGTGACTAGCACGTCCCATTTCACTGCTGCTACCCGCTGCTTCCCGGATGTTTGTTGAACTAGGGAGCTAGGTTGTTGCACCCCATAGAGCTCCGAAACGTCAATTTTGCCCGGTAACATATAATTACGGTCTCCAACTGTACTCGAAAGCAAAATTTGAGGTTAAATAGCGCTTATATAGGCACCAATTTTGAAAATAGGCATTTATGGGCACTTTAGACATTTAGGCACAAACTCCCAAAATAGGCATTTATAGGCACTATAAAACACTATAAAAGCCCTCCTTAACCCCTAATTCATGCTTATATATCAAAGTGGCGCGATAGGAACGCAAGGAAAAAAATAGGCATTTGCCTAAAATCCGGTCTAGAGTCATGGCAAACTGAAGAGGACGTTTACCGCGTGTACCTCTCAACCACAAGGGGGGTTAGGGCGGCTCATAGAACGGGTGTTTTTCTTATACTGGACATTGTCTCGAAGGCAAAAGAACATAACATGCGGGACAGACGGTGGGCTATAATTGCGCTGCGGTCTTGGAAGCGTTTTAGCTTCGTGCAAATTGCTGCGTCTTCGCTTAGTTGTCTGATCAAGTCGGACGTAATAATTGCGCCGAGAAAGCCGTCATCGTCCGCTCCTTCCTGACTGGCAGATTCGGTGCGCGCCTAACAATCTATCAGTGTCTTCATGCTTGGGCCCACACTTATGGATGATGGTTCCATCATATTCCTGCGGGCGCAAGCTCCACCATGCGAGTAGTTCTAAGGGATCACGTAGGTTCGCCAACCAACGGAGTACATGATGGTTCGCCACCACTTTGAATAGACGGTCATAGAGCTAAACCCGAAACTTGGTGATCGCCATACGGCTGCGAAACGTTCTTTCTCTTTGCCCGAGTAATTCGCCTCGTCATGGGACAATGAGTGGCTGACACAGGCTGTCTCAGAATCACCGTCAAAAAAAATTACACCATCTCCCACTAAAGGGAACCATGAAGGGATGCGAAGCAGCATTGGGGGTGCGCACCAAGTTTCTGTTTACGTTCACTCGACCGTAGAAGCCATGCGTCGGCGTCGAGCTACCGCTTCCGCTACAGAGAGACAACGCGAGTCTGCGGTGAGGTTAGCGAGGCTTTCGAGACAACTGCAGCAACCGGGAACCGACGGAGCGACCGCGCGATTCAAGCCAGACTTCCTCGACCGAGCGCATGCGCTTATATGAAATGGGGGAGGGAGAGGAGGGAGTCGGTTTACAGGCTGCAGCGCGGGGGGAGGAGATGAGAGAAGGCGACCGAACGCCTGCGTAAAGGAGGAGAGCTCGCGGCTGCAGCACGGGGGAGGAGGAGAGAAGGCAACCGAACACTTGCGTAAAGGAGGAGATTCAGAAAGGGAGTACGCGCATGCGCAATAAGGGTGGTCAGGACGCACACCACCACCGGATGGAACTCGTCTCTAAGCTGCTTCGAATCTAAATAGCAGTGGCTTAGCTCGGCTATGCCAGGATATACGTAGCGTGAGCCTTCATGTCCGCGACGGCGTCCTGTTGTTGCTGCTGCTGCGATGGTGGGGCCCGTCGCCCGGCGTCCTGGCGATGCCACTTTGCTAGACGTTCCTCCCTTTGCTCTGGTGTCTCCGCAGCACGTTTAGCCTTCTGCCGTCCGTTGTTCTTATGCTAAACCCTAATTACCAGGCAACTACTTCAAGATGCGATCAGTTAGGCTTCTCCGGGTTTCAGCGCCGCTTAGCAGCATTTTCGCTCTCCTTCATGACTATACCACACTGGCAAACACCCGCTGTCCTTCCGTTTTAAATACGAATGCAATTCTTAGTCGGGCTATGTCAGGCGCATCCGGCGGCGTCCACAGAGGAGGAGGAGGAGGAGAGAGTAGGGGAAAGGTCCGCGCGCCGGCAGGTGTTATCTCTCCGCTCTCACTCCCTCTCCCATAGCAACATTTGCGGGCGCGCGCGCTTATCCTCGCCCCTAGCGACCGGGGCATGTGGTGCGAGAGAGTGTAGGAGAGGGTAGGTGCAGTGCTTCGCCGCTCCTTCTCTCGCCGTTCACTCTATCTCCTCCCTGCGCCCCACTCTCCCGTCCGCTCGCGCCTCACTCTCGACCGTTCGCAGGCTGGGCGCCTCTCAAGGGCATGATGACTGTGTAAATAAATGGTTACGGTTGAAATCCTCGTCGCGTCATTAATTTACGCCATTAAAGTTACTACGCCGTGTACTCTCGGCGCAAGAAATGCATGCGCATTTCCTCACGATTCCCTTCGGGGAGGTGGGGGCATTTTTTTCCTTTTCCTCCTGCCCCTCCCCGCTATATGTATACCACCACTGACACGTCTGCGCATGCGTGTAAAATGAGAGGCGCTATCAAGCGGTTCCAGTGCAGCGTCAGACGGCCACTGCGCAATGGACGCGGATAGCTGGGTGCGCGCCGGTGCCAGTACGTCTGCCGCGGCGATGACGTCACTCCTCTGGAATGCGGAGACCGGCGAAGCGCGGGCGGCGGCCGAGGAGCGCGCGCCTCGCGAGGCGGCGGTGGCTCCGGTGCGCCAGCTGTGCGCCGTGTGACGTCACTACTTCTCGCACATGCGCGGCACGGCTTCCGGACTGCCACGCGAAACTCCTCCATCTCGGCCAGTGTAGCTAACGTTACAATATGCAAGAACGGGTGCTGACTGCATGCGCTGTCGTAGTTCGGCAAAAACAGCCTGTTGCTCATCATACGAAACAAATGGCCTGTCGTCTCTGGTAAGGCGAGTGAAGGGTTCCGCTATATTAGAGAAGTCTTGAATAAATTGTTGGTAATAGGCGCACAAGCCTAGAAAGCGTCGGACAGCCTCCTTGTCGGTAGGAGCTGGAAATACGGCTACAGAAGTAAGCTCGTCCTTTGTTCTTGCGTCAATTGGAAATCTTCAGCTCGTCGAATCCTAGCGACCTCGCCTCTGAAGGTCACTTTAGTTTTACCGGCGGGGACTGAGGGACGGCGTGTGAGCATATCGCTAGGGTGGGGGAGAAAATCTCTTCGGCGACGGCGAGTGACTGCAGCCCAGCAGATTTTGGCATGCGCTGCTGATCCAGGTAGTCCTCAATGTGCAGGGTCGATGGCCATATTTGGGTGACGCCGAATATGCAAAAAAGCCCCAAAGCCCAAGGCACCGGCATGGGCACTGGCGGTACAAGTGATATGCTTCACCGCAGTGGAAGGACAAAGGCCGGTGATCTGGAGTGCGCCAAAAATCCGGTTTCCGAGAGGGCGTGGTTCTATCATAGATTATGTGCTGCATTGTCCGAAAGATGTACAACAGGCCCGGCGTAAGCAAAATGGGCCGACGGGCGCGTATCTTCGTAGTAGTGTAGTGGCTGCGCCGTCTCAATGCCCTAGGTGTTGCGTACACCAACAACGGGGGGAGAGGAAGCAGGGCGTTTCAGGGCTTCCGCGTAAGTCACACGGCGGTATTCAGTTGTTACTACCTTAGTGTTGTCAAGAGTAAGAGGGTGATGGAGCGCCTGGTGCAGCTCGTAGTTTATGACGCTTACCGTAGGTAGTGATGGCGCAGCAGCCTTTTAAATGCGAAGCATTTCTTTGCGTACTGTAAGCACTTTTCCGTTTCTATCTACGTATTTATCTATCTATCTATCTAGCCGCCTACGTCTGGGTACTCTCGTGATGGCCTCTTTACCTTGGGGTAGACAAAAATTTGTATGGGAGGGTAAGAGGTATTGACGAATATGTCTGGCTGGTCATGACATGAATAACGTGAAAATCCCGTCGCGTACGTCGTCAAACTCATTTCTCCAGACACGTGTGGCTCATACCCGTATACCACGGGCCACGGAATGCGGGTATGCGCCACCGGACTTAGAACATTTATATCTACTCAGGAACAGCGAGAACACGCATTGGTAACTTAAATGCGAGAGCGTTAAGAGAAACTGACATCGGTGGCCTTGACACTGGTAATTTAATGGCGACAGCGTTAAGAAAAACGGACATCGGTAGCGTTGACGCCAGGAATACAAAGAATATAAATGAGAGTCCCCGAAGGAATCGAACCCAAGCATTCTGCGTGGCAATCAAGCATTCTACCATAGAGCCACTTCAGATCTCGAAACTGCTTTGGCAGAACACCCTATGCAGGCGTAATGTTGCTGAAACGTATAGTGTGGTTGCAGTGCTGGCTATCTAATTTTATAAACATTACATACGTACTATGACGAAGGAATCATGTCGGGTTAACGTCAGTTGTATAATTAAGCACCATCCACTGTAGTTGGTTTACGTAGCACTATCCAGGGTTACCATCCTTGCAAGCACAAGCTCAAAAAATCAGCTTACGGCTTCTGGTGTTGGCAATAGTCATGTTTCTGTTGGCCTCGTTACACAACTGTAGACAACTGGTAATATGAAACATATGCGACTCTTCAACATGTCTGTGCGTGCAACATTTGTACATATCTTTGCGTCATTGCATATCGTTTCGCTCAATAAAAAAATTACAACCGCCAACTTACCTCCGGATGCTTCGCAGAACATCGATTCCCATGGTACTTGGGATCTGCCCAATTTTTCAACTCTGCGTAGTATAGACGGAATAAGTTCTCGCAGACACTTGGTGTTGTTCCCATAGCCGTGAAAATAACAGCAGCGGACGTAGTGCTCATTTGTCGCTCAGACAGGGTGGACCAATACTGAAGGATCTTTTCCATTGTGGCAGCCCTATAAGACCTCAGCGACCGTCTTCGGAGGGCTGCGTACGCTCCTTGACTCCTCGCGTTAGATGACGCAACTTCTCCTCCGTCATTATTGGATCAGCTTATCTGAACAGGCACGTCATCACAATTTGATTGGGCATTTGGGTGTGGGCCTGCACCGCTCGTTCCAATCATTCCCGGCGATCAGCGCTGGTTTATGTGTCCAGAAGCCGATAGCAGAAATCGCGACTATTCGGCTGTTCCCCAGAGTCTTAATAGCATGTTCGTGCTCCATTCTCCAAGCAAAAGTACACGCGTCGTAGTTTGGCTGCATCGTCCCATTGATTTGTAGCGCCGCGCCGCTCTGGAAAAACTACAGCGCAAAGAAGAAGACAACCGCGTGGCTCGGGGTGCGCGAGCCACGAGGCTGGACAGAACGCGCTCACGGGACCTGGCGGTTTGGACGCCGGCAGCCGCTGTCGCTCCGCTTAGTCTTCCCGAATAAAGTGGCGAGACGCCGCCTTGACGACGTCTCTCACGTTTCGTTTCTCGTTACAGTGGTGACCCGGAGGACGCGCCCTTCGACGAGCGGCCGCTGCCATGCTTCCGCGACTCAGCCCGCCAGTGAAGCCTTTCCACCCGGCCTACCCCCCGAGCGTTCTTCTACCACCTCGACGCCCTTCTCGCGCTGAATGGCGTCAGGGCACAGCCGACGATGCACGTCATCCTACTCGACGCCCTCCCTGTTGAGTTGCGTCATATCGCACCCACATCAAGCTCCAGCCCGCAGCCACACGTCGACCTCGGCGCTGCGGTGCTAGCCTGCTGCAGCCACACCTACCGCCCGCTTCCGGGGACCCTCGACTTCCAGGTTTCCCCTGCATCGCAGCGAGTGGTACCGAACGGCCCGCAGCCCTCACTTGAACATGAGCGTGCTCTCCCGGCTACGACTCCTTCTACCTCGGGTCCGGACACAGGAGCACCCATTCCTGCGCCCGACCATGACGACCAGGTAGAAGACGCCCCTACTTTGATTGACATTCCCGCGGACGTCCGCGGGTGTCCCCAAGGGTAAGAGGGTCCGTCACGCATGCCTGCCACCCACCCGTCTTCTCCAACCTCGGCGGCCCGTAACACCTCGACGCTGACATACTCTACGCCGGCTACCTCGCCGCACGCCATGGAGTCTACCACGGCCGCAGACACCGTCCCGCCCGCCATTCGGCCACCAGCCGCGGAGGCGTCGCCGTCGACGTTGTCCCTCGAACCTGATTTTACATCAACTTCGACACTGTGCGCCTCCGGCCGCCTGCGACCAGCATCATCCTCAACCAGCATCATAACCAACTACGGCCGAACGTTTGGGATGCGGCCACCATGACCGAAACTCTCGAGGCCCGCTAATCTGGCTCGCCAAGGGTGGAGCAGACCACGTGTGCCCTACTAACCACGCAGGCAGACAACCAGCCTGCCGGGCCGCGGACTCCATCTGACGTACCTTGCCGTCCCTCTCCTGTATCCAGTGCGCTTCCTGTCGACCCCAAGATCTATTCTCACGACCAATGGCCGCTCAAGCGCAATCATTGGAACCCCTCTATTTCGGCCCCCCGCGCACGTTCAACATACACCGCGGCGCTTGGGTTCAGGCCGACGATGACATCCACGTTCATTCGACTCTGCCGTCCTTGAGGTGTCCCGCCTTCAAGCCGCTGTCTACTCGAGTCACCTGCACCGAAGTACGCACAACGGTCGTCTTCGCCCACTGTGTTTCTCTCAGTGCCGCCCGCCAGAACAATCATGAAGACCCTGTGCCCTTTCATGTTGATGACGGGGACTGTCCACGGACCCCTCTGTTTCGCGACACATCTTTTGTATAGATGCTTCAAATCGCGCAAAGCGCTAGGGGGGGGATCCTATGTAGCGCCGGGCCGCTCTGGAAAAACTACAGCGCAAAGAAGACAACCCCGTGGCTCGGGATGCGCGAGCCACGAGGCTGGACAGAACGCGCTCACGGGACCTGGCGGTTTTGGTCGCTGGCCGCCATCGCCGCTCCCCTTCGGCAGTTCCTAATAAAGTGGGGAGATCGGCACGGCCACGTAGGCCGCCCTCACGACGTCTCTCGTCTCCAGTCTCGCTACAGATTCAAGGCCGCCACCCGCTCGAAGTCGACCAACCAGTCTCCGACGTCTTCGAGCACTAAGCCATGGAACGGCGTCAGAACCCGTAGACTCTCAAGTATGTACCCGTTGATCATCGTGTTTTCTGCAACGTTTTGGCTGATTTAGGCGGAATAATATGTAATACCGGTTTTAGCGGAGCGAACCGGAACGTCAACGTGCGGAGGCAGTCTCTTGATCATGCGGCTGACCCCATGCACCGGTGCGTTCACTGACACTGGTATTGTGATGCGGCTTCCAGGGGCGTGGAGGGGCTGCAACATCCGTGAGAGCTATCAAGGGCCTCCACTACTTGTGACGTTGCCTAAGTGGTCCAGGCGAGGTTTATGGGCCATAGAGCAGCAGGGCTCCTTGCAAACGCGTCGGTTAACCTCGCTCTTAACCCATTAAGGACCACGAAAGAACTACTGGTCCGATTTTATTGACATTTTGCTTATTTAATTAACCACAACAGATAACCGCACGTGCAAATTTTCATAGAGTTACGTGTGTTTCTTCAGGAGTTATAATACTGTACTATAAAAAGTACGCTGGGCCTTCGAGATAGCAACGGGCAAGGTGACTTGATGCAAGAATGGCGAGTACGCTGGGCCCTTGCGACACGAATAACAAAGTCATCTTGAACCATGTAACTTAATCAAGGACCAGTGCTTTAGGGAAAGCGTAACGTGACGCTTTTCGCCACAAAATTTCGATGTATTTTGGCAGAATTCAACTGTTTTACCGGCTTCTTGTGAAAATGTCCGTATGGATAGAGGGTAATAGCAAGCACAGTGGAATCTGGAGAGCTTCGATACTTCTCTGAAGTACAACAAGGTGCAGTCAGTGTTTTGCTGTTATGCGACTAAAAGACAATAGTCAACGCGTAGAGGGTCTGCTAAAACCTACAATGTGGTAGCAGACCCTTTATGCGTTGTGTGCGGCTATTTCGATCATCTGGGTAAATAGGGGCAGGTACCACTTTTTCTCAGGGATGAAAATTTTTTAGTCATTCGCAGCTTGATCGTAGAGCTCACACCCCCCTCATGGCATTGTTACTGCGGATGAAGAAGGAGGACAGTGGCACTACATTTTTTTTCTTTTCAGTGAATGGCCACCACGATACAGAGCATAGTGACTCAACTGTGTAGTCTTTCGTCAGCATAGCAATTATGCTGTTGTCTTTGCCATTTTCGAAAAAAAGGTGCTTTCCTGAGTCAAAACAGAAGTTATCTTACCACGCTCCTTTCGTTCCGTGTTTTTTTATCGTTAGCAGAGGGCATCCATTCGTACCGTCGTCATTCCCCTCCTCCTCCTAAGTTCCCATGTTAGGGTCAGAATCGCCGATTAAAACATCAGGAGGCTCTCGTATATCATAGCGACATCTTTCCCAGCCTCATGAGTCTGAGATAACCGAAAAAACGACATTCATAACAAAAAAAAGGCTGTTGAATCTATGATGCAACGCACAACAAGAGTTACATGTATGCTCGGACGAAGTCCCATTGTACTAAATAAAGTACAACAACATTTGTTTACTCCTCACAGCAAAATAATGCACTCTATAAGCTTCTCGCGCTTTGCAGGGATTGAATTGCTCTTCCTGAAGCAGAAGCTGTCCGTTTTTTCAACATATAAAATGCAGAACTTCAAATTAATTTAGAAAAAGTAGTACTGACCATGTGCGTTTAACAGGCTCTCAATTTCCTAAAGTTTGACGACTCATAAAACAGAAAAAACATAACCGAGTCAATATTCGAAATTAGGATTTTCTTGCTGCAATCTTTGGCATCATAAATTATAATGAGCAAGATCAGAATATTCTGTTTTGTATTTTCTATGCCCGAAAAAGGAAGTGTACTTTTTTAAAGTACAGTGGGCCCTAATGGGCTAAGAAGGATAGCGCGTGCACTAATTTCTTTCGTGAGATGTGCCTCTTCCCATGCATTTCACCCACTACAGTAGGTGGCAAGATGTAGCAGTGATCCAGCTATTTCTCTAATGCAGTCCTATATGCGTTAACCTTGAGCTAAAGGACAAAAACTAGCGCCCCCCTGCGTACGCTTCCGCAGCATGTATCTGAAGATTAAAATTCTCCACAGGTTCTCTCGACTGGGTCGTTCTTGTATCCATCGCGGTCCAACAACAACGCAACATACAAATTCGAGCAAGCCACCTCGGCGACCGTTCCAGGAAGTCGGGATGAACCTACCGGGGCCGTTCCTAACGTCGACATGCAGAAATAAATGGATCGTCGTAACTACCGACTACCTACTCTGCTTTGCGGAACGAGAGCCCTGCCCAAAGTCAGTGCCACCGAGGTTACCAAGTTCTTCGTTGAGAACACCGTCATTTCGTCATGGCGCCCGAATATTTTTATCACTGACAGCGGGCCGGCCTTTACGGCTAACCCAACTCAGGTGATCTTGGGATAGAGCCAGACAAGCCACTGCCGCACCACCACCTACCACCTACAGACTAATGACCATAACGAGTGCCTGAAGAAGACTTTCACCTTCATGCTAGCCTTGAACGTCGACGTCGAACACAAGACGTGTGATGCCATCCTCCCATACGTGACTATCGCATACAACCCGGCTGTAGAAGAAACGACGCAGATGACGCCTTAAAGTTGGTCAACGGAAAGAGCGCACCAACGACGCTCGACGCCATACTACACAACATCACCGATGAAAACCTCAACGTCACCGTCTAATTTCAGTGCGCTGAAGAAGCCAGACAACTGGCCCGCGTGCGCACCAAGACCCAGCGAAGGAACGGCAGCTGTCACTACAATCTTCGACGACGCTGCATGGAATACCAACCTGGTGACCGTGTCTGGGTCTGGACGCCATTACGCCGACAAAGACTTAGAGGGACACTTTATCTAACCATACTTTGTATTGCGCAGTGTATCTAGACGTATCGGCGCACTCGACTACAAGGCTGTCCCCAACGTCATGACGAACTCTTAGCGGCACCGTGCACGCCCCAAGGTCGTGCATGTGGGTGCCTTAGACCATTCTCTGCGCGTTAAAAAACCTGGGTACTCCAGTTTTTGCTTACGTTATTATAGATAATTCAAATTGCACGTATAGTTTTGGCTTCCATGTGCTCATTTAGGCATCCGGTCAATCCTTTTCAGAGGGGGCATCGCCACACACGCTTATTGTGTGATAGTGATGTACTTGTGTTTCGCCTACAGAAGCTTTGATCAATGCTAGGCCCTGACTGTGTTGAAATGTTTCAGCAGTATCGGGATTGTTTGAGCTCAATCTCTTATTATTACACTCAGCATGAGAATGAAGTTTATTCGAGAGCTTACGAGAGAAGCAGCAATAAAACTGAATGTTCAATGCAGAATGTAAAAATGCCGGCCCACCTTACCGCAGACCAGATTATCGATGGAGAGCTCTCTGCTCGCTGCTATCAGTGTAGAGTGTGTATTGATGTAGTTTGATTTTTCGTTTCCCGGGCACACGTTCGCCCAAAAAAAAGTTTTGTCTAGAACATGCTGACTAGTGCCTTCTTCCATGTCATGAACACGTGATAATATGCCTTCCGTCGCAACTCCTCGCGTGATATGACGGTCTCGCGAGAAGGTCTCTGGCATCACTAAATCTCTTTTAGCCCCCGAAAGCGCAGCACACACCCATGGCGATCAAAAGCGACTCTACCCTTGCAGTCGAATTTATGTCGCAACACGAAGCACACGGAGCAGCCACTACGTATACACGTGATACATGCGCTCTTCGCCAGTGCGCGGAGAGAGCAAGTGCAAAGATGGCGATCGGGAGTAACTGTAGACAAACGAAGCCTGCGCGCTGTCTGACGTGACGCTAGTTGGCCATTACAGATGTGGCGTCAGGATCAGAGGGGGCAGTGGAGGGAAAAAGAGAGGCTACAGGCTTTCTTCCAAGTATGTCGCTAATTTACGGAGTTGCGGAGGCTTTTGGTAGGGATGGTTCTTGTTTTTCCTCGCCGTGATCCCCGGCGCACGGCATGGAGGTTCATTCGGTATGAAGCAATGACCAGCTCGTGGATGCAGTGTAGCGAAAGAAAAAGCGGAACGAAGGACGACCGCGTTTGGATCTTCGAATGCGTATAACGGCACTATTGCGGCACAATATCGCGCAATGTTTGCGACGACGGATTTTTTCGTGACTCCTGTAGTACTTCATTACCACAAAGGAGTTTCGACTTTTGGGTGGTTTGTGTATATGCACTTTTACGCCTGATTCTATGACTTGTTCTATTATTTATACTTTTCTGTAGGATAGGCGCTGTGTTCATTACGGCAATGCTCTCGGTGTATGAAACCATTATTAATTTTCACTTTGTTTCCGCAGGTGATGGGGACCCATGTTCATTTGGTTGCATGAAAGGCTTCACCTGTGACGGCGAGAAAGACCAGTGCACAAACATATCCCTGATAGAAAAAATTGCCAGCAATTGAGTAGCTTTGCACCAGAATTTTTTTCTTCAGGTTATCCTCCATTGGGTTCAAGAAGAATGCTTCGATAGGAACAGAATCACGGTTGGAATAAAAATGAACAAATTGATTGTGAATATATTGCAACTTTCAGGCTCCACTTTCGTGTAAGCATTATAATTTGGTACAGCAATGGTTTTAGGAAAGAGTGGTATGTTCTGCTCTTCGAACTCGCATCGGCTATGTTTATACGGTAATGTTCCAAATGAAGTAACTTACTTTTGTTTTCTGATCTTCACGGAGTAGTAAACGCGGCAATATTGCATTTGAAGAAGAGCCGATCATAGGTTTGCCTATTTCTTACAAAATGAAACATTGCAATGGACACCGCCTGTACAAAGCCTCTTTTTACAGCGAAAGCTCTATATGGCTGTTGAATATTGTCACGTGATTATGCGTAATACACAACCTCTGTCTACAGGAGCACTGTACGTCGAGTCAACCGATCATCAGAAACACGAGCTCATCGTCTTCTCAACTTCCTTGTCCTCTCTTCGGTTGCACAATGGCACATACGCACATTGGCATAGCTCCATCTCATTCCATGCCCGTGGCATTACCCCCCCCTTCCAAAAAAAAAAAAAAGGCACCGTCTGATGCTCAGTGCTAACTAGAACGGAAAATAATCGCGCGCACGCACAAACACACATGATGCGGCAGTGTCAAGTTGTTCTAAAGATCATTCAAGAAGACTGGAAGAATTGTCAACGGTGGTAGTGCGGCTTCATTCTCGACACATGAACGTTGTCCGCTTGCTGTGAACGACGGGATCGCGGAGCTGTGTCTTCGGGCAGGACTTCATAGTTGACGTCGTTGAGGCGCCGTAGTACTCTATAAGGACCGAAGTAGCGGTGAAGTAACTTTTCCGAGCGACCCCTTTGGCGAATGGGGATCCACAGCCACACTAGATCACCGGGTTCGTAAATAACATGGCGATGACGAGAATTGTACCTCCGCGAGTCGATGCGTTGTTGGTTTTGGATCCGCTCGAGTGCAAGCTTGCGGGCCGCGTCTGCGAGCCGGATAAAGTCGTTCGAATCAGTGGTAATGTCATCCATGTCGGGTAAAAGCATTGCATCCAGCATCGTAATTGCTTCTCGGCCGTGAAGCAACCGGAAAGGGGTGAACCCTGTAGTCTCTTGAACCGCCGTGTTGTAAGCGAACGTAACGTATGGCAGAACGTCATCCCAGTTTTTGTGATCGCGGTCAACGTACATGGATAGCATGTCAGCGAGCGTCTTGTTTAATCTCTCCGTCAGACCGTTGGTTTGTGGATGGTATGCGGTCGTTTTGCGATGAGCGGTTCCGCTAAGCCTCATGACATCTTGCATCAGTTGTGCTGTAAAGGCTGTTCCACGGTCAGTGATGACAACTGTTGGCGCTCCATGGCGGAGGACGATGTTGTTCATGAAAAAGCACGCAATCTCATTGGCGGTACCTCGTTGTAGGGCTTTCGTCTCGCAGTACCTCGTCAAATAGTCAGTAGCGACTACGATCCAGCGGTTGCCATCATGTGACTTCGGGAAGGGCCCGAGCAGGTCCATGCCGATTTGTTCGAATGGTTGTGATGGCGGCGCAACAGGCTTCAAGAAACCAGCGGGGCGCACAGGTGGGGCTTTACGGCGCTGGCAATCATTACACGTTTTAACGTAATGCTTGACATCCCGGACGAGCTTTGGCCAGTAGCAGTGTGTACGAATCCGGGCAAGGGTACGCGCGAATCCCAAGTGGCCGGACGAAGGCTCATCGTGGCAGGCAGATAAAATGTCAGCACGTAGCGCTGATGGAACGACGAGCAGGTGTTCGGTCGCATAAGGTTTGAAGTTCTTTTTGTAGAGGATGTCGTTACGAAGACAAAATAACCCTGAACGTGCGAATGCCCGCGGTGGACTCGAGCTGCGGCCTTCAAGGTATTTGATAAGTTGTCCAAGCTCTGAGTCGTTCCGCTGTTGTTGGGCCAAGTCAGATTCACTGACAGCACAGAGAAAACGGCCGTCAGAGTCGTCATCGCTTGATGTCGTTGCAAGTGGAGCGCGCGAAAGGCAATCGGCGTCAGTGTGCCTGCGGCCAGACTTGTAGACGACTGTTACGTCAAATTCTTGAAGACGCAAGCTCCATCTCGCGAGGCGGCCTGAAGGGTCCTTGAGATTGGCCAGCCAGCAGAGGGCATGGTGGTCTGTAACGACTCTGAACGGACGACCATACAGATACGGTCGGAACTTTGATATCGCCCAGATAACAGCAAGGCATTCCTTCTCCGTGGTCGAGTAGTTAGCTTCCACCGATGACAGAATGCGACTAGCATAAGCGATGGGACGCTCGACGCCGTCTTGCCACTGGACGAGCACTGCACCAAGGCCGATGTTGCTTGCGTCAGTGTGCAGTTCGGTGGCGGCATCTTCATCAAAGTGTCCTAGTAAGGGCTCAGTCTGGAGGCGCTGCTGAAGCTCGGAAAAAGCGTCTCTTTGCTCTGGACCCCAGATAAAAGGAATATCCTCTTTCGTTAGGCGGGTGAGGGGTTCGGCGATGTTCGCGAAGTTCTGCACAAAGCGCCTGTAGTATGCGCAGAGGCCTAAAAATCGGCGC
The DNA here is from genome assembly GCA_030522465.1 of Rhipicephalus appendiculatus. Lineage (NCBI taxonomy): Eukaryota > Metazoa > Arthropoda > Arachnida > Ixodida > Ixodidae > Rhipicephalus > Rhipicephalus appendiculatus. Next base: position 821,406 of record JALIZH010026629.1, read on the forward strand.
ACATCCCGTTTGTTGGAAGGCGGGGGAAATGCAGCAACAGCCATTGTCTTTTCTGGGTCTGGCCGAATGCCGTCGTGACTGACGAGGTGGCCGAGGAACTTTATTTCCTCGTAGCCGAAATGGCATTTCTCCGGTTTTAGTGATAGGCCTGCGGATCGAATTACGACGAAGACAGACTGAAGTCGCTGTAAATGTTGCTCAAATGTTTTCGAAAAGACAACGACATCGTCTAAATAGACGAGGCACGATTCCCACTTCAGGCCAGACAGCACGGTGTCCATCATCCTTTGGAATGTCGCCGGAGCAGAGCACAATCCGAACGGTAGCACTTTAAATTCGTAGAGGCCATCAGGAGTTATGAACGCTGTTTTTTCACGGTCCCGTTCATCGACCTCGATCTGCCAGTAGCCGCTTCGCAAATCCATTGATGAGAAATATCGGGCATGTCGAAGTCGATCCAGTGAGTCGTCTATGCGTGGGAGAGGGTAGACGTCTTTCTTCGTCACTTTGTTGAGTTTCCGGTAATCCACGCAAAATCGAAGAGTGCCGTCCTTCTTTTTAACAAGTACGACGGGGGACGGCCATGGGCTGTTCGAGGGTTGGATTACGTCGTCGTCGAGCATCTGCTTCACCTGAGAACGTATCGCCTCTTGTTCTTTTTGCGACACTCGGTAGGCGTGCTGGCGTACTGGCCGTTCGGTAGGGTCCGTTATAATGCGGTGCTTCACGGTTGGAGTCTGCTTGGTTTTTGAAGTGGACGCAAAACAGTCACTGAACGTGCGTAAAATCATGCGTATCTGTTCCTTCTGCGCGGAGGAGAGCTTCGGATTCACATCAACTGTGCTGGCCACTGCAGTGTCACATTCGGCGGCTGTGGTAATCAGAGCGATAGTAGAAAATGCTTCGTCCCCAATGGCTTCGAAGTGCGCGATCGCTGTTCGCTTTGCCAAGTGTTGGTACTCGCCGCTGAAATTCGTGATTAAAAGCTGAGTCCTGCTATGTTTCAGCTGGACGACAGCGCGAGCGACACAGATTTGGCGAGCCAAGAGCACCGATAGGTTAGCTTCGGCGATACCGCTACTGTTGTTATCGCAGTCGCTCTCTACAGTTACCAGCATACTGGCTCGCGGCGGAAGTGCGATGGTGTCGTCAACAATTCGAAGTACCGTGGTCTGCGCATCGGTATCGTTTTGTCTGGGCGCATGGTCGTCAGAAAACGTTATAAGCAGGTCTCGAAGGTTAATAACGGCGCCATGCTCGCGGAGGAAATCCATTCCAAGGATAACTTTTGGGGAGCATTGGCGCAACACGACGAAAGAAGCAGTGTACGTTGATTCACGAATTTGAAGCCGTGCGGTGCATCTTCCCAGCGGTGTCAATAGGTGCCCTCCCGCTGTCCGAAGGTTGGGTCCATGTCCCCAAGGTGTCGTTACTTTTCGTAGTTGAGCAACGAGGTCAGCGCTTATCACGGAATAATCGGCGCCCGTGTCTACCAGAGCGGTTACCGGGTGGTTGTCGACGAGAACGGATATGCGAGCAGATACACCTTTGTCGTCGATGGTATACGTCGGCGAAAGCAAGTCGTCGGATGTCGGCAGGCAGTTCGGAGGAGGGTCTTTTAACAGTCGATTAACAGCGGCCTCACCCCCGGGGGTCGCTGTTCTTAGTTTCCCCGGCGCGGGTGCGGGCTCGGGGACCTAGGCAATCGTCCCGCAACGACGTCGGCAAAGGTCGAGTGTTGGCCAGGTGACATGGAGCGCCGTGGAGACGGCGACGGCGACGGCGAGCGGGATTGACGTGGCTGAAGGGTTGATGACTGCTGGCTTGCCAAATACTCGGCGATAGCACGGGGTCGCTCACCATCCCGGGGTCGACGAGCATCTGGACGAAAGCCGGGAAGGCCCATGTGCCGGTACGCACACTCACGGTAGACGTGACCTGGTTCACCACAATGATAACAGAGGGGCCGGTTGTCGGGAGCGCGCCATACACTGGATTTGCGTACATTAAGTCGTGCGTTCCCCGTACTGCGGCGGGCCTGAGTAGAACGGCGTCGTCTGCTGGATCGACGGACGGAACGGATAGCCGACAGCCGGTGCAGGAGTACGCAACGCTTCCGCGTACGTTAAAAGCGGAGCCTCAGCTGGGGGCGGAGCCACCAAGGGCTGAACCAGGTGCCGGACCTCTTCGCGGACGACATCCGTTAGAGCAGCCACATGGGGCTGAGACGACACTGTGTGCAGCTTCTGCAGCTCCTCGCGCACAATACTGCGCACGAGCTCCTTAAGGTCGTCCCTTATGGTTGTGACGTCAGGTGCGGCCAGGGGCGATGACACAGATGCAGATGCAAGACTGCCAGGGCGCTCATACTGAGAAGATCGCTGCCTTAGCATTCGCTCCATTGTCGTGGCTTCATGGAGAAATTCCGCTACAGTGCTTGGAGGGTTGCGCACGAGTCCCGCAAACAATTGCTCTTTAACGCCCCGCATCAGTAGGCGCACCTTCTTCTCTTCTGTCATTGAGGGGTCAGCTCGCCGGAACAGCCGGGACATGTCCTCAACGAACATGGCAACACTCTCGTTCGGGCGCTGATTTCGGGAATTGAGGAGACGTTCTGCTTGCTCCTTTCGGTCAGAGCTTCGGAAGGTATTCTGCAGCTGGGTGCAGAACTCTGGCCAGGTTGCCATAGTGGCTTCATGGTTTTCGAACCAAGTGCGCGCAGAGTCCTCGAGATAGAAGTAGACGTACCGAAGCTTTCGGTGCTCGTCCCATTCATTGACGCTGGCACAACGGTTGTAGTGGTCAAGCCAGTCGTCGACATCCTCGTAAGGGTCACCATGAAACGGCCTCGGGGTTCGCGGGGCGTTCAAAAACCATGGAGGCAGAGTCGATGTCTCTTGAGTCTGTGTTCCCGCACTTGCCATACTTCTGTTGAGTTGTGGAAGAAGACCGAATTCAGGTGGTAGGCCTAGTTGCCGCCGGCTACGTCGTAAGTCAGCTGGTTCTTCCAAGGCGTCACTATTGCCGGGATCTTCCTGCTGGTTGCAGTGCATACAACACTACCCCGCACCTCCACCAGAAAATGTCACGTGATTATGCGTAATACACAACCTCTGTCTACAGGAGCACTGTACGTCGAGTCAACCGATCATCAGAAACACGAGCTCATCGTCTTCTCAACTTCCTTGTCCTCTCTTCGGTTGCACAATGGCACATACGCACATTGGCATAGCTCCATCTCATTCCATGCCCGTGGCAATATTGTTGAATGTGTATTTGAAGAAAGAAGAGAAGGAAGAGTGGGCACGAGAGGAGAGCTCTCGCAGGGTGTGCCGAAACGAACGTTTGTCTAGCATGGACGCGTGTTCTTTTCTGAGTTATTAAACCTTTGCTATTTTCCACTATACCGGCGAAGAAACCTTTATTCTACATTTCATCGTGCCGAGAAACCCGGGACTCTGCGATTCAAGGGACCTGACGAAAGGACTTCGCCCGCAACGAAGATGAAGCGCATCAAGGGCAAGCGAACGACTCAGCGAGCTCTGCACACGCGTCTACGAAACGAGGCTCGACAACTCATCGAATCCAACCATTTTGCATCATCGGAGGCAGAGCTGCAAGAGCTTCTCTATTACGTGCGCATGGAGGCGGAGGCTCGTGAAGGAAGTGCCTTTTTTTGACGCCTATAATCCTGGTGCCCGAGATTACCGAGAAGGCACGTTTCACAACGCTCTACCTACGGCTTCTGGTTTGATCAGCCAGGCAACAATCAAAAAAGGTACCTGCTTCTTCTGCCATTCTGCAGCGCACACCACAGAGTCATGCACATCCGACCTTAGCTTGCATGAAAGGAAGAACCACCTAGCCAAGGCCGGTAGATGCTTCAGATGCACAGCCAAAGGGCATCGCTCTAAAGACTACCATCGTCGTGTCACTCGTTAGAAGTGTAAAGGAAGGCATGCAAACGTTGTTTGCAACCCAGACTACAATCAGAAGCAGCCGTCAAACGAAGCAAGGAGCCCTAGCTCGCATAACTCCATGAATGAGTCGTCATCGCAATATTGTCACGTGGTCGTGACGTCGACAAAGGCAGCAGGCTACGTGTCCAGGATGAAATTGTTTATTAGGCCGAACTTGTGGCCGATAAACGGAAAGTAAGATTAGAGCAATACACGCTGGCACTGATAGCGGCGAACAGAGCGTCGGCCGTCGATCAATTGAACTTCGTTGGAACGCGCCGGCTTTTATAAAAACGCGTCGAACATTCTAGCCTTATCACTAGTCGTCGCACAAGCTCTGGAATAATCTTGAGTGTTAGCGTCTAGCGTGCAATCTTAAAACGATCTACTACAACCGAGAAGCTTCTGGAACACTAAGGCGCGGTCTGCGCCAAGTACTGCTGATAGTCTTTGTGGGCGGAAACCGAATACAGTAAAAGAATCGCGCGTGGCATTGCCCTCCCCCCCCCCCCCCCTGAAAAGGCATCGTGCCGATGCTTAGAACAGAACACATGGGAAAATTACATGCAACAATAAATAACGACAATAAATCAAGAAAATTCAATACACTATACGCACAAGCAAGAAAGTCCAATGACAGAAAATTACAGTCCTCAGGTTCACTACCGCGCGTAAAAAGGCTTGAGGCGCACGACATGGACGACTTCAGGTGGCGCAGTGCGCCGTTGAGAGTTCGAAATGCCGTCGGGGACAACCTCGTCGTCGAGTGTGCCGAGACGTCGAAGCACCCTCTACGGTCCGAAGTATCGTCGCAGAAGTTTTTCACTAAGTCCACGTCGTCGTATCGGCGTCCACACCCAAACGCGGTCGCCGGGCTGATATTCCACGAAGCGTCGCCGAAGATTGTAGCGGCGGCTGTCCGTCGTCTGCTGATTCTTGATTCGCAGGCGGGTGAGTTGTCGGGCTTCTTCGGCGCGCCGTAGGTAGGCGGTGACGTCGGTGTTTTCATCGTCGGTGACGTTTGGTAGCATGGCGTCAAGCGTCGTTGCCGGGCTCGATGGCGTCATCTGCGTCGTTTTTTGTACGGCCGTGTCGTACGCGAAGGTCACGTACGGAAGGATAGTGTCCCACGTCTTGTGCTCGACGTCGACGTACATGGCCAGCATGTCGGCGATGGTCTTGTTGAGACGCTCGGTGAGGCCATTGGTCTGAGGGTGGTAGGCGGTGGTCCGGCGGTGGCTTGTTTGGCTGTATCTCAACATCGCCTGAGTTAGGTCAGCAGTAAACGCCATACCTGTGTCGATGATGAGAACCTCTGGGGCGCCATGTCGAAGGACGATGTTCTCAACGAAGAACTTGGCTACCTCGGCGGCACTGCCTTTAGGCAGGGCCTTTCTTTCGGCGTAGCGGGTGAGGAAGTCGGTAGCCACGACGATCCATTTATTTCCGCAAGTCGACGTTGGCAACGGCCCCAGGAGGTCCATCCCCATTTGCTGGAACGGTTGCCGAGGAGGCTCGATCGGCTGAAGGAAGCCTGCTGGTCTTGTGGGCGGTGTCTTCCGTCGCTGACAGTCTCGGCACGTCCTTACATAGCGGGCGACGTCGGTGGGAAGGCGCGGCCAGTAGTACTTTTCCTGTACTCTTGCGAGTGTGCGGGAGGTGCGGGAAGTCCGAGGTGTCCAGCCGTCGGGTCGTTATGTAGTGCCTGGAGGATTTCTGGTCACATTGCTGCAGGCACTACGACAAGGTAGTCGGCTCGAAGTGGCGAGAAATTCTTCTTTATGAGAATGCCGTTTCGCAAGAAAAACGACGAGAGTGCTCGCTTGAATGCCTTTGGAACAATGGCGGTCTTGCCTTCGAGGTACTCCACAAGGCCCCTGAGTTCCGGATCGACTCGCTGTCGTTCGGCGAAGCCGTCGGCACTTATGGTTCCCAAGAAGAAGGCATCCTCGTGGTCGTCCTGCGGTGGCGGGTTGACGGGGGCGCGAGACAAGCAGTCGGCATCAGAGTGTTTTCGTCCGGACTTGTAAACGACGGTAACGTCGAATTCTTGAAGTCTCAGACTCCATCTTGCGAGACGACCGGAAGGGTCCTTCAGGTTAGCTAGCCAACACAAGGCGTGGTGGTCGCTCACAACTTTGAAGGGCCTGCCGTAGGGGTAGGGGCGAAACTTTGATGACGTTGCCCAGATGATGGCAAGCCACTCCTTTTCTGTTGTGGAATGCTTCCGCCTTGGATAGCGACCGGCTAGCATAACTGATAACCGTTTCCACGCCGGCAGTTCTCTGGACAAAAATGGCGCCGAGTCCTACACTGCTTGCGTCGGTGTGGATTTCCGTGTCGGCGTGTTCGTCGAAATGCGCAAGTATTGGAGGCGTCTGCAGGCGTCGTTTCAATTCTTGAAATGCTTCGACTTGCGCCACTCCCCACTTGAATTCCACGTCATTTTTCGTGAGCTGAGTTAATGGCTCGGCGATGCGTGAAAATTCCTTGACGAAGCGTCTATAATAGGCGCACAAGCCGAGAAATCGGCGGACGGCCTTCTTGTCGGTGGGCGGCGGGAAGGCAGCGATTGCAGCTGTTTTTCCGTGGGTCGGGGCGAACTCCATACTTGCTGATGACATGACCCAAGAACAGAAGTTCCTCGTATGCGAAGCGGCACTTTTCTGGCTTCAGGGTGAGTTCAGAGGCCTTGATTGCTTGAAGTACAGCTTCAAGGCGCCGGATATCTTCGTCGCAGTTTGAAGAAAACACAGCGACGTCGTCCAAGTACACAAGGCAGGTCTGCCACTTCAAGCCGGCCAGTACACTGTCCATAACCCGTTGGAACGCCGCAGGTGCCGAGCAAAGACCGAAGGGCATGACCTTGAACTCGAATAGGCCGTGTGGTGTGATAAAGGCAGTCTTCTCTCGATCTCTCTCGTCGACCTCGATTTGCCAATAGCCGGTCTTCAGGTCCATCGATGAAAAATACTTCGTGTTGTGGAGTCGGTCCAGGGCGTCGGCGATACGTGGGAGAGGATACACGTCCTTCTTCGTGATTTTTTTTCAGGCGGCGATAATCGACGCAGAAACGGAGGGTTCCGTCCTTTCTTCACTAACACCACGGGTAACGCCCAAGGACTCTTCGAAGGCTGGATGATGTCGTCGCGTAGCATTTCGTCGACTTGCTGCTTTACGGCCTCGCGTTCTCGGGTTGAAACTCGATACGGGTTCTGGTGGAGTGGTCTCGCATTTTCCTCCGTTATGATGCGATGTTTTGCGACTGGGGTCTGTCGAATTCTTGACGACGACGAGAAGCAGTCCTTGAATTGCAAGAGCAGACTTTTGAGCTGGTCGTGATTGTGCTTCGGGAGGCTCGGGTTGACGTCGAAATCTGGTTCGGGACCTCGATTCGTCGAAGCAGGTTTGGCAGCATCGAAGAGGGCGAAAGCATTGCTGGCGGCCACGCATTCGTCGATATAGGCGACCGTCGTACCAGTGTTGAGGTGCCTATATTCGTGGCTGAAGTTTGTCAGCACTACCTTTGCTTTACCGTCACGCAGCTCGGCTATACCTCTTGCGACGCAAATTGGACGGTTCAGGAGTAGGTGCTGATCGCCCTCGATGACGCCTTCAAGGTTCGCAGGGTTTTCGGTTCCGACGGAAATAATGACGCTGGAGAGCGCCGGAACGGTCACCTGCTCTTCTATCACATTCAATGCATGGTTCTCTGGCGTCGCGAGGGGCGGGAGCACTTTGTCTGAGGTTAGCGTTATCGACTCAGACCTTAGATCGATGACGGCGCTGTGGTCTCTTAGGAAGTCCATTTAAGGTATCACATCCCTGCAGCAATTATGTAGGATTACAAAGATCGCAGGATAAGTCCGGTTACTGACGGTGACTCTCGCCGTGCAGACTCCTATCGGCGTTATCAGGTGGCCTCCAGCTGTCCGGATTTCGGTTCCACTCCAAGCGGTCTTTACTTTCTTCAGCTTGGCGGCAAATGGGCCACTGACGACGGAATAGTTGGCCCCAGTGTCGACGAGAGCGGTCACGCCGTGGCCGTCGATAAAAACGTCGAGGTCGCTAGTTCGTCGTCTCGCGTTGCGGTTAGGTCGCGGTGTCGGGTCACGGCTGCGTCGGTTTGTTCCGCCGGTTCCACGTTGCCTAGTGATGTCTTCTTCGGGCTGCGAAGTTTCCCACGCCAGGGCCTCGTTCGTCTTGCGACGGGTTCTTTAGATTTCGTTGCGGCATCGTCGTCGTCGGCGGCGGAGGATCTTTGGCCTCGGTGAGGAATTCAGCGACCGTCTTGGGCGGGTTACATACAAGTCCTGCGAACAGTTCTTGCTTCACACCCCGCATAAGCAGGCGAACTTCTTTGTCTTCGGGCATAGCAGCGCCGGCCTGGCGAAAAAGTCGCGTCATCTTTTCCGTGAAGATGGTCACGTTTTCGTTCGGTAGCTGCACCCGGGTCTCGAGCAATGAAGCGGCCCTTTCCTTCCGGTACGTTCGTGAACGTCTCCAGGAATGTACTGCGGAAGAGATCCAGGAATGAAGTCAGGATTCCCGATTCTCAAACCAGGTCCTTGCCGCGTCTTCGAGGTAGAAGTAAGCGTGGCGCAGCTTGTCATCGGCATTCCAGTTGTTAAAGGCTGCGACACGCTCATATGTTTCAAGCCAGGTTTCCGGGTCTTCCCGCGATGAACCACGGAACGTTGGAGGCTCCTTGGGGTGGCGGAGCACGATCGATGCAGGCGGCGCAGGAGCTGTCATAGTCGCTGCTATTGAAGTCGAAGTCTTCTTTTGCCTGGTGTTTTCCGGCAGGAGTCCATGTTCTGGCTGCAAACCTTGCAGCCTCCGGCTAACTCGTTGCTGCACGGGGGGCTTCGGTGTCCTCTCCGCGGTGTGGGCTGGGCTCACGGCTTGAAGGGGCCGTTCGGTACATGGACCGGGAAGCACCTCCAGCAGATGTCACGTGGTCGTGACGTCGACAAAGGCAGCAGGCTACGTGTCCAGGATGAAACTGTTTATTAGGCCCAACTTGTGGCCGGTAAACGGAAAGTAAGATTACAGCAATACACGCTGGCCCTGATAGCGGCGAATAGAGCGTCGGCCGTCGATCAACTGAACTTCGTTGGAACACGCCGGCTTTTATAAATAACGCGTCGAACATTCTAGCCTTATCACTAGTCGTCGCGCAAGCTCTGGAATAATCTTGAATGTTAGCGTCTTGCGCGCAATCTTAACAAAACGATCTACTACAACCGAGAAGATTCTGGAACACTATAAGGCGCGGTCTGCGCCAAGTACTGCTGATAGTCTTTGTCGGCGGAAACCGAATACAGTAAAAGAATCGCGCGTGGCATTATGCAGAAAACGTGGTTCTACTACAGACATTCCGTGCATGGTTACTAAGCGAATGCGACTCTAGCTTTAATCGAGGGGTATTTGACAATGACAGTCAACAAACGTTCATTAGAGAAGACATATCTAAGAGCTTGAACCTACCAACATTGTGCACTATTGAAATGAAACTTATGGCATTTGGAGGAGTGAGCGGAGCGCTGAAAAGACGACAGAATATTGTGAAGGCCACGGTGATGAGTGAATTTGATCATTTTAAACATGTCATAGAAGCGATAGAAGTACCATTTATCTGTGATAGAACTTCCGCCAACTCTATAATCACGTGGCCTAGAAGAAGCTAAGTGAAACGGCACTTTTCTGTATTAAGGGGTAGTCTGGAGATCTTGATGCTTGAAGTACAGCTTCAAGGTGACAGAGGTGGTACTCAAACGTTGACGCGAACACAACGATCTCTTCTCAATACACCGAGCACGCCTACGCTTCAAGCCAGCCAGCACTCAATCTATAACGCGTTTTGAAGTTGGAGGTGCCGAAGAAAGACCCAAATGCATGACCTTTAGCTCGAACAGGCCACCTGGTCTTGTCACGGCCAACTTTTCTTGGTCTCTCTCAGCGATGCCAGTTTGCCAGTAGCCAGTCTTGAGGTCCATCGACAAAAATAGCTATGCGTTGTGGAGTTGATGCAGGGCGCCTTGTGTCTGTAGATACGGATAGACGACGCCCTGGAACGTGGTGTCGTCTATCAGAGGATACACGTCGTTCTCCGTAATATAGTAAAGGCGACGACAGTAGAACTTGTGCATCTTTGCAAGCCCTGCAGAAAAATCACGCCATATCCACGAAGTGAATGATGATGAGTGGGCGAAGCTCGATCGTTTTCATCTATGGCAGAAAGAGAATGTGTGGTCTGGAAACGCGCTTATACTTCATGGTCATCAGCGTCATCGTCATCGTTATCACGTCTAGTGGGTACATTCCACTATACTGCGTCATCGTCATCTTTATCACGTGTAGTGGGTACATTCTACTATACTGGAACGCGCTTATACTTCATCCTTATAACGTGTAGTGGGTACATTCCACTATACTGCGTCATCGTCATCCTTATCACGTGGAGTGGGTACATTCCACTACACATGGCTACCTACCTACTACTACTACTACAGAGGACGGCCAGACCCACACCCTAAGGAGCTTCGCCCCTAAAAAATCACAAAAGAAAGACACACGCCCGTTCTGTTTACCTGTCTCGTTTGTGTCTGTTACTCAGCACTCATAGGCGTGTGCACAGCGGGGGGGGCAGTGGGGGGCAAGAGAGAGGGGGGGTGCAAAGCCAGACCCATACACTGACATAACAGGGAGCGGGGGGGGCAAGAGGGGGACGCAAAGTCAGCCCCATACATTGTCATAATAGGGAGGGGGGTGCTGCGATGAACGTTCGCCCCCCCCCCCCCCCCCCCCAGAAGTGGAATTCGCGCACGCTTATGGTTGCACTTGGTAAAAGTACACAAGTTCTACACCCACCAATTAGCCGAAATTTCTCAGTTGAATAGTCTGCGACGATAGCATACGCAGAAACATACGGTCCCATCCTTCTTCGCAAACGCCATGGAAGATACTCACGAACTCTTGGATCTCTGGCTGATAGCATCGTGTAGCATTTAGTCGACTTGTTGTTTAACGGCCTCGCGTTATCGTGTTGAAACTCGGTACAGACTCTGACGGAGCAGACGGCCATTGTCATGGGTTTAAATGCGATGTTTTGCGCCTGGGGTCTGCCGACTTCACGACAACAAAAAGCAGCCCTTGTATTGGGGAGCAGGGTTTTGAGCTGCTATTGTTTATTCTTCGGAAGGCTCGGATTAATGTCGAAAGTGGGTTGATGGGATTTGTTTGCGGTAGCGGACTACCAACTGGAATTGTATGAACTGGTCTTTGATGAAGCCAGTTTGCGTTTGTGCACGTTCACGACGCCCTGGGGAAGACATACATTTCTTCATGTTCCGTTTGGTCTCGCGGCAGCTCCCGAGCTCTTTCACCAAGCTATTTACGGGGTATTCGAAGCGGTACTTACAGTCAAGCCTTACTTAAATGGCGTTCCGGTCGCGTCACGATACCTTGAGGACCGCGATAAAGACCTCAGAAATGTGCTCACACTAGCACGCGCCAACAACCTTAATCTCAACAAGCCCAAGGTGCAATGGGGTTTGACAGCAATTACGTACTTGGGTCACCAACTCTCACCTTAAGGGATCACTCGAGACACGGATAAAAGGAAAGCTATAACACTGCCAAGCTACAACGATTTTACTGGATGACAACTTATCTAACTAAATTTATTCCCAAATTCTCATATGCGATAACACCTCTTGGTGAACTACTAAAGATAGTGCACTAGCACTGGACGCGACAGCATACATCCACCGTAGAGCTCATTAAATGAAAGCTAGTGACTTCAGCCGTGCTTTGCTATTTCTATTCCATCGTAGCCCATCACAATCTTGGCGGATGCCATCTCAAATTGAATGATCTCAGTGCTGCTGCAAGAAATCAGACGTTTGGTTCACGCCTCAGCAGCTCTCAAAACCACGCAGCAGCGGTACGGACAAAGGAAGAACTTCTGGCTGTTGTGTTCGCACGTGAAAGAATTCTGTAAGATATCTTCGCTAGACACATCATAGTGCGATCGGATCAGAAGGCACCGATCGGTGTTCAAAATAAGGACTTCAACAGGCTCTCACCAAGATACAGCGACTTCTGCGACTACAGCAATGCAACATCGCTGTCACCTGCGTAACGTGCAAGCAAATAGCAGCAGAAGCCACAGTGTTATGTGCACCAGACAAATCCAGACAAATGCAAACAGTCAGTCATGATGAAGGACTTCTCGTATCAACTCGAATTCATGAAACTACAGCAAAACATTGTCTAATTACCGAACTGATCGCACAATATCCAACACTTAAATGATGGCATGATACATACAGGATGGGTGGCCTCAGAGACTTTCAGACGTCGATAGCGATTTCAAGCCATACCATACAGGTCTCCATGAAAGACAAAAGCAGCAACACAAACAAGGTGACTGCCACACAAGAAACCTCACGGCACTAATTCTTGTGCAGCCTGTGTGGCCCCACCTCAATAAAAGATGGAAGAAGCCACTTTGGTGAACGCCGGTCCAGAACCAGGAAGGTACGCCATAAAGGCAGGCATCAGAGACATCTTCTTAAGAAAGCACATCCATCAGCAGCCAATAGTCGCGCAGGAAACTATCACAGAGGCTTCACGAGAAAACTACGACATAGCTTAGCCAAGCCTGCAGTACCAACGCAGCAAGTTGGGGAACAGCCTCGCCCACTTCAAACTACATGCTCCCGAAGAAGGATAAGGTCTCGTGCTCGCTATGCCGGGTTAAGAAGCGACTCCACCTCAAACTGTAAAGACTGGCCCACAAAAAAAAGGCGTGTTACATAATATCAAGTCGCCTCATAGGTCCAGCGATGTTTATTGGTTATACAGCAGCAGGGCTGTAGGCAAACACGTCGGCTAAGCTCCCTCTCCCGAGGGATCGCGCGTGCACTTCTTTGTTTCGTTACCTTTGACCTCCACCTTGGCATTTCACCCAGTACTACAGATGGCATTATTTCCCCCTCCGCGAAATAAGGCATCGCATCGATTCTCCTGGCAAAGTCTAAGGAAATAAAAATAGAAATGACCCACCTTAGAAAGCGCAAAAGTACAAGAATATTGAAATTTCCAGCGCGCACAGTCAATGAATAATCAGGCTATATCATTAAAACATATCAAAGAAAACATAAAAAAAGAAATGAATGGTAGGAGCAGTTATGAACGCGCAAAATACAATTTTGTGCGCACGACGTGGACTACGTCGGGGCCTCGGTTGTCTTCGTTTTGATCGTGTTGATGATGCAGTTTCCGGAAACATTTTGTGGTTTACGCCACTCGCGTGGCATAGCATTATACAGGCACCCAAGTAGCGGCTTCACAAGTTTTCGGAGAGGCTGCGGTGATGAACAGGGCTCCTCACCAAAACTTTGTCTCCTGGACTACAGGACACGTCTCTGTGGTGGACGCTGTAGCGCTGCGCATCTGCCTACTGCTGCAGACCGATGCGTAGCCGCGCGAGCTGGCTAGCTTTCTCGGCAGGCTCTGCCAATTATTCGGCGTCAGTTGTTTGCCATCGGCGTCTTCGAGGAAGCGCAGCGTCCTAAATCGTCTGAAGTTTGCGACCACAGAGAAGGCGAAATGGTGTGAATGGCTTTGTATTTTGAACGGTTGATATTAAACGCGACCGCCACGTACGGCAGCATCCGATCTCATGTTTTATGTTGGGCGTCGATGTACTTGGAGATCATGACTGCATTGCTTAGTCACTCGGTAAGTGCGTTTGTCCGCGGATGTTAAGGAGTCGTCTTTTCATGCCTGGTGTTGTTTGTTCGAAAAACTTCATCCATAATCTGCGCATTGAACGCTGTCAGTTATTACCCTAGAGGCAGCACAATGACGCAGTACGATGTGACACATGAAGAACTGCGGAACCTCGGAAGCTGTGGGTCTTTGAATCACCTCTGTCTTGGCGTACAATGTTAAATAGTCGGTTACTACCGTCACCCACTTGTTGCTGTTGGTAGAGAGAGCAGAAGAGCCGAGAACGGTCGTGCCGACTTGGTCAAGTGGTTTCCGAGGTTGGTCAGTTGGTGAAAAAATCCAGCTGGTTCACAGTATTCAGCTAGGTCTTCCGGCGCTCGCAGTCATGACAGCATTTGACGTACTGCTTGGCGCTTGCGGAATGTCCCGGCCAATAGTACGTCTCACCTAGTCTGGCGAGCGTTCGTGAGAAGCCTAGGTGGCGAGATGTGGGATCGTCATGGCAACTGAAGAGGACGTTTACCACATGTACCTCTACACCACAAGGGGGGTTAGGCGGTTCTAGAAGGGCTGTTTTTCTTATACTGGACATTGTCTCGAAGACAAAAGAACATAACATGCGGGACAGACGGCGGGTTATAATTGCGCTGCGGTCGTCGAAGCGTTTTAGCTTCGTGCAAATTTCTGCGCCTTCTCTTAGTTGTCTGGTCAAGTCGGACGTATTAATTGCGCCGAGAAAGCCGTCATCGTCCGCTCCTTCCTGGCTGGCAGATTCAGGTGCGCGCGCCAAACAATCTATCAGTGTCTTCATGCTGGGGCCCACACTTATAGATGATGGTTCCATCATATTCCTGCGGGCGCAAGCTCCACCATGCGAGTAGTCCTAAGGGATCACGTAGGTTCGCCAACCAACGGAGTACATGATGGTTCGCCACCACTTTGAATAGACGGCCATAGAGCTAAGCCCGAAACTTGGTGATCGCCATACGGCTGCGAAACGTTCTTTCTCTCTGCCCTAGTAATTTGCCTCGTCATGGGACAATGAGTGGCTGACACAGGCTATTATTCTTTCCTCTCAGTGTTGATTCTGGACGAGCACTGCGCCGAGGCGAATGTTACTAGCATCAGTGTGCACCTCTGTCTCAGCATCAGCGTCAAAAAAAAAATTTACACCATCTCCCACTAAAGGGAACCGTGAAGGGATGCGAAGCAGCATTGGGGGTGCGCACGAAGTTTCTGTTTACGTTCACTCGGCCGTAGAAGACAAGCGTCAGCGTCGAGCTACCGCTTCCGCTACATGTAGACAACGCGAGTCTGCGGTGAGGGTAGCGAGGGATTCGAGACAAGTGCAGCGACCGGGAACCGACGGAGCGACCGCACGATTCAAGGAAAACGTCCTCGATCGAGCGCACGCGCTTATATGAAATGGGGGGGAGGGAGAGGAGGGAGTAGGTTTACAGGCTGCACCGCGGGGAGATGAGAAAAGGCGACCGAACGCCTCCGTAAAGCAGAAGAGCTCGCGGCTGCAGCGCGGGGAGTAGAAAAAGGTGACCGAACACCTGCGTAAAGGAGAAGAGTGAGAAAGGGAGTACGCGCATGCGCAATAGGGTGGTCAGGACGCACACCACCACCGGATTGAACTCGGCTCTAAGCTGCTTGGAATCTAATTAGAATTGGGTTAGCTCGGCTATGCCAGGATATACGTAGCGTGAGCCTTGATGTCATCGACGGCGTCCTGTTGTTGCTGCTGCTGCGATGGTGGGGCCCGTCGCTCGGAGTCCTGGCGATGCCGCTTTGCTAGACGTTCCTTCCCTTTGTCTCCGCAGCACGTTTAGCCTTCTTCCGTTCGTTGTTCTTATGCTAAACCCTAATTACCAGGCAACTACTTCGGGATGCGATCAGTTAGGCTTCTGCGGTTTTCTGTGCCGCTTAGCAGCATTTTCTCTCTCCTCCATGACTATACCACACTGGCAAACGCCCGCTGTTCTTCCGTTTTCTTTTCCTCCTGCCCCTCCCCGCTATATGTATACCACCACTGATACGTCTGCGCATGCGTGTAAAATGAGAGGCGCTATCATGCGGCTCCAGTGCAGCGTCAGACGGCCACTGCGCAATGGAACTCGGACAGATGGGCGCGCGCCGGTGCCAGTGCGTCTTCCGCGGCTATGACGCCACTCCTCTGGAATGCGTACATCGGCGAGGCGCGCGCGGCGGCCGTGGAGCGCGCGCCTCGAGAGGTGGCGGCGGCTCCGGTGCGCCAGCTGTGCGCCGTGTGACGTCACTGCTCCTCGGGCATGCGCGGCAAGGCTTCCGGGCTGCCACGCGAAACTCCTCCAGCTCGGCCAGTGTAGCTAACGTTACAATATTGTCACGTGGTCGTGACGTTGACGAAGGCAGTATGCAGTAGTCCAACGTGAAACACTTTATTTGGGCCGAACTTGTGGCCGGTAAGCTGAAGGTGAGATTCCCACAATAAACGCTGGCACTGATAGCGGCGAACAGAGCGTCGGCCGTCGATGAACTGACAAGCGGTGAAGCGCGTCGGAATTTATACGCGTGCCATAGAATATTCCAGTCTTATCACTGGTTGTCACGCAAGCTCTGGAATAAGCTCGAGTGTTCGCGTCTTGCGCGCAATCTTAACAAAACGATCTACAATGATCGCGAAGCTTCTAGAACAATGAGGCGCGGCTTGCGCTGAGCATTGCTGACAGCCTTTGAGGGCGAAAACCGAATATAGCGAAGTGAACATAAGAAACGCGCGTGGTAATGCCCCCCTATGAAAAAGCATCGTCCCGATGCTTAAAACAGAACACGGGGGGGGGGGGGGGGAAGGTGGCCAATGCATGCAACAATTAATAACAGCAATAAAGAAGGTACAATAATAAAGCAAAAAGTACAGTCCTCAAGTTCACTAACGCGCGTGATATGGCTTGAGGCGCACGACATGGACGACTTCAGGTCGCGCACGGCGCCGCTGAGAGTTCGTAATGCCGTCAGGGACAACCTCGTAGTCGAGGTAGCCGAGGCGTCGAAGTACCCTGTACGGTCCGAAGTATCGTCGAAGAAGCTTCTCACTGAGTCCCCGTCGGCGTATTGACGTCCACTCCCATACACGGTCACCGGGTTGGTATTCCGTGTGGCGTCGTCGAAGGTTGTAGCGGCGACTGTCAGCCCTCTGCTGGTGTTTGATCCGTAGGCGGGCGAGCTGTCGTGCTTCTTCGGCGCGCAGTAGGTAGGTGGTCACGTCGATGTTTTCCTCGTCGGTCACGTTTGGTAACATGGCGTCGAGCGTCGTTGCCGGGCTCCGTCCGTAGACCAACTTGTATGGCGTCAACTGCGTCGTTTCTTGTGCGGCCGTGTTGTACGCGAAGGTCACGTACGGAAGGATGGCGTCCCACGTCTTGTGTTCGACGTCGACGTACATGGCCAGCATGTCGGCGATGGTCTTATTTAGACGCTCGGTCAGGCCGTTGGTTTGTGGGTGGTACGCGGTGGTCCGCCGGTGACTTGTGTAGCTGTATCCCAAGATCGCCTGGGTTAGGTCAGCCGTAAACGCCGTACCTCTGTCGGTGATGAGAACCTCTGGGGCGCCGTGTCGAAGGACGATGTTCTCAACGAAGAACTTGGCTACCTCGGCGGCACTGCCTTTGGGCAGGGCTTTTGTTTCGGCGTAGCGGGTGAGGTAGTCGGTGGCTACGACGATCCACTTATTTCCGCAAGTCGACGTTGGGAACGGCCCCAGGAGGTCCATCCCGATCTGCTGGAACGGTCGCCGAGGAGGCTCGATCGGCTGAAGGAAGCCTGCTGGTCTTGTTGGCGGTGTCTTCCGTCGCTGAGTCTCGGCACGTCCTTACGTAGCGGGCGACGTCGGCGGCAAGGTGCGGCCAGTAGTACTTTTCCTGTACTCTTGCGAGCGTGCGGGAAAGTCCGAGGTGTCCAGCCGTCGGGTCGTCGTGTAGTGCCTGGAGTACTTCTGGACGCAATGCTGAAGGCACTATGAGAAGGTAGTTGGCTCGAAGTGGCGAGAAATTCTTCTTTATGAGAACGCCGTTTCGCAAGAAAAACGAAGCGAGTCCTCGCTTGAATGCCTTCGGAACAATGGCGGTCTTGCCTTCAAGGTACTCCACAAGGCCTCTGAGTTCCGGGTCGGCTCGCTGTCGTTCGGCGAAGTCGTCGGCACTTATGGTTCCCAAGAAGAAGTCATCCTCCTGGTCGTCCTGCGGCGGCGGGTCGACGGGGGCGCGAGATAAGCAGTCGGCGTCGGAGTGTTTTCGCCCGGACTTGTAAACGACGGTAATGTCGAATTCTTGAAGTCTCAGGCTCCACCGTGCGAGGCGACCAGAAGGGTCTTTCAAGTTAGCTAGCCAACACAGGGCGTGGTGGTCACTCACAACTTTGAAGGGCCTGCCGTAAAGGTAGGGGCGAAACTTGGATGTAGCCCAGATGATGGCAAGGCACTCCTTTTCTGTTGTGGAGTAGTTGGCCTCCGCCTTTGATAGCGACCGGCTAGCATAACTAATGACCCTTTCCAGTCCGTCAGTCCTCTGCACAAGAACGGCGCCGAGTCCCACACTGCTTGCGTCGGTGTGTACTTCTGTTTCGGCGTGTTCGTCGAAATTCGCAAGTAACGGAGGCGTCTGCAGGCGTCGTTTTAGTTCCTGAAATGCTTCCTCTTGCGGCGTTCCCCACTTGAACTCGACATCGGTCCTGGTTAGGTGAGTGAGAGGCTCGGCGAGGCGGGCGAAGTTTTTACCGACCCGCCGGTAATAGGCACACAGGCCGAGAAATCGACGCACGGCCTTCTTGTCGGCGGGTGGCGGGAATGTAGCGATGGCGGCTGTCTTCTGCGGGTCGGGGGCGTACTCCGGACTTGCTTATCACGTGGCCCAAGAACAAGAGCTCCTCGTAGGCGAAGCGGCACTTTTGTGGCTTCAGGGTGAGTCCGGAGGTCTTGATTGCTTGAAGTACAGCTTCAAGGCGCCGGAGGTGTTCGTCGAAGTTTGAGGAAAACACAACGACGTCGTCCAAGTAGACAAGACAAGTCTTCCACTTCAAGCCTGCCAGTACGGTATCCATTACACGTTGGAACGTCGCAGGCGCCGAGCAAAGACCGAAGGGCATTACCTTGAACTCGAAGAGGCCGTCTGGTGTGATAAAGGCAGTTTTCTCTCGGTCTCTCTCGTCGACCTCGATTTGCCAGTAGCCTGTCTTGAGGTCCATCGACGAAAAGTACTTTGCGTTGTGGAGTCGATCCAGGGCGTCGTCTATCCGTGGGAGGGGGGTACACGTCCTTCTTCGTGATCTTGTTCAGGCGACGGTAGTCGACGCAGAAACGTAGCGTGCCGTCCATCTTCTTCACCAAAACCACGGGAGACGACCAGGGACTCTTGGACGGCTGGATTATGTCGTCGCGTAGCATTTCCTCGACTTGTTTCTTCACGGCCTCGCGTTCGCGCGTCGATACTCGGTACGGGCTCTGTCGAACTGGTCGAGCGCTTTCTTCTGTAATGATGCGAGGTTTCGCGACTGGGGTCTGTCGAATTCTTAACGACGCCGAGAAGCAGTCTTCGAATCGCAGGAGTAGGGCCTTTAGCTGGTCTTGCTTGACCTTCGGAAGTTTCGGGTTGACGTCGAAATCTGGTTTGGGACCTCGATTCGTCGAAGCAGGTTCGGTAGCATCGGAAAGGGTGAAAGCGTGGCTGGTGTGCATGAATTTCTCGATGTGGGCGACCGTCGCACCAATGTTAAGGTGCTTATATTCGTGGCTGAAGTTTGTTAGCAGTACCTTTGCTTTGCCATAACGCAACTCGGCGATGCCTCTTGCGACGCAAATCTGACGGTTTACAAGCAGGTGCTGATCGCCCTCGATGACGCCTTCGAAGTCTGCGGGCTTTTCGGTGCCGACGGAAATTATGATGCTGGAGAGAGGCGGAACGGTGACGTGCTCGTCTATCACGTTCAATGCATGGTTTCCCGGCGTCGTCGGGGTAGGCAGAGCTTTTTCTGAAGTTAGTGTTATCGACTCAGATCTTAGGTCGATGACGGCGCCTTGGTCACATAGGAAGTCCGTTCCAAGTATTACATCCCTGGAGCAGTTTCGTAGGATTACAAAGCTCGCAGGATAAGTCCTGTTATTGATAGTGACTCTCGCCGTGCAAACACCGGCCGGCGTTATTAGATGACCGCCAGCGGTCCGGATTTCAGGGCCTTGCCAGCAGTCTTCACTTTCTTCAACTTCGCCGCGAAAGGGCCACTGACGACGGAATAGTCGGCTCCAGTGTCGGCGAGGGCGGTGACGTTGTGGCCGTCGAATATTACGTCGAGGTCGCTGGTTCGTCGTCGTGCGTTGCGGTTGGGTCTTGGCGTCGGATCACGGCTGCGTCGAAATGCTGCGGTGCTTCCATGCTGCGCCGTCACGTTTTCTTCGGTCCGCGAGGTTTCGTCGGCAGGGCTTCGTCTGACTGGACTACGACCCAGCACCTCCACCAGATGTCACGTGGTCGTAACGTTGACGAAGGCAGTAGGCAGTAGTCCAACTTGAAACACTTTATTTGGGCCGAACTTGTGGCCGGTAAGCTGAAGGTGAGATTACAACAATAAACGCTGGCACTGATAGCGGCGAACAGAGCGTCGGCCGTCGATGAACTGACAAGCGGTGAAGAGCGTCGGAATTTATACGCGTGCCATAGAATATTCCAGTCTTATCACTGGTTGTCACGCAAGCTCTGGAATAAGCTCGAGTGTTCGCGTCTTGCGCGCAATCTTAACAAAACGATCTACAATGATCGCGAAGCTTCTAGAACAATGAGGCGTGGCTCGCGCTGAGCATTGCTGACAGCCTTTGAGGGCGAAAACCGAATATAGCGAAGTGAACATAAGAAACGCGCGTGGCAATATGCAAGAACGGGTGCTGACTGCATGCGCTGTCGTAGTTCGGCAAAGGCAGCCTGTTGCTTATCAGCCGAAACAAATGGCGTGTCGTCTCTGGTAAGGCGAGTGAAGGGTTCCGCTATATTAGAAAAGTCTTGAATAAATTGTTGGTAATAGGCGCACAAGCCGAGAAAGCGTCGGACAGCCTCCTTGTCGGTAGGAGCTGGAAATACGGCTACAGAAGTAACCTCGTCCTTTTTTTTTGCGTCAATTGGAAATATTCAGCTCGTCGGCTCCTAGCGACCTCGCCTCTAAATGTCACTTTAGTTTTAGCGGCGGGGACTGAGGGACGGCGTGTCAGCATATCGCTAGGGTGGAGGAGAAAATCTCTTCGGCGACGGCGAGTGACTGCCGCCCAGCAGATTTTGGCCTGCGCTGCTGATCCAGGTAGTCCTCAATATCCAGGGTCGGTGGCCATATTTGGGTGACGCCGAATATGCAAAAAAGCCGCAAAGCCCAAGGCATTGGCATGGGCACTGGCGGTACAAGTGAAATGCTTCACCGCAGTGGAAGGACAAAGGCCTGTGATCTGGAGTGCGCCAAACATCCGGTTTCCGAGAGGGCGTGGTTCTTTCATAGATTATGTGCTGCATGGTCCGAAAGATATACAACAGGCCCGCCGTAAGTGAAAGGGGCCGACGGGCGCGTATCTTCGTAGTAGTGTAGTGGCTGCGCCATCTGAATGCCCTTGGTGTTGCGTACATTGACAGCGGGGGAGAGGAAGCGGGCGTTTCAGGGCTTCCGCGTAGGTCACACGGCGGTATTCAGTTGTTACTACCTTAGTGTTGTCAAGAGTAACAGGGTGACGGAGCGCCTGGTGCAGCTCGTAGTTTATGACGCTTACCGTAGGTTCTGATGGCGCAGCAGCCTTTTTCAACTCTTCGCGTAGTATAGACCGAATAAGTGCTCGCAGACACTTGGCGTTGTTCCCATAGGCATGAAAATAACAGCAGCTGACGTAGTGCTCATTTGTCGCTCATACAGGGTGGACCAATACTGAAGGATCTTTTCCATTGTGGCAGCCCTATAAGACCACAGCGACCGTATTTGGAGGGCTGTGTACGCTCCTTGACTCCTCGTGTTAGATGACGCAACTTCTCCTCCGTCATTATTGGTTCAGCTTATCTGAACAGGCACGTCGTCACAATTTTATTGCGCATTTGGTTGTGGGACTGCACCGCTCGTTCCAATCATTCGCGGCGATCAGCGCTGGTTGATGTGTTGTGGGTTTCGGGCTTGCTGCGTCCCGTCCGTAGTTAAAGCAAGGACGACGGAGGCTTCAGGTCAAAACAAACAACAACAATTTATTAAACTAAACACGCCATACGGCAGGGTCCGGCCAGGAACTCTCGGCGACTACGGTTCACGGCCAGAAGCAACCAGCCAGCGCGGGTGGCAGCATCCATCCTTGTCAGCATCCAAGTCACCTCCCTCTCTGGCAGCGCGCAGGCTGCCGCTTTTGAAGAGCGCAGGTGGGCCACGCGCACCGCCACTGCGCAGCACGTGGCGCTATCTCTGGATAGCCGGTGCACGTGGTTCCCATACATCCCCCCCCCTCAAGAAGGCGGGCTGGGGACCGAAGGACGGTTCAGAATGCCCGACCGCAGGGGCCCTAAAGCGTAGTGAGGACAAAGAAAAACCAATGAACATTTTGCCTGACGCCACCAACAAAATTATATGGATCCCGCGCAGAACAACGAGGCGAACGGCACATCAGTGTATTTTGGAGGGAAAAAGAAGCAAGCACAGGTGAAGAATAATGCGTCATCTTCCCGAACCCTCTTTTTTTTTTTTTTTACTGAGGACGCAGGCTGTACCACTTGCTTGACGGTGCCGGTGTGTGGGTGGCCAAGCTCTGGTGAGGAATGTCTGGATCCAGAGCAGCTGCATCTTGTCGTGCAAAAAAAAGGTTTTAAATCGGAGACATGAATAGGGCCACACACTTGATTAGTCAAGCAATCTGTCAATATGTACGACAGCCTGGATTTCTGGGTAATTTAAATGGTCCGTCCCAGCTGTTTGCTAGGGAAGGTGCAAACCCTTTCGAGGCGTCGCTGAGGGGGTGTGTCCGTTTCAACACCAGGTCCCCAACCTCAAAGCTAATGTTTACCGACGCTTATCATATTGCCCTGCCTGCTCCATGCGCGATACATCCAGGTGCTGTCTGGCTTGTTGTAAAGTGTCGGTCAGCCTGTGCCTCAGGTCACCTGCAAACTTTGCATAAGGTCTCGGAGAAGCGTTCGCACATGTCAAAGCACTGTCCTGCGGGAAACTCATTGCTTTGCCCAGGTTAAGTTGCGCAGGAGTGAACCCTGTTGAGCGATTCACTGTCGTTCTAGTTGCAAACGCAATTTCTGCCAGTTTCAGATCCCAGTCTTTGTGACGCTCAGTATGCGCGACAAGCATAGATTTGAGATTTCGGTTTACCCTTTCCGTGATGTTTGCTTGCGGGTGATAGACAGACGTGCGCTTGTGACGAATTCCCAGGGCGTCACAGGAATCCGTGAACACCTTGCTGGAGAAGTACGTCGCGTTGTCCGTTATCAGCTGGGCAGGGAATCCGAACCTCGTGAAGGTTTCGAGAAGGCAGTCCCACACGTTCTACGAAGTGAGCTTGCGCAAAGGAAACAATTCTACCCATTTCGTGAAATGGTCAGTCACCACAAGGAGATACTGATTTCGCCGCGGGCTCATGGGAAACGGACCCATTACGTAACATGCTACTATTTGCCATGGCGACGTACTCTCAACTGACTGCATTGTTCCTAGTGGTAAGCCACCACGTGGTTTCGCCTTTTGACAAACAGAACAGGAACGCGCGTAGCGTAAGACATCCTGTTTCATGCCTGGCCAAGTTACCGTACGACACAGTTTCGCGTAAGTTTTCTGCCCTGAAGAGTGGCCAGCTAAAGCACTGTAATGATAGTACGCTATGAACGATTTGCGAAGTTTGCGAGGAATAACAACTCGAAACGGTGATTCCACATTACCATCGTCAACCTGAGGAAAGTACCGGAACAGGAGGCCTCCTTCTCCGAGCAGGTAGCAGTCAGTTTCCTCGTCGCTTCCGGTGTCAGCTGTATCACGCGCCGCCAGCTTTTCTGACACTTTACGACAGAGACCATCGCTCTGCTGTGCTGCAAAAAGCTCCTGTTTAGTCACCAAAGTACCCCAACGGGACTGCATGGTTTCAGGTTGTGTCGTGACCACACACACTGTTTCCGGTTCGACCTGGGTTTCAATAGACAACGGCGCACGTGAAAGTGCGTCAGTAACTGTGTTAGTGCTACCTTTCTTGTACTCAATGACGTAGTCGTACCGCTGCAAGGTCAGCGCCCACCGGGCCAATCGGCCAGAGGGATTAGGTAACCATTTCAGCCAAGACAGCGCTTGATGATCAGTCTGAATAACAAACTGAGTCCCATCCAAAAACATGTCGAAGTTCTTTAATGCAAAAATGATGACCAGACATTCCTTCTCTGTTACCGAGTAGTTGCGTTCCGCACCGGTCAGTGTGTGGCTTGCGAAAGCAACGGGCCTCAGAGCGCCTGTGCATTCCTCTAAAAGTACTGCGACAAGGCCATAATCGCTGGCATCGGTCTGTAACACAAAATGCTTGTTAAGATCTGGCAGCTGAAGAGAGGCGTTACAGGTAATCGCTTTCAAAAGCACGTCGAAAGCTGTTTGTTGCTCACTGCTCCAGAGCCATTTCGCGCCTTCAGCAGCTGTGTTAGTGGTCGAGAGATGTCTGCGCACTGTGCAATGAAATCACGATAAAAAGCAATCATTCCCAGAAACCTTTGCAAACTTTTAGTATTTCGTGGCGGAGGAAAGTCCGCAATTGCTCGGAGCTTATCTGGGTTTGGTTTTAGTACACCACTGTCGACAACAAACCCAAACAGGTTGATCTTGTTAGTAGCGAGCTGCAGTTTATCGGGATGAATTGTTAGACGGGCTGCGGACATGCGCTGTAGAACCGTATGCAAGTGTTCAAGATGCTCTTCAAACGTGCGCGAAAACACCGTCACGTCACCCAAGACCATATCCATCATGCGCTGATATGAACTTGGACTATTGGAAAGGCCAAAAGGCATGCGCACAAACTCGAACAAGCCTCTATGGCATGTGAATGCCGTTTTTGGGACATCATCAGGGTGAACCTCGATTTGCAGATACCCACGAGAGCAGTCGATAGTGGTGAAGAACTTTGCATTTCCCAGCGCATACGTTATGCTCGATATTGCCGGCAAAGGGTAGGAATCTCTCACCGTGACCGCGTTGAGCTTTCGGTAGTCCACACAAAGACGTGCAGTACCGTCTTTCTTTGGTGCCAGCACCACCGGGAAGGCCCATGGACTCTCGGAGGGTCGTACAGCTCCCGTGTCAATCATCTCGTCCAAGGCTCTATCCAGAAGGGCTCGCTTGTGCTGGCTCAGCGGTCTCGGGTTACACCGCCAAGGCTGGGCGTCGCCAGTATTGATGCGATGCACTAGAACATCAGTCTTGCCAGGACGCTCTGTGAACATTCCCGAGAACGGTGTCAGCACGGCCTCCAGCTGGTTCCGCTGGTGCGTTGTTCCCCGAAGTCGGTGAGGGATTGCACGACTGCTGACGGCAGCGTGGTGTGCATGGTTGCCACGCCTTTCAGCGTTTCCTGGTACAGGCACAGAGTCCGTTTTCTCCGCAAAGGGTGTTGTCTCGGACTGTCCATGAAGGCGGTAGCCTCTTCCCGGAAAGTCGAGCGTGAACCCCTCGTCTGCAAGAAAATCTCGGCCGAGAAGCATTGGCACTGATAGGCCAGGCAAACAAACAAATCGCTGGCGCTTCGTTTTCCCATTTAAACGTATCCGTAAGCGAACACAAGCTTCAGCGTTTGATACGTGGTTTGATGCCATTCGCAATTAAACATTTGCGTTACGAAGCTTCAGCCTTTTAGCTTTACACTGTTCCAGCAACTTGTCACCGATTAAAGAGATTCCTGAACCACTATCAAGAAGTGCAGGTACGATAATGCCCAGTGCTTTAACATTCATCGTCGGTTCTGGAGACCGCACCTGCGCTATGCGGCAAACAGAGGGAACGATGACTGACTCACCAGCTTGTTGTTCCTCGTCTGCGCGTACCGTACAGCGTTTCATGCTCCTGGCATTAATGGCCGTGGGCTGCGACACGCTGCCAGTGTTTAATGCCGCCGGCCGAAGCAGTTTCCCGAACGTCCTGCATTCGCGCTGCGGCGCGCAGAGCACTGCCGCCTGACATGACCAGTTTGAACGCACTGGTAGCATACGACTTGCGCATGTCTGCGTTGGCCAGTTAGCCTATCACTGAAATCACGCCTTTCGGCGGAGTGGCCCCCCGGAGTACCCATAACAGGAGCGCCTGTCGCAGTCTGCTCGCGCAGGACTTCTGAACCCGGCGTATCGGGACTGGGGGATCCGACCGACTATGCTCTTGTACGGCTCGAGTAAGGACCGAGCGCTCTGCACTATGACGCTGCTCCGCGGACACTTGCTCCCAGGAACAGCTGACCCCTGATACGGCATTGAATGGGGCCCCGCGCCGCCCTTGCTCATACGCGAAGGGGTCCAGGGCGCGGGAAGAGACAGCCGTGAATGCGCCTGGGCTCATCAGGTCGCATGAGGGACTGGCAACGGAGGAGCGCCAAGCCAGTGACGGCTCAAGAGCAGATTGCGGCGCTGGCGGCGGAGCGTAAGTGCTCTCAGCTAATAGGGCGTCTTGTACACCGCGGGCCTCCCGTGCGAGATGCTCAAGGGTTTCGAATGTGCGCCCGTAAAGAAATGGCCTGAATCTGGGATGACTGTCGAATGACCCGAGCTACTTTGTCCCTTTCCGCAGCAGTCGGCGCTGCTCGGCGATGCAGTTCCTGCATCGTCCGGACGTACTCGAGCAAACTTTCATCCGGATGCTGGGTTCTCAATTCGAGCTCACGCTGGACTCGCAGCTCGTACCCAGGGGGGCAGAAATTCCTCTCGGAAGCGCTTTTCAAAATCTGCCCAAGTGGTGAAAGGCGACTGTAGCCTCCACCACCGTCCTGCGGCATCCCGTAAAGCCAATGGCAGGATTCGAGCCATCATGTAGGCTTCCGAGGCGGCAGTAGCTCTGGCATAGCTATCTACTTCATCAAGAAAGTCAGCCACTGATTTCGGGTCGTCGTAGCCCGTAAATGTGGGCAGCTCGACGAGAGGTCGGAGCTCTGGCTCGCTTACCTTCTGTGGTTCTCCGCCCAGACTGCTCACGTGGTCCATGACCGTGTTGCACAACTCAGCGACACGTTGAAATGTGTGCAGCTGCTGTGCCATCAGCTCGTCAGCCGGCTGGGGTGAGGAAACGTCCTTGCCGCCGGTAGGCAAGCTCGTCCCGGACCGCAGCTGCTTTCCGTCTGCCTGCGGCATTGTAAGAAAAAAAATCCGTGCAACAAAGGAACACACACGAGAACGCGCTACACGGAAGCTTCGCGAACATAACAAAGGACCGGACCTACGTCCACCGTGCTACTCCTACGGGCGGGAGCAAAAACCACGTTGGGCGCCATCTGTCGGTTTGGGGCTTGCTGCATCCCGTCCGCAGTTTACGCAAGGACGACGGAGGCTTCAGGTCAAACAAACAACAACAATTTATTAAACTAAACGCGTCATACGGCAGGGTCGGCCTAGGAACTCTCGGCGACTACGGTTCACGGCCAGCAGCAACCGGCCAGCGCGGGTGACAGCATCCGTCCTTGTCAGCATCCAAGTCACCTCCCCCCTCTGGCAGCGCGCAGGCTGCCGCTTTTGAAAGAGCGCAGGTGGGCCACGCGCACCGCCACTGCGCAGCACGTGGCGCTATCTCTCGATAGCCGGTGCACGTAGTTCCCATAGTGTCCAGAAGCCGATAGCAGAAATCACGCCAATTAGGCTGTTCCCCAGAGTCTTAATAGCATGTTCGTGCTCCATCCTCCAAGCAAAAGTACACACGTCGTAGTTTGGCTGCATCGTCCCATTGATTCAAGGCTGCCACCCGCTCGAAGTCGACCAACCAGCCTTCGACGTCTTGGAGCACGATGCCATGGAACGGCGTCAGAACCCGTAGACTCTCAAGTTTGTACCCATTGATCATCGTGTTTTCCGCAACGTTTTGGCTGATTTAGACGGAATAATATGTAATACCGGTTTTAGCGGAGCGAACCGGAACGTCAACGTGCGGAGGCAGTCTCTTGATCATGCGGCTGACCCCATACACCGGTGCGTTAACTGACACTGGTATTGTGATACGGCTTCCAGGGACGTGGGGGGGGGGGGGGCTGCACCATCCGTGAGAGCTATCAAGCGCATCCACCACTTCTGACGTTGCCTAAGTGGTCCAGGCGAGGTTTATGGGCCATAGAGCAGCAGGGCTCCTTGCAAACGCGTCGGCTAACTTCGCTCTTAAGAAGGATAGCGAGCGCACTATTTTATTTCGTGAGATGTGCCTCTTCCCATGCATTTCACCCACTACAGTAGGTGGGAAGATGCAGCAGTGATCCAGCTATTTCTCTAATGCAGTCATATATGCGTTATCCTTGAGCTAAAGGACAAAAACTAGCGCCCCCCTGCGTACGCTTCCGCAACATGTATCTCAAGATTAAAATTCTCCACAGGTTCTCTCGACTGGGCCGTTCTTGTATCCATCGCGGTCCAACAACAACGCAACATACAAATTCCAGCAGGCTTTCTTCAGCCGATCAAGCCACCTCGGCGACCGTTCCAGCAAGTCGGGATGAACCTACCGGGGCCGTTCCGAACGTCAACATGCAGAAATAGATGGATCGTCGTAACTACCGACTACCTACTGTGCTTTGCGGAACAAGAGCCCAGCCTAAAGGCAGTGCCACCGAGGTTACCAAGTTCTTCGTTGAGAACACCGTCATTTGGTCATGGCGCCCGAATATATTTATCACTGACAGCGGACCGGCCTTTACGGCTGACCCAACTCAGGTGATCTTGGGGATAGAGCCAGACAAGCCACTGCCGCACCACCACCTACCACCTACAGACTATTGGCCATAACGAGTGCCTGAAGAAGAATTTCACCTTCATGCTAGCCTTGAACGTCGACGTCGAACACAAGACATGCGATGCCATCCTCACGTACGTGACTATCGCATACAACCCGGCTGTAGAAGAAACGGCGCAGATGACGCCTTAAAGTTGGTCAACGGAAAGAGCGCACCAACGACGCTCGACGCCATACTACACAACATCACCGATGAAAACCTCAACGTCACCGTCTAACTTCAGTGCGCTGAAGAAGCCAGACAAGTGGCCCGCGTGCGCACCAAGACCCAGCAAAGGAACGGCAGCTGTCACTGCAATCTTCGACGGCGCTGCATGGAATACCAACCTGGTGACCGTGTGTGGGTCTGGACGCCATTACGCCGACGAAGACTTAGAGGGACGCTTTATCTGACCATACTTTGTATTGCGCTTTGTACCATTTATCTGTGAGCAGCTGATGGAACTTCCGTCAACGAACAAGTTTCCTCAACAGCTTCTAAACGAAAAAAAAAGTTTATTGCTGATCTGACAGCTATTCAAGGATCGAGAGCAGAGAGTGGCATGATTTGCTTGTAGGAGCGGACCAGATATGGAAATTTATGCTAAACCAAATTTGCCCGCATGAGCAAAATCCAAGCCTGGCTGCTGTTAACACTAAGCTGGGATGGACGTTTCAAGGTCCGATACCATGTGAAAAGAATTCCGCAGAGGCTGTTACGTACATCTGTGTACTTCGTACGAGCTGCGTTGATATAGACATCTCTGGCGCACTGCAACAATTCTCACGTATCGAGAGCATGGGTAGCTGTAATACAGTTACAAACAGAGACTATGAGAATGATGTACTCCGGAAATTCAACGAGGAAATGCAGCACAACGACCGGCGATATAAAGTTGCACTTCCTTTGTCGTCTCTGAGTTCGACTGTGGCAAATAACTGAGCAGTTGCTGTGCGACGACTTCAGATTCCAGCACGACACATTCCTAGAAAGCCAGAGCTAAAACGACACGAGAAGGCGATTAATTCAGTACCAACTTGACGGACGCGCCGGAAAATTTCCTTTGGAGAACGAGGACCCATTCATCGACGACAAGCGTACTCTGAAGATACGAACACGTCTTGAGGACTTGGAAGGAAAAATTCTGATGCGCATACACAAAAAACAGACACGGACTCAGGAAACACGGACTAGCGCGAACTTTCAACTACCTTTATTTTTTTTTCTTCGTCGTGTCAATATATACGCCACACATCACGTGGTTACAACGCTAATCGCATTGTCACAGTCATATCACATCTTGAGGACGCTCATCTCAGCTCGTCTTGAGGACGCTCATCTCATGCGCGGCAAGAAAGCGCCGGTCCTACTGCCGAACCGGTAAATCACCGCATCGTTGTGCCTGCTCACCGAGAAGTGCATTGTGGTGGTGTTTGTGCAACGTTAGCCGAAATTCGTGCTTGTTTTGGGTGGTGAGGGCCGCACACGTGGTTAAACGAGAAATTGGAAAGTGTTTGACGTGTGCTCGCTTTCGAGCAAAGGCGGCAAGTGCACCAGGAGCGTCTCGACGGTGTGATCGTGTGCGTCACTCCGTCATCAGATCATTGCAAAAGTGGATTTCGTCGGGCCGGTTATCGTGGTGCTAAGCAAGTGTAAATAGGGTTTTTAAGCAAGTGAACCTTGTGTTTGATTGTGCGCTTGTGATCCTTTCAGGTGAAGTTGTACGACCATGCAGTTCAAAAATTGTATCCCCTCGAACTCTTCACCTCAGGCCTCGGAGTGTGTTGAATATTGTTGAATGTGTATTTGGAGAAAGAAGAGAAGGAAGAGTGGGCTCGAGAGGAGAGCTCGCGCTAGGGGCCGAAACGAACGTTTGCCTAGCAGGGACGCGTTTCTTTGTCTGTGTCATTAAACCTTTGTTATTTTCAAATCTACCGTCGAAGACACCCTTATTTTACAATGGCTAGGCAAAACGAAAAACCGCTCGGCACGAGAAACCCTGAACCAGTGGATGCTCCATGAGTTACGTCGTTCTCCACGTCGCATCCAAGCGCGCGTGCCATTGGGATTGGTAACACCATCAGCGACGTCGTTCATCCCTTCGCTTCACAACCGTGCCGCCAAGCCCGCGCGCAGCAGTTTCAGCAGAGTGGCTTTGAGTGAGAGAGTTGAATAAACTTTATTTTGCCCAACGGTTGTGCCCGGGGCTAGGCTACCACACTCTTAGTCAAGTCCCGTATAACGTCCGGTATATAAGCGGACATAAGCGGCACATTTTCATTTCAGCGCAAAGTACCGCACATAAAGCGGGCTTTCACGCGCCGTTATGCGTGACAATCTCGTCGCGACAGAATGGGCCCGCTATAAACGGCCGTTAGCGGACGCAACGTATATATGCAGCCTTCATGGCGCGAAAAAAAAAACGCGGTGCCTCTGCGAGAAGGGAGGTCACCTGATGGCTCGTAGCATTCAGCGCATTCTCTCAGCTCTTCCCTCTACTCGACTCTCTCCCCGCCGTGCGACGAACTCACGAACTGCGCGGCGGCCGCGGGTGGCAATGGTTTCGTTCCTCTGTTGGCGCAATCAGCGCAATCTCATGTTGCCTATGCTTCCTAGACTTCCGTAGCCTTTGTTGGCGCGCTTCTCAGTTTCCGTGACGCAACGGCGCGAATTACTTCTGTGAGTTGCTGTTTGCTTCAAGATACACGCTTCTGCCGGCGTAAAAAACGATCCGAGCGGAGCGTGCAACCCCGAGAACTCGTCCGAGTGTGACGGAAGCGTGAGATTGCCCACGGCGGGGAGTGCGCAAACTGCAGCCACGAAGCCACGTCCGTCTGGGTAAGTTGATTTCGATTCTATCGCTGTGCCGCTTAAAAGCATAGCACTGTTCCTAAACGGCTATCACAATCAGCGTGGGGGGCTCCTACATAAATACACAGGAACGGAGACGTCGTTCTTCTCGGCAGCCTCTGCGACAAATTTTGTGTGGAATCCAGGTTCTAAATCGTAATGTCGATCTCACGTTCATGAGAATTTACGTGATCATTTAACTGCGGCTATTAGTTAAATTTCCGCTGCAAGCATTTCTGCGGCCGATCGCGTGTGTCGGCATTGTGTTGCTATAGATTACATTAATTAGAAGCCAATGTCGATCAAGCTAGCATTCGTGTTGGACCCAATCTCGTAGTCGGGAGTGCCCCGTATGGCAGTGGCTTTTCCTTCTTGAAGTTGCCCGTCAGACTTGGAGGACAAAAGTGTTAATGCGCCTTTCTGCGCATATTATAACCACCGCGCCGGCCCTCGTTGGCTATAACGGACGACTATTTTCACCCGTTTTCAACGGGTTAACAGTAAATTTTTCGGCTGTTTTAGAAGGTCATATGCATTTTGTTTCCCACTGCAAGTCCCCCCCTTAATTAACACACTATACTTCGCAGTGAAGACTTTTAAAACTAAAGTTATGTCACAATTCTGCTGCGTTTCATGCTGTAGCAAACGAAATATTTCAAAAAGGGTTTTTTAAAAAAAATTCCTAACCAGGTGACAAATACTTTAAAAATGATTGTCGATACGCATATTGCAGAACAGACACATTTGTCAACACTGAATATAAAGGGAACATACGTGCAACATACAAAGCAACCTTCATTGCTGTGGAACAAACACTATGTAAATTCAGGAAACAGACGCTGACACAACTTTCAGACATACATTAGTAGCACAAGTGGTCTACGAAAGGTTGTGATAATGGCCATAAGTCTCCTTCATTGAAGGGGGGCCCTCATAGAGTGCACACACACGCACACAGCAGTGTAGTGATTTCTGATTACTTTTAATTTTGGTTGCATTAACTGTGGCATGTAAATAAAAGTGTATTGAAGCATAACAAGTGTAATATATTTCCACGTTTAAGCTCACTGCTGATATGAATGCATGTCGGTGCTTGTTTCTGGCGTATAACTGACTGATCAGTTAATTCTGTTCGGTGTTGGAGCTCCATGAACTTACTCCTGCCGCGAGCATGTAGTAGCGCCTAATTCGTGATAATGAGTCCAGAGGTGGCTTTAATGGGTTCTGGTCCACGCACTGTGGTGCGATGTCCGTTCATTCTGGCGCACGCCCGCTTATTCAAACTCTGCTTAATTCGAACAATTTCGTAGTCCACTTTTAGTTTGAATTAACGAGTTTTTACTGTACTCTGATTGTTCTTCGGGCATTTATCTAATGTGCCGATCTAGTCAATCACTTTAAATTTGGCGAAAGGCTTTCTCAAAAATAACCCCGGATGGTAAGGGTTACAGATATGCAATCTTGAAGGAAATAACCAAGCTGCAATGCAAACCACCAATTTACTTACTGCATCGAGAACCTGAGGCACCAGAATGCTATGCTTCATTTCCACGCCTACTTACCTAAAAACAGTAGGCAAAATGCATGCATCTTTGGTATTACACCAGACTGTTAATGCCAAATTGAACGAATAAAAATTGACTAGTAATGTAAAGAGACCAAAGGGACCTTCAAACTAATTCATAAACATGTAGCTCAAAGCTTAGGTTCCTCGTGAAACAGTATGCTGTGCCAAAGCCGAACAGGGCCGTGGCCCGTCATGTGCAGTGTCTCGAGGAAATGCCTGCAGCAGTATGACGATACCTGTTATCCTGTTTTGCTTGCGCTACATCAACTCAACAATATTGATTAAATCATTATTAATAAAATTGGAGAGTTACTATTTCCCCGCGCAAGGCACCACTGCCAAAAAAAAATCAACTCCAGCCCTTGTCGAATGGGGGCTGTTGTGCTGGCATTGACTAGCTGAGGGGGAGCCGAGCCCCTCCTTAAAAAATGGAGAGGTTGCTAGCATGACTTGGGCTAATTGCTTCATGGCACATTGCAATAGCGTAATCATCAGAGTGACCACAATTGCATACTAAGAGATGTTGAATCAGTCATTAGCATAATCAAACAAAAATGTTTTAGTAAAGTGACATTTGTGCCTTTATTCCTTTCTGAAAATGCAGGAATTCATTGATCTGGAAGCATCGCCATGTTGCAGCAAGCCAGTACATCTGGAGTGGTGGCACCAAATACAGAAGTGGAAGAGGTGCTGCATTTTCTGACAAGACCGCATGTGCATTTTCAGTGCGGCATTTTTTCTTTTTTTGCGGTGAATTTAGGACACTTGCTGGCCACTCAAAAGGCCACCAACATGTGGAAATGCCATGTTTGTGTGTACAATATGCCACTCTAACTTTGCTTACCTCATACACTGCCAAAAGCATCACAGAGTATGCAGAAGAAAATGTGAAGGTCAGAATAATCTAATGCAACGCAGTAATGATGATGAATGCAATATTCAAGCCAGTGCTGCATATTTGAATGACGCTGATAAACGAGCTATAGTGTATGAGATGTTGACGAGACTTTGCAGGCGTCCTAAAGGCCATCGCAGGTGCGCTATAACATGGTCATTTGTTCCGAAGGTAGATGATATGTTTAGTTTTGTCGCTTGTGCTTTCACCTGTGAGCTCATAATAAATGACTGTCTTCGGAAAAAGCTCTACCAAAATGCACAAATGTTTGTGCCACCTACTAAAGTCATTTTTTTGTGGAGGGGCAAAATCCAGTATTATATCATAAAGCGTCTTGATCTCCTACAAATCCAGCTTAAATATCCCTGAAATGTTTTTTGGTGTACTCATGACAGTTACAGGAGATGCTTTGGCTACTCGCTCCTTGGCAGGATTGAAGTAGTTGTTCAGCCCTCTGGCTTGCTGTTACTGTCGCACCTTCCTTTAGTCCACGGTAAAGCATGCACACTACGCATGCCATAGAAGGTAGCATCACAGCACAGGTGAAAAAGTTTAGTAACTACAAACCTCGTACAAAACCAAAAATTGTCTAAAGAGTCTGGGACAAACAGCGATCCATTGTTCACAACTTTACTCTTTTTATCCCTTACGAAAGAGATATAATATAATCCAATGCCTATTCTGCTGGAAGGCAGCTTGCCAAAAGGAATAGCTCCTTTTTTGTGTGTTGCTATCAGGGAAAAATTATGGCTAACAGTGATGCTAATTAACATGGCCATAACTAATCTTTAGTTTCAATTAACATAGACATCACTAACCTTTAGTTTCATTGTGTACTGATAGTGGTGGTGGTTGTGATATTGCAGCAGGCAGGGTTAGCCCGGGCTTACGTAACAGACAATGATTCCACCTGAGCATCTCGTAAATTTTAGGGTCTGTCACCATATGTTAAACATCCCCGTGTCTCGTAGGAAGGTAATCAAAGTTCATTTGCAAGCTCCTTGTCATTGCCACAGGCCCTTGAGGAAAAGTGATATCTTCAAACGTCTGGTGCCAATGACCACCCCTTTGCTGGCTGGGAACCATTGGTTTTCTTACCCTGTCAAACTGCGGTCAAAGCGAAATAAAATGTTCAATGGCATTGATGTCACCGCAGAAGCACAGAGTAGGGGAAGCACATTGCTCAGTCTTGAATGACCAAGCGTGCAGAGTCTGTTCTGATGTGATACAACAGCGTCGCTTGATCATGAGCAAGTCCGCAGATCGCACATGCTTGATGTGGAATCTTGTAGAATGCCCTGAAGTGTTCGCGGAGTGCAATTATGTAGTTCTGATAAATCTTGGGAGCTCTTGCTTTTGGGACACACGTCCATGCTTCACGTGGAAGAGCATCAGCCTTTTCATTGCCGAAATGGTTGTGTTCTTTTCATTCATAATTGGATGCTCATCTTGGGGAAGGCACTGTTTAGTGAGGGCACACTGGTTTTATTTTACTATATATGCAGTCGTACAGAGAGTACTTCCAAATGCATTGGAAAAACACTCCTCAGAGTGGCCGTCATCTCGCCTTCATGCGACTGCTCTTTGAGACTTGGCAACATTCACCCTGCTTCCCCATTCCCAATTAGTGTTCGCTTTCGCTGTGGCGTCGCACTTTCCCGGATGGGGTTGATAAAAATGACACAGCAAGCACGCTCGTAAATATTTCTCTTGCCATCAAACAAAACAAAAAACGAAGCACGCTCAGAGTTGCACAGTTCACAGTGTTTCTTTGAATCCCATGGAAATGAAGCAATGTTTCCAAAAGTATGTGCCAATCCACATTGTTGAGCAAGTACAGAAACATGGGCCAGCACGTCATTAGTGGCCAAAGAGAATGAAGGCAAGACATTTTCTGCTGAAGTTGACCGCCATTAATTTTTAATTTCAAAAGCATGGCACTCTTTGTTAGCAATATCATTCCAATTAATGGACGTAATGAACTTTGGAATGATGATGACACACCGAAAACAGGATATGCAAATACCAAAGTGCCACTTTGTACTCCTTTTTTAAGATTGGCTTTTTGCGACGAGGAAAATGTGACGTCATTGCAAGAGGCATCAATTCAATATGTTGAGATCAGATAGAATAATGTAGCAGGGCACGTCATTGAGCTGCCATGCTTCTGTTGGGTATGTGACATTGTCTAGTTTAGTGACAAAGTTTTTGTGAACTGCATTCAATTGGTGACAGTAAATGCCTTTGTAGGAGGTGTGAGGGGGCTATGAGGCTGTTTTGTCAACTGAAGGCTTGCTCGTCCCCCTGGCCCATGTTTACATATTGAAGCAGTAGTCTTAAAGAGCTCATTTTACAGAAATTCCACTGTTGGCATCGTTGGTTGTGGGTGACAAAATTGACATTGTTCATTAGCTAAAAATCGAGGCAGATGCAAATGATAAAAATGTTCGGTTCCAGTGGTGATCGAACCCAGAATTTCTGCATGGAATGCAGGTGTACTACCACAGAGCCACGCCAGTGTTTGAAAAAAAAAAACCTATACGAGTATCTTGTGAAGAGCTTTTGCACGAGAAAACCAGGGGCATGAAAGAAAACAAAGCATGAGACCAGTCCATAGTCTGCGCTTGTCTTGTGTTTTCTTTCTTTCACGTCCCTGGTTTTTTCGCGCAAATGCTCATCACAATGGATTACCAATTCACCGAATGCTCTGTTCATCGAATGTCATGTAATGTAAGAAGTCTCTTTGACACATTATATTGCGTGGCAGAAACGTGTAAAATCTCATTAGGTGTCGAGGCATTAACGAGCGAGGGGTTTAAAGTCCCAGTCATTACAAGGTAAGTCTCCCTTTCCGGAGCTGCACTGAGGTATGGGGGGCAGAGCCACTTTTCTTTTTGTCGTTTGTTTCCTATGTCATTCCAGCTTTTTTTTTTTCGACGCTGAGCAACTGCATGTTTTCTGCAGTCATTATTGTTTTTTTTCTCTTGTGGGTAGAAACAACAGTGTGCGAAGCATGGACCCGACCGGCTGAGAGGGGCAAATTTGATCGCAGGTTTGATCACGACATAGGTTGCTGCTGCATGGTGACTTTAAATGGTGATTTGGCTAACATCCGAGCCAAACTCGATCTGTGTCGGCCCTGGTTGCGATCAAAAGTGTCCGTCCGACACTAGTGTTATTGCATGGTGTGATAGCAAGCTCGACGGCACGCAGAAGTTCAAGCCACTGCTGTGACAGCTGTGATGACGGTGGCAATGACACACAGTTTGTTGCTTTTGTTGCTGCAACATTGCTCGATTTATTGTTCATGTGCCTGCGACGCACTAATAAAGAATGGATACGGCATACAACCAGCCTGAGGGCCACCGTTCCAGTGTTTTATATAAAAAATCTAAACTACCAAGTACTGCATGATACTGGAATGTGCCAACGTGAGGTCATACACGTACCACGCTTAATTCAGGATACGGTCGACGTTGGATGCATTTTCGTTAAAGTACTAACTTCTTTAGCGGGCATTAACTAATACTCCACTCACCCAGCTCGCTCGTCAGCAGAGTTCATTACTGAACTCTGCTGATGTTTGGCCAGCGCTCAACGGAGTCCAATTTCCATGACAGGTTCTTTTGGAGAACACAAGAGGCTTATGTTCGAAATCACGACAAATCTTTGGAAATATTACGTGCTCCTCCAACGTGCTCCTCCAATAATACCGGTGCCGCACGGAATCTTTTGATTATGATCAGGGCCAACACACATTGAGTTTTAACTTGGATGCTGCGAAATGGCGATTAAAAGTGGCCATGCAGCTGCACCATCAGACTATGTCGTGATCAAACCTGCGATCAAATGTGTCGTGTCAGCCTTGTTGGGTCCATGCTCCGCATTGTGTTGTCCCTACCCGTGCAAGAAGAAAAAAAAGGATGATAATGACTGGAGGAAACGTGCAGCTGCTCAGCACGAAAAAGAAAAAAAAAAGAAAAAAAATGATGCCAGGAAACATACAAAACCAGCCAAAAGAAAAGTGGCTCCGCCTCGTAACTCGGTGCATGTCCAGAAAGGAGACCCTTACAGAGTGCTGACATATTTAATAATAATCACCAGCAATAGCATCTAAAAAGTGAGCAGCTGCGTAGGTCGACATGTTGGCATTAATGATACGTAGCGAGGGGTTTAATGGCTCAACTATTACAAAGCGTTCGCACATACTGGATAACCATCATCAGCAAAAACGTCAGTTAAGTCAGCAGCTGTGTAGGTTCACGTGTTGCCTTACAGATGCATAGTGGGCACTTCTCCGATTTGCAAAAGAATTGTGGCTAGAAGGCATTCCACAACTGTACTTGCAGTAGGGACTCTAGGATAGTTTGAAATGGCCAACGTTATGCGCACAGAAGTTCCTCTCCTTGAGGCACGGCCAAGGTGTCCACTGAGAAGTGAAGCCATCCTAGTGATTGAAGAGGCAATGTGAACAGGGCCTCATTACGGTATCTCGTTCTACTCTTGGAAGTGAAGCTCAAGCGACCTCTATGTTTTTCAAAGGACAATAATATTTCATACATCTCTCAGTGCATTTACACAACATCTCATGTTGAGGCTAGGTAAATAAATTGTCTGCATAGCTAGCCACCCAAGAGGGAGAGAGAGAAAGATTAGTTTTATTTCAGCGCTGCTGCAGGATGTCTGGGAATTAGGGTGGTTTGGAAAGGTTGTGGCCTATGAGTTCTGTTTCAAGTACGGTCAGTTTGTGTTGCAATGAGCTTGTAGCGCCCACTGTTACCGCAAGGCACAGACGCTTAGATCAATGAGCTCAGCAGGCGTATTGGTGCTGGCAGCCAAAGACGAGAAAAATAAAAGGAAGCTCGTGTTCGAGACGTGAGCTCGGCATGAGCAGTTGCATTCAAGCAGTCGGCATCGCTGGTTGTGTTCTAACCGTGCGCTCTACTGCGACCCCGACGTTTCTGACTAGCTCAAGGGCCGTTGTAAGGCAGGCAGGCAGGCAGGCAGGCAAGGAACTGAATTAGTATCCGGAGGCGGCGCTCGACCCCCCTTAGGGGGTGGCACCGGTGGGCCGCTCCCACGACGGGACGTGGAGGTTAAACTCCACGGCCATGTCGCAGGCCCTCTGGATGGGCCTAAGCTGGTCTCCTTTGTCGTGGCTTGTGAGGAGATAGTTCCAGTCCGCCTCCATAGAGGGAGACTCGCTGCTCTCGCGCAACGCAGGGCATTGCCACAGCATATGTTGTAGAGTTCATTTGTGGTGACCACAGCGCGGGCACGCCGGATCTATGTCATCCATGTATTTCGAAGCTCCAATATAATATTTCAGCCATATTTTTCTCGTTTAATCAGCCACTTTTCATGGGTGTGGGTCTTTTTGATAGTGCTTTAAGCATTGGTAAAGATGCCGGTTGAATAAATAATGGAACCAACAGACAGTGAAGCCAAGGAACGTATTGGTATTGGGTATTTAATACCCTATAATGTGGATGGGAAAGTGACCACTGCCATAGCTCAATTGGCTGAGCATCAGACGTGTTACTTGAAGGTTGTAGGTTTGGTGTTTACTGATGGCAAAGTTGCTTTTTTGTCCTCTTTAATTCCTTTCCATTTAGGTTATAATTACTTAGCTACAGTTAAAACACTACCAATAATGTACTTTCCTTGGCTGTGTTGTCTGTTGGTTCATTAGGTTTTTCATTAGTTGGCGTCTAACAAAAAAACGAGCCCTTTATCCATTCTCCTTCTTTCGTTCATTAATAGCGAGAGTCTTGTTATTGCAGACTTGATTACCTTAGGTGGGGTGTGAAGTTTTATTGGTCAGCTGCCAGTTTTTAAAAAGATCACGTGCTGCACGACGCCTCAGAAGGGAGGAAGTTTGGGCGTGTTGGTAGTTCATCGTACTTCAGATACCATAGCGGAATAAACGAACACGATACAAGACGAAGACAGCACTAGCGCTTACTTTTGACCAAGGTTTTATTGCAGATCCTGAGCATATATAAACACGCATCCGAAAGTGCATGAGGAAACAAGTCGCAGAAAGAAAGGAGGTAAATGTGCACGTGTCGTCTAAGCCAAACTATCAAGCTCTTAGATAAAAAAAACAACACATGGCATGCTGACACATTCCTTTCCTGATCTGGCTATCTCGGATGCTTCTATAGTCTGTTTTTATTTTGTCAGATTCAAAAGAGGATGACACTGTGGTTTTGCGTCACGTATTTTAGAATGGGAAGTGAGTTGTCTACCTATGGCAGTATTCCTGACTATTGTTGTGCTCGAGCAGACGCACGTTCAGGCATTGTCGTCCGGCCTACATAATATTATGCCTTCCACATGAATATAGAATTTGGTAAACATCTCTTCTTGTACACAGGATGCAAAGATTTGTATGGTTGAACCTTAGTTGAAAGTAAGCACTAGTAGCTGTGGTATCTGAAGTACATGACACCAGCTGACAAAAAAGAATTCCACTCTCACCGTCGTGATTTAAAGCGGAACTCGCTAACAGTCCTAGGATTACACATAGAAATACCCAATAAAGTGGAGAAGAAAGCGACTGCCACCGTAGCCCTGTTGGCAGAGCGCCCGATGTGCAACCTGAAGGTTGTAGGTTCAGTCCCTACTAGCAGCAAAGTTGCTTTTTTGTTCACTTTAGTTCCTTTCCATTTATGTCGTAACTGCTACCCTATACAGTTGAGAGCCTACAGAGAATGGCCCCTTTGCCTTCCTTGGCTTCAGTGTCTGGTGCTTTCATTGGGTTGTCTAATAAAGAAACAAGCCCTTGATCAACTGCCAGATTTTTGTTGACAATTGGCACTCCAAGAGCATGCGGGTGTATGGAACATTGTGCACATATGTCAAGCCAATTTTTTCCAGCTCTTATTGCAGGGCGTTCTGTGTGGTTAAACAGTCTATTTAGGTTTGGCACACCGTTAATCCCGAGCAAGTGCCTTCCTTCTTTTATCGGTAGACTGGAAATATGCACCAATGACCTGCCATATTCACTGTTTTTATTTGCCCGTTGACGGCGAATGGGCCTGGGTCATTTAATGAGTGCGTATTCAATAAAGCATTTCATTAGAAGTATGTGTGTGCATTCTTTATTAGCTGCTCTTCCACCACCACCTTGAATTTTGATCTGTGACCGAGCAAGGGCCTCCCTCCAAATCTTGTCAGATTATCTTTCACCGTGGGGGACGCTTGCTCGGGATTCTACAGTAAATACATATAGTCGGTTGCTTGTTGTCGAGTGCAGTGGAGCTGCTAAAGTCTTTTTTTGTTCTTCAAGCTTGCCCAGGTTTTCTTAAAAAGTACAGCATTCACATGTGGACCTATGCAAATGAGGATGATGTGAACATGTTGTGTCGCAGTTGCCTGTTAATGCCACAGTTTCAAGCTGTTATTTTGGGCTGGTGTATGGGCCTTGGTCGTAGACATTCGTTCCTTACTTGTTAGTCATCGTGTGGTGTGTAGTGAGCCCTGTGCCTGGTAATGGCATATGTTGTACCTAGTCGGTCATGTTGGGCGAGTTTCAAATATATACTTTTTGGTTAGTTCGTTCCTGGGTCTACTTATTTGTGGCTCCATTTTCTGACGCATTGACAATACGTCGTTGTTGCGCGCATTTTGCACATTGGAGGGGGGAGTGTTATTCGAAGCATGTTGTTTAAAGGAAATTCAATATCTTAACATCCTCTCCGCTTGCAGAGATCGTTTTTCCCTAGTTATTTTGGATTCTGTGTATACTAGGAGGGAACATAAAACATATAGACCTGCTGTTTCCCTCCCAAGCATAGCACTTCAAGGAAATAAAAAGGTAGTAGGCAGTAATGACAAAAAGCTGGGGAAGTTAAAAGTCTGTTTTTTTTATTTTCGTTCTAAGGGGCAAGCATTATTGAAAAGAAATTAATGGGAAAAACAAGATGCAGGTGTAATTGTAACACGATTCCTCTCTTAATTTACAATGTGATGCAGTAAAATGTTTGCTGCTGCCCCCAGTAACCGCCGTAGTTCACTTAGCTGAGCATTCTTTCAAAAATCCACATTCCGATACGAGACTAGGAGCACTGCAACGACTATTCACAACATACACCTTTTGAATCGCCAATAAAAGCTTAACTGTTAACAATTTTCCTTACTTTGTTATCCTCGTAACATGAGTGCAGCAGGGATAGCTCCACAGGCGTGACTCGTCTTGTTGGCAGCTGATATGTTGATCTCAATTATTTTCTTTTTACTTGTTCTTGTTTTAGTCAGAGTGTTGCATTCCATTTTCTAAATGCCCACTGCTGTTTCAATGCAGTGTTCTGGCTTTCACGTTTCTACCAAGTGTGCTTGTGCTCAAAATTTATTTTTAGCTTGTTTTATTACAGCAGCAAACACGTGCCGGAAAGGATGCGGGACATGCAGGAAAGGAGACTGGGACAGTCATGGGGCGCTTTCTTGATCATCCCAATCTCGATTCTTTCCTCACATATACTCTGGCGCAGTTTGCTGCAGATTTCTGTAACTGTTGTATTGCTGAACAGCTGAGCTGTATGTATTCAATTTTTGAAATGGATTTTATGTTATGCAATAAAAAAAGATATACAAAAGCTACTCAGACCCAAGTCCTCACTTTCTTTGACTATGATTTGAATACACTGGTTGCATAGTCCTTTGAGGAGCCACTGACAATTGTTTAGTGGCCGGCAGACAGCGAACTGCCTGTGCTCTTCCAGGTTGTTAAATCGTTTCTTTATAATATTGTAGTGCATACAGACTGAGACACAAGGAAGGCAGATGAACACACACACTGTGTTACATTCAGTGTTCATGTGCCTTGCTTGTCTTGTCTAGATGCACTACTACATTACTCAAAGACTTGATAACATATTGAGATTAAAAACAGCACGAGAAGAAGGAGACAAAAAAGGGGACAGGCACACTGCCATGCTTGAGTGCTGTCGTGCTTTCAAAGCTTAGAATGCATCCACAACCTCCGGTCATTTAGGATTACACTGGAGAGAGTGTGGATGCATTCCACGCTTTGAAAGCATTACAGTGCTTAGCCGCTCCTGCAACAAAATTACTGGAATAATAGTCGCAGCTGCAAACTAAGAAAAGCAGGATGACACATGCGTAAGCATGGTGTCGCTGCTGCTGACCAAAAAACAACACCGTTTCTTGATATGTGTAGTTAGATGAGGTAGCAGTTGTAACGAGCGGATGAGAAGTGCACATGGCTGTCGAACATTTCTTTATTTTCTTGTGTACGTTAAATATATTATGCTCTGCTAGAAACGAAGTCAGCTGTGAGTCAGCGCTCGTGTGTGTGCCCTCAGGTCTTCTCGCACTGTTTTTCATTTCAATATACATCAAAACCAACTAGCCCATTAACAAGCATTAAGAAACTAGATAACGACAAGCCCGCATTCCAACACTAGTTCAGCGACCTAAATGCAACGACTTCTCCTTTTATTGAAAGGTCACATATGTTTTGAAGGTGACATTAATTCATGACATTCACTAAATTTGATCTAAATCAACAGCTTACTTGAAGATCACTGAAAGGAAACGATTGCAGAGATGCTTTGAGGAGTGAACTAGGTGTGTTGCCGCTGCAACAGAACACCTTGAAGGTGAACATTGAGCAATAATGTATGTGGAAAGTATTTTAAGACTATTTCATTAATCAGCTCGTGCTCATTGTTGCAATACATCCTTTGACTCAAGTAGTAAATCTGTTCTTTCATTGAGTATAAAACAATTGGTGGTTTGCACTTCATTGCATCAACCTACTTCATTCATTGCCTGTTTTCGTTCTGTCCCCGTGTGCCTTATTACATTGAAAGGATGGAACACGATGTAAAAGAATTTTTGCAAGCGGGACTATTACATACGTGTTCTCTCTTAACACCCTTTCAGAAGACTTAACACACAAACAAAGCACTGCACAGTTTGCTCTAATGATTACGATACTTAGTGAAGCTCCATACAGATGCTGCATCTCATTATTCGGCTGAATCTGCAGCACTAATTTCCACTTAATAGCACTAAATACTGGCTTGGATTTTCAACAAAATGGTGCAAAAAATTACAAGTAGTGGTAGAAGACGAAGCAGCCTGATGCCAGACCTTTTTAGTTAAGGGACGGGCTCAGAAAACATAAAAGAGAGAGAAGGATAAAAGAAAGGCTGGGAAATTAACCAAGGCTGAGCCCAGGTGATCACACTACACTGGGAAAGGAGAAAGAACAGTTTAAGAAGAGAAAGTCCACTGTTGTAGGCATAGGTTGTCAAAAAAATTTGAACTCACTCAGACTCACTCAAGAAATATATTTTGCTCTGAGGACTCACTCGGACTCAGACTCACCAAAATTTTCCTCAACCGGGCTCACTCGGACTCACACTCACTGTACTTTTACTTGACAAGACTCACTCGAACTCAAACTCACGGAGGTATTACTCAGCCGGACTCATTCAGACTCACGGCTTCACCTGCGTCTGAGTGAGTCGACTCATGAGTTCGTTAGCGTAAAATTAGCTGTTTCAATCTTGGTGTCAATGCTGTTTAACGCCAATACCTTACGTAATCGACGCTCTACAATACACCTTTATATCTTGTACCTTCAAATATGAGTTATCAGTGGTTTCAACCCAGTAAGGTCAATTCTATGAAATACTCGTGTCGCACGAAATATCTTTATCAAG
Source organism: Rhipicephalus appendiculatus (assembly GCA_030522465.1). Classification (NCBI taxonomy): domain Eukaryota; kingdom Metazoa; phylum Arthropoda; class Arachnida; order Ixodida; family Ixodidae; genus Rhipicephalus; species Rhipicephalus appendiculatus. The sequence goes on from JALIZH010026629.1 coordinate 866,080, forward strand.
AACTTCCCCTGAAAGAGTTTGTGGGTGCAGGTCATCGCGCCCCCCCCCCCCCCGTCTCCTAACTCACGCGTCGGATAAAAAAATATCAGGTAGCACATTGTCGAAATATCTTTGAAAATATCTGAGTAGAAAATTAAGCGAATATAACGGTGATAGTAAAGCTGAAGATGAGTAGATAGGACCATAGGTCGGCAATTGATGGTGGACCTCACTCAGACTTACTCACGAAATATATTTCGCGCTTAGGGCTCACTCGAACTCAGACTCACCAATATTTACATCACTCGGACTCAGACTCACGAAAATTTTACTCAACCGGACTCACTCGGACTCACACTCTCACCAAAATATTACACCCGGACTCACTTAGACTCGGGCACGGCCCAATCTGAGTCTCAGTGAGTGAGTGAGTCGACTCGTGAGTGAGTTTGCCGACCTATGGTTGTAGGTGCCGACATAGCAACAGTTTTGTGCTTTACGTTTCGGGCAGTCAATCAGTCTCATAGCCTTGAAAAATTTTCAGCATCAATTTTGTTGCTTATCGCAACTTCGATGCACTGTCCCATGGTCCAAGCATCTTGTCAACCATATAGGCATTTCCGTGGAGGTGAGCTACAGTTGCATGTGCCTAGTTCAAGCCACTCATCTTTCAAAGATGGGCAGTAACACAGGAGATGCTCGATAGCCTCCTCCACAGAGCAGTCCTTGCATTAGGTGGTATCGGCCATATTAAGCTTGAATGAATATGCACTGGTGAATGCTACACAAAGGCATAGATAACATAGCAACATTTATTCACCCCTGTAAAGACTAGGTAGCAGCTGCAGTTACAGCAGTGGGTCGAATTAATGCAGAGGAACGTGAGCTGAAGGGTGTGCCACTTCTGCAATGTCTTTCTGTGTGCCACCTTGCATAGGCTTTCGGCTGCATTAATTCAAACAAGTTTTTTCCTTCACGTACTTTGCCTGGCAGCTTTATTGGCAAGGTAGTTGCCAAAGATACCGCAATTACTTAGCGGCCACTGAAACAAGACGTCGTGTTGTTTTTCTGTCATATAGTGGTGCGTTTCTTGTGTCAGACGCAAGTTATTTGTACAATCCGTGACGAAGAGCTGACCACAGACAGTGCAAGCCACTTTTCATTCATCGAACACAGCCAATCAATTAGCCGGTTCTTGACTAAAGTTTTTTTTTTGCTGTCACCTCGAAGTTCAGCAAGCTCTTAACTGGTCAACATTGTAATGTGAGAAAGTAATATCTGAGGTTAACGTGTTGCTATGGGATGACCACTGTGCCAGTGAAGCTGGTACGAGTCAAAGAGCCATTCGTGTGGACATTAATTCGGTAAACAGAAAAGGTATACCAGCAGTTTAGAGCTGCTTGCTTCAAAGCCAGAGTAGAAAGGTCAATCTTCCTTATTCTTGGGACGGAAAGGTGCATTTCGGGTTGACGTAAGCATAACAAGACTGATGGTGAACTTGCCGAGGGTATGAAGCCCAATGGTGTTAAGGCATGATGAGTTTCGACTACTTTGGAGAATACTTGAATACTGCCTGTGGTCGTTGGTCTGGCATGCAGATGAGATTGCTTGATTTCATTCATGAAATATGGCGAATATGTGCCGTCAGCATGTTGGTTGAGATGTATGTTGTAATAGGATGGTCTACGAGCCAATATAACTGTTCTAGCTGTTGAGGTGCACCGCAGAAGGCCGAGGCAAACGTTTAGTGCCTGTGCTAGCTTGCAAAACTCTGAAGTGCTTGGAGATTAAATTTGAAAGTTTTTGGAGAGCATTACAAAACAAGAGGCCTGTAATGGTTCCTTATATGCATAGTTTTGTTGCTCTAGAGTTTTGACAAGATTGGAAGCTGGCAGACTGTCGACGGTGGGCTCGGTGCCTGACAAGCTTGCGAAGTTGTGCCTTGCCAACCTTGCGAGGGAAAGCCGTGCTCTGTATAGAAAGGTTCTAGAAAACACTTGAGGCCTCTGTATTCAATCTGCTCAGTAATGTGCCTATTGCAATGCCAGTAATGTTGCATGACAGTTGGTATTCCAGCAAGGGGGCACGTAAGGCTATAGGAAGGTATCAACTGAGATGCGTCGTAGAGCTCAAGCTTCACGAACCTTCCAGGTGTGAAGCAAGTGCACATTTAATTTTGGATTGCTTATTTACATTTAAAAGCACCCATTAAGTATGAGAATGTTCAACCTTTGCATTATTGTATAATTGTTAACATTATTCGTCTGAAATAATGCTAGGGCACTTTTGGTTTTAAAGAGAGGCCATGATTTTATCCTTGAACCCTGGATCACAATATGAGTTCATTCGATTTCAAGCATTGCTAGCTTCTTTTAATGAGCTCCTTGGCAGAAAACATATCCTCGACCATAGGGGTGTGCACACGGGAGGGGGGGCAGGGGGGGCGGCCGCCTCCCATTGTCACCTAAGAGGGGGGAGAGGGGTGCAAAGTCAGCCTCATACATTGACATAAGAGGGAGGGGGTGCGCAAAGTCAGCCCCACGCATTGACATAATAGACGTCAGACTCTGGAGTTTTGCAGACACGTAGCGCCACCTGTCGGAGCAGTTTTGGGTAGTGCAAAGTCCGGCTCCCTTGCACAGTTTGCTGTGCAACTGGGTGCAACTAGCGAGCTGGAAACAACGATTAACCTAAATATTTGGTGTGTTGGCGCGTTGAACACTCAGAAAAAGAGCCACGAATTTCTCTCCGCTAGTCGGACGCGCAACCGAACCGCCATGATGTGCGTGCCAGAACGACGGCGAAAACAAGAGAAGACGCAACAGCTCCGCGCGCTACGAAGAAAGGCCAGAAAGGCTTCAGTCGACGCTACTGTTGCGTTGTGAATTGCCACGGACGTAAAGGACTTCAGTTTTACCGATTTTCGTATCTGTTGCAGGAAGCAGAACGGCGAGAGCTCTGGATACGGGCCGTTGCGAACGTGTTGGGTAAGCGAATTACTCGCGTTCTCCACAGCCGGTCACATGGGAAAGTGTGATAATGTGTGTCTCATGTTATTGTTTTGAGTAGCCTTGACGTAGAACCGTGGTAACCTTGACTATGAAGCTCAGCAGAGCCTCAGACCGCGGTGCGCGCCGTGCAGCAGTTAAATGCAGACTGGTGAAGCGCGCGATAAACATCGCGCACTCCGCGACCACCCATGATCTGAACTGGTCGTCATCACACAGCATCGCGCACGTACGCAATGAAGGTTCAAAGTTCCGGCTTTAACTAGCAAATGCTAACACGTGCGTCATACAAGTAAATCGCAAAATGTTCGTCGTGACCACCGTCACGTTTTTCTTGCCCGTGGTCTCCGCGATTGCCGGAGCTATCTCGGAGGCCACGGTTTTGCCTTTCGTTGTACACCGAGAAAGTGGGCACGCACGTATCCCCATTTGCAGTATATACAAACGGAAGACAACCGTGAACAGTACATTCGAGGATGCGTAATAAACAGTTCGACACACAGGAAGCGAGAGATGGATGGGAGAATGCAACTGCAAAGGCGAAAATCGCCGGGACCATTCGTGCCTGATAAAGCGACCTTTGTGCCACTGATAGTAAGAAACATTGCTCGTGTACCTACTTCATCGCTTTGACATTATGTATATGCCCAAATTTAACGCATGTAGGCGTTACAGAATGCACGTCGGAGTGCCTCGAACTCGATGTCATGCGATGCTCGATTGCGCTTGCGAGTTGCAGCACGCCGAAATAACTTAAGCATCTTTTGCATTGTAGCCGCAGTTCACTTTGATGAGCTCTACTCTTCAGAAGCGAGGGTGGATTGACGGAAGAAGCTTTCCAGGTCCTTAATTTTTAGGAAACAGCCCTCAACACCAGTGAAAGAGGCGGGTTGCCTATGCACATTCGCTTGCGGACGGCTCTCTTTGCACTACCCAGTTATGGCCAGGGCGGCGATGAGAGCGCTGGTGGCGCCGTTTTTCGCAGCGCCGCCTGGGCAGAGTCTGACGTCTATAGAGAGGAGGCTCTGCGACGAACCTTCGACCCCCCTGAAGGGGAACCCTGCGCACGCCTGTGTTCGACCGAGTGATGCAATCGAATTCACGCGCGATCTTTCCGCGCCAGTCATGCGCACGTTTAATCGTTTATGAAGCTAAGGAGAGCATCACTTTCAACTGTGAACAACGAGCGGACACGAGAACGAGCAACCTTCGACGCGCCATCCTGCTTAGCATGACAATTCCACGGCATCGCTCGTCGATGCGGTCAGCCATGAGCTCGGGAGACTGCATTCTTTTTTCTGCGAAGGCTCTTTGTACTTTCGACTCAACAACAACGTTTCTCTTGTCTATCCTTACCTCTCGGAGTGAAATAAGCGCGCCCAATCTGAAAGCTGGCCCGTCGCCCCGCACGTGCTGTACAGCGTCAAACGCATGTGTTGCGCGAATAATATCGATTATATGTGTTTTAATCTAATTCCCTGAGATGAAATGCTACGCAATACTGACCGGTATAAACGCACCGACATCAACGTGATGCTCGCGAAGGACGTGGGAGACTGTACTACGTGCGTCGCTGAGCGGAGATGAGATAGGAACACCGATCAGCTGGCTTCTGCCCGTCCTGCCTGTACTTCGTCAAACATCGCAGAAAGCTTTTCTTTGGCGGCTGGTTGTACATCAGGGCACGTTCGCTGCATACTGTATGACGCCGGCAAATGGAAGTGCACTGCGAAACGAGTCGTTCATGGTTCACCTCCGTCTCCGTGCGGGATGCGCAAACCGTCGGACGAGAATACACACAAACTGACTGACTGCCCGCGAGGGTTGTTCGCTCAAGGTCGTGCACACGTATACACGCGCAGCGAACGATGCCTCTCATACATGCAGAATTATAGCGTTAACTTGTAGCAGGTAATCAAATCGTCCATGATAACGTTAAGTACATATATAAAGCCGCGTGATCGTGTGGGGCGGTGGTGTAGTGGTTACAATGTCTGCTTATCACGCGGTTGGCCTGGGTTCAAATCCCCGTGGTGTAGTGTGTGTATGTTGATATATGGTTTATGACTCTGTGCAGTGTTCTTGTGATGTGTGTGTGCATACTCATGAGGTAAACGGCTGAAAACAAGAAAAGAAAAAAAATGAAGCAGATGCACGATCGAGAAAAAAGTATAACAAATCATTTTTTTTCTCAAAATATTCGCGAAAAGTACCACATATATTTTGGCCGCATAATGAGCCGTATGTAAGCCGGACAGATTTGACCTGAAATACCGCTTAATCAAGTCGACGGTATGAGTTGCTTTAAGCGGTCACTTTTAAACGGCCTTCTGGCAACGAGATGGCCCCGCATATGGAAGAGCCGCATAACCCGAGGCCGCATAAAAAAAGAGCCGCTTAGCCAGGGGCCGCATGAACAAGGTACCGCATAACTAGGGGCCGCATAGAAAAGCCGCATAACTGGCCGTTTAGAGAGCCATTTATAAGCGTCGGAAATTGGGACTTACTTTCCGCCTTATATGCGTTGTTTTAAGCGGTTGTTTGCTAAGAGTGCAGGGATCCACCGTTCGAGGAACATCTACCGAGTTCCTCGGCGACAGCCCTGGCCCGATGGACGGCCCACTCCTGGTCTTGGGGGACCTCGCTGAGTAGGGCGGCTTGCCATCGCTCAGCAAGGCGCGCCACTTCAGAGGGTCCTTCAGCTTGCGTCGTCCGTAATCGTGGCCTCTCGTGCCTTGCGCATTCCCAGAGTACATGCGCCATGTCTGCCCATTCGTGCTCTCACCACGGGCAGCCAGGCGACGGGTGCAGCGCGGGACACAGGCGGTGCAGATGGTAGGGGTTGGTAAATGTGCCCGTCTGCAGTCGCCTCAGGTCCACCGCCTGCGAACTGTCCAGGCGCACGTGGGGTGCCGGATACTTCTTGCGGTCTTTCCTATAATGTCCAAGCACCTCGTGGTATGTGGCCGGGACTTCTTCGGCATAGCAGTCGGCACACCTCTGTTTACTTGCGTCGTCTGCCCCAACTTCGGTTGCCGCAAAACGGAGGTGGTGGTGGTGGTGGCAATAACGCGGGTGAGTTGCCTCCCGACGAGGTAGGCGCGCTCGTTGTGATTGGGCGGGATGGTCGTCGGTCTTCCGTTGTTGGCGTCGCTGCTGTTGCTTTTACGGCTGTTGGTGGTGATAGCGGCAATGTCCCCCATGTGCGCGGGGAACCACTTGAGGAGAAATGAAGAAAAAAGTGCAGTGCCGTCTCTCAGTGGAGGTCACCTCAATAGCGGTGCACATGGATGGGTAGTGAGAGAAAAAGGAATGTAGGAGATGTAGTGAAGAGAGGACGACGACGACACACGAGCAAGCAAGCCAGCCTCAGTGTCAGTAGCAGCAGGGGACACGAGCTCGCGCTTGCCCGGATTCAGGCTGCTGGACGCCCGTTCTTCGACGCTCTACTCCTGACGCCTCTCGACCTTTGCTGAAGTCGCTACGCGTCAATAAACCACGTCACATTTGGTGGAGGTACGTGGATTCCCTGTGCCAACCTGGACCTTCGCTCCCGGAAACTCCCCCCGGTTCGTGACCACATTACCAACATGGCCGAAGAGACCCTCTACAGTCTGGGACTTCGGCAGTCCACGTCACCTGCGGTGCCGTGTATCGCCAGCGAGATCCACCCATCTTCACCGGCTCAGGTGACTCGGACGTCGATGACTGGCTGTCGAAATACGAACGTGTAAGTGCCAGCAACAAATGGGACGACCAAATGAAGCTTGGTTACGTCCAGTTCTACCTTGCGGACATCGCCCAACTGTGGTATAACAACCACGAGAGGGACATTCCCACCTGGTCCGTCTTTAAGACTTCCATTACGGACGTCTTCGGTCGGCCATCGGCTCGCAAGCTTCGCGCAGAGCAGCGCTTGCGTGAACGGGCGCATCAACCCGGTGAGAACTTCACGGGTTACATTGAAGATGTGCTCAACCTCTGCAACCGCGTCAACAACGCCATGAGCGAAGAGGACAAAATCAAGCACATCCTCAAGGGCATCGAGGACGATGCTTTTCAGATGTTGCTCGCAAGAAACCCCACCACAGTCGCTGCACTGGTGTCATTGTGTCAGACTTTTGACGAGTTGCGTAGGCAGCGCTCGATCGCACGCCAAGCCCTCATGCCAACCGACCCACTATCGAGCTTGCTCGTTACTGCTCGCCCTGCCGACCAACAACCACTCGTGTCCACGATCAAGGAATTTATCCGTGAAGAGGTAGCGCGCCAGCTTTCGCTACTACCTCTCACGAACGAGCCGGCGCAGACTTTGGCCCCTGACCTTAAGCACTTCATTCGGACCCAAATCGCTGAGGCCCTACCATCTATGCCTCAACAGCCATCCGTCACGGCGCCGCTCACTTACACTGCTATCGCTGCTCGGCCGCCTCAGCAGCCTACGCCGTATGCCCGACATGCGATACCGATCCCCTCCGTCGCCGCCGACCGTGAATTCTGCGCCGCTTCACTACGCGGGGCCTTCGTCTCCGTATTTCCGCCGCCAAGACGCCTGGCGAACACCAGACAACCGGCCCATCTACTTCGCCTGTGGTGTCGCTGGCCACGTCGCTCGCCACTGCCGCCGCCGACAACCTTCTTTCTTCGACACCACGGTCACGCCTAATCCCTCGTCGTCGGGCGCACCACCCAGGTACGCCGCCGATACCCGACCATTGCGTTCCGATCACCGATCACCGTCTCCACCACGACGACGCTCTCCGTCACCTATGCGTCGCCGCTCCGCCACAGAGGAGGGAAACTGATTGCTGCAGTTCCGGAGGCAAGAGCTGCATGCAAGTCGAACTGTCCAAGGCCTCCATGTGTTTCGCCGCAAAATGTTATAGATGTCGATGTCGAAGGAACCGCCGCCGAAGCTCTCATTGACACAGGGGCCGCCGTTTCCGTCATCTCTGAGACACTGTGCCGCAAGATGAAGAAACTGACGACGTCGCTATTGGGACTAATGCTCCGTACTGCCAGCTCACAGTGTATTGCGCCGTCAGCAGTGTGTACTGCAGGAGTCACCATACAAGATGCACTTTACGTCATAGAGTTTTTCGTACTACCATCCTGCGCCCACGACATTATTCTCGGGTGGGACTTCCTCTCGAATCATAGCGCCATCATCGACTGTGCCCGTGCAGAAGTAGCTCTGACGCCGCTGCAGACCTCTCTGTCGACGGACCGTCCTCACAAACTTGTCGTCACTGAGGACACAGATATCCCCCCCGAGGACGTGCGCCCTTGTCGCACTGACATGTACGACCGCACCGGACGGAACAGCACTCTTCGCCCCGTCGGAAGTACTACTCCATCGTCGCGGCTTACGACTGCCCTTTGCCGTGCTGTCGATTACTTCTGGCGCTACGATAATGCTCGTTGCCAACACGCTGTCGTCCGCTGTTACCTTGCTTCGTGGCGAATCTTTGGGGCACGTACAAGACGTCGACCTCTTGCGTTCCCTGGACCTTTCGGAGGACCAACCCTACCTGCAACTGAACGCCATGACGTCACCTGTTACCACCTCCTCAGCCCCAGACAATTTCCGCCCATGTATTGCCGACGATCTACCGCCATCGCATCGTAGCGAACTTCTCGCTCTTCTGCAAGACTTTCGCTCATCCTTCGATTGCGCCCAGCCGACCTTGGGACACACGACGAGCGTCACACACCACATCGACACCGGCTCACATGCTCCGTTACGCCATCGACCCTATCGAGTTTCCGCGACGGAACGGCGAATTATCAACGAACAAGTCGACGACATGCTAAAGCGCGCAGTGATCCAACCTTCCCAGAGCCCGTGGTCTTCTCCCGTCGTACTTGTGCGCAAGAAGGATGGATCAATACGGTTCTGTGTCGACTATCGCCGCCTCAATAAGATTACCCGAAAGGATGTGTATCCGTTGCCGCGCATCGATGATGCTCTCGATTGCTTACAAGGGGGCAGAATATTTCTCGTCTCTCGATTTACGCTCCGGGTATTGGCAAGTACCGATGGCTGACACCGATCGTGCGAAGACTGCTTTCGTCACTCCTGATGGGCTCTATGAATTCAACGTCATGCCGTTCGGATTGTGCAACGCCCCAGCTACTTTCGAACGGATGATGGACAACATCCTGCGCGGATACAAGTGGAACACCTGCCTTTGCTACCTTGACGACATCGTAGTCTTTTCTAGGGATTTTCCTACTCACCTTGTTCGCCTTCGTGAGATTTTGACGTTCCTCACCTCAGCTGGTCTTCAACTTAACATCAAAAAGTGTCATTTTGCGGCGCGCCAGTTGACGATACTGGTGCACGTCGTCTGCAAGGAAGGTGTTCTGCCGGACCCAGCGAAACTCCGAGCCGTTGCCGAGTACCCCAAGCCCACTTGCATGAAGACGCTTCGCAGTTTCATCGGGCTGTGTCCATATTTCCGCCGATTTGTGCGTGACTTTGCTTCCATCATCGCCCCTCTTACCAATCTTCTGACAGCCTCCAGCGGCCTATCTGCTTGGTCACGAGAGTGCGACACGTCTTTCGACACGCTACGACGCTTACTGACATCGCCTCCAATACTTCGCCACTTTGACCCTGATGCGCCAATGGAAATCCATACTGATGCTAGAGGCGTCGGCCTTGGTGCAGTGTTGGCTCAAAAAAAAAACCAGGATACGAAGAATACGTCGTGGCTTACGCGAGTCGAACTCTCAAGAAAGCTGAGTGCAATTATTCGGTCAGTGAGAAGGAATGCCTTGCCATAATTTCTAAAACGTAAACTACGTCATACTTCACCGTCTCTAAAACTTATTGCTTACAAAGCGCTTATCAGACCTAAATTAGAATATGCAGACCTCGTCTGGGCTCCGTACCAAAAATATTTAATTAAAAAAATAGAGAGGGTCCAAAACCTCGCTCTCAGGTTCATCTATTCTGACTATTCTCGTTTCGCGAGCGTATCTGCCCTTCGCGAGAGGGCAAAGCTGAAGACGCTCGCTCATCGTAGAATAGTCTCTCGTTTAAAATTCATCTATCAACTGTACCATGGTCACTTCAAAATACCACCCAATCGTTACATAACCGACCCGCCCATGCGCTTTGATCGCACTCATCACAACAAGACAGTTAGACAACCATTCAGTCACCTCAACGTTCATCAGTACTCATTATTTCCTCATGCTCTTTCATTATGGAATAAGTTACCGGAAGAAGTGGTTAATGTTGAAACTACACAATCGTTCGCCCATCTCGTCAACGACCTTGCGCTTGATTTTTAAAGCACTGCAATATATTCATTTATGTTTCTCATTAGTGCGGTGAATTTTTCTGTATTTGCACCTTGTATCGAAATTATTGCTATATATCATGTTGCTCAATTATGTTGAAAATTCTCGTAATTTAGTATCCTGTATTGCGTTTTTTTTACATGATTTCTATTCTGTATCTGATTTTGTCACTGACATTTGTGTACCCACTCCTGCTTGGGCCCGAACAGGGCCTTCAGTATTTGTAAATAAATAAATAAATAAATTTGGGCTTTGTCTAAGTTTCGTCCTTACATTTATGGCCGCCCTTTCGACGTCGTCACGGACCATCATGCTCTATGTTGGCTCTCGTCGCTGAAAGATCCGTCGGGACGCCTCGGTCGTTGGGCACTTCGACTGCAAGAGTACGACATTCGTGTTGTGCACCGATCAGGCCGGAAGCATTCTGATGCTGATGCTGATGCATTCTGATGCTAGCGTCCGACACAGCTTCTTCGTCAGCTTCCGTGTCGCCAATCGACGTCACAGATATGTCGTCGGAGCAACGAAAGGATGCGTGGGTTTGCCGCATACTCGACTTCCTGGCTGATCCATCAACTCAATCCGCTTCACGAACCCTACGTCGCCAAGCGCCGCATTTCGCTATACGAGATGGTCTCCTGTATCGGCGGAATTACGCGCCTGAAGGCCGGAGGTGGCTGTTTGTCATACCTCGCCACATGCGCACGGAAATGTGCGCTGCCTTCCACACCGACCCGCAAAGCGCTCACGCCGGCGTTCTTAAGACCTACAACCGCCTGCGTCAGCGATACTATTGGCGCGGCATGTATGCATTGGTGTGCAAGTATATCCGCACTTGTACTGCCTGTCAGCGACGAAAGGCTCCACCTCAACGACCAGCCGGTACACTTCAGCCTCTCCCGTGCCCGGCGCGTCCATTTGACCGCGTTGGGATTGATTTATACGGCCCACTTCCATCGACCACGTCCGGGAACAGGTGGATTATCGTCGGCGTAGACCACCTCACGCGTTATGCCGAAACTGCAGCTTTGCCCACAGCAACGGCTAGAGAAGTTGCATTTTTCATCTTACGGAACTTCGTCCTGCGACACGGCGCTCCCCGTGAACTTTTGAGCGACAGAGGGCGTGTTTTCTTGTCCGGAGCTATTGAAGCCTTGCTCGCTCAGTGCAACATCGTTCACCGCTTGACGACCGCATATCACCCGCAAACCAATGGCCTAACCGAAAGATTTAATCGCACTCTCGGGGATATGCTGACGATGTACACGGCATCCGACCAGACCAACTGGGACACCGCCCTTCCTTTCGTGACATATGCGTACAACACCGCTACGCAAGTGACCACAGGATTCTCACCATTCTTTCTTTTATACGGACGCGAGCCATCATGCATGCTCGACACTATGCTTCCTTACACACCTGACGCATCTGAGTACAGTCCAATTTCCGACGTGGCCAGGTACGCAGAAGATTGTCGACAGTTGGCCCGTTCATTTACGACGGAAGACCAAGGGCGCCAGAAGCTTAGGCGCGACGACGATCGACCTCTTGCTGCTTTCACGACGGGTACCCTCGTTTGGCTTTGGGTCCCGCCTAATACTCCTGGACTATCCTCCAAGTTGCTGGCCCGATATCACGGCCCCTACCGCATTCTTGCTCGGACTTCTCCCGTAAATTACGAGGTCGAGCCCTTGACATCGTCTGACGACCTACGCCGTCGCGGCCGCGAAATCGTGCACGTGTCCCGTATCAAGCCATATTTTGACCCCGCTATATTGGCAACGCCTTAAGTCGCCAGGATGGCTCCGCTATTCCCCGGGGGCAAATGTAGTGAAGAGAGGACGACGACGACACACGAGCAAGCAAGCCAGCCTCAGTGTCAGTAGCAGCAGGGGACACGAGCTCGCGCTTGCCCGGATTCAGGCTGCTGGACGCCCGTTCTTCGACGCTCTACTTGTGACGCCTCTCGACCTTCGCTGAAGTCGCTACGCGTCAATAAACCACGTCACAGAGAGAAGAAAGAGAGATGATGAGAAAGGACGTTATAGGGGGATATTCACAATGTACAGTGCCATCTGTCGATTTCCCCCGTAAGCTCGATCTGCCATCTCGTGTTGGGCACAAAAACGAAACCAGTCGCATACCGCAGGCTTTACGATGCAAGTTGCTGATTGTATATCCTCGTTCTGTGATGACTTCCCAATGCTTAGTGCGCTGTTCAGGCAATGAGGGAGGCCTGACAATACCGGGAGCTAGGTAGGAATAATTATCAGTTACATGAACGAAGAAAAGAAAATACCGACGTGCACTTTTTTCGTCAACAGGATCGGCACCTTCGGAAGTGACCGGCACGCGAAAGCATAGCTCGGCACACTCACTCATGAGTGCACTCAACTCACACTCATTTGAATGTGGTGAGTTGAGTATGAGTGAGTACTTATGAGTGTGAGTGGACGTGAGTGTGAACGTGAGTGGGAACTCATGAGTGTGAGTGGTCGTGAGTGTGAACGTGAGTGAGCACTCATGAGTATGAGTGGACGTGAGTGTGAACGTGAGTGACCACACATGAGTGTGAGTGGACGTGAGTGTGAACGTGAGTGAGAACTCATGAGTGTAAGTAAACGTGAGTGTGAACGTGAGTGAACACTCAAGAGTGTGAGTGGTCGTGAGTGTGAATGTGAGTGAGAACTCATGAATGTGAGTAGACGTGAGTGTGAACGTGAGAACTCATGAGTGTGAGTGGACGTGAGTGTGAACGTGAGTGAGAACTCATGAGTGTGAGTGGTCGTGATACGTGAGCATTCATGAGTGTGAGTGGACGCGAGTGTGAACGTGAGTGAGCACCCATAAGGGTGAGTAGTCGTGGGCATGAACGTGAGTCATGAGTGTGAGTGGTCGTGATACGTGAGCAGTCATGAGTGTGAGTGGACGCGAGTGTGAACGTGAGTGAGCACCCATGAGGGTGAGTAGTCGTGGGCATGAACGTGAGTGAGCACTGATGAGTGTGAGTGGGCGTGAGTGTGAACATGAGTGAGCGTGCACTCATGAGTGTGAGTGGACGTGAGTGTGTTCGTAAGTGAGACCTCATGAGGGTGAGTAGGAGTGAGTATGAACGTGGGTCAGTACTCATGAGTGTGAGTGGACGTGAGTATGAACGTGAGTACTCATGAGAGTGAGTGGACGTGAGTATGAACGTGAGTACTCGTGAGAGTGAGTAGATGTGTAAGTGAACGTGAATGAGCACCCATGAGGGTGAGTAGGCGTGAGTGTGAACGTGAGTACTCATGAGTGTGAATAGTATAAACGTGAATAGTCGTGAGTATGAACGTGTGATGAGCGTGAGTAGGTATGCTGCACAGAGAAACACGGCGACGCACACACACACAGTGAGTGGTCGTGCTAAGGAAATGAGAAGCCCTAATGGTGGTGCCTTTGTTATCTAGTGGCAGTTGACTAGACGAGCGCTGTGAGGCCGCAAAAAAGTTTTATTGTGATGTAGTGTTAGTTCAGTAACAGGCGTTTCAAGTTGTAAGAAAACAGGAAGCAGAACTAGCAATCGGAAAAAGAGGTTTGATTTTTCTTGAAAACTCTCACTCGTGCAGCGCGTTTCGATCGGCTAGCGTGTCGAAGACGCTGCCGGATACGTCAAACATCACACAGCTGGCATTTTGATTCTGCGGCGTTCGTGTACGCTGTGTGCCCTGGCGCCCTGGCGGTGCGGATCACCATCGCGTCGGCGCCTGTCTCGGCGTGGCGGTGACTGTGGCTAGCTGCGGCGACGGCATCTCCTCTGTCTCCCGGCTCTCGGTGGGCGCTGCTTGTCTGGTAGTGTAGCGTGCGAGAACCAGTTTTAGCAAATTATGGAAATACGGAACGAAAATACGGTACGGGACTACGGTACCACTCCTCTCTCGCTCGTTGTGCTTTCGCCGCTCCCATTTCCAGTAAAGGCACCCCCACACCACAAAGGCCTTTTCAAAAGTTACTGTAGGGTGTCACGCCCTATTGTTGGCTGTCAGCCTACGCATTGTTTACAATGCAGCTGTCGCAAGGGGGGAGGCACTTCCATAAAAAAGTCACAGTTTCGCCACTAGGACGAAGCAATGAATGCGATAGCAAAAAAATTAGTTTGGATTTTTTTTTTCTGCTGTATTATTTTTCTTTAAGCCTTTTTATATATATACACACATATACATATCTGGGACATGACGGCGTCGACAGACGGCGACGGCGAAAATCAGCCGACAGTGTCCATGTAATTGCTATAGCAATAATACTTTGTTGAGCGCGTCGGTTCATTGTGGAATAGATTTGAGCGCGAAAGGACGAGACACGAGAAGAGAAGACGACTACACGAGCGCTCGTGCAGTCGCCTTCTGTTCTTGTGTCTCGTCCTTTTGCGATCAAGTCTATTCCAGGACGCACTTTAGGCACAACGAGCTGGAGAGGAGGAGCGCTACCGTAGTTCCGTACCGTATTTGCGTACCGTATTTCCGTAACTTGCTAAAGCCCTCTAATGTGCGCATATTCGGTTCCGGTCGCGCTGTGTTGCACGCGGAGGCTTCGTGTTTGAAGTGACCCTTGGAGGGCGGCATATTCATGGAGCTGCGGATAGGGACACCGTGCGCCCATGGAAGATCTTTATGTGCGCCTGTTAATCCAATGCCGGCTGTGCACTCGGGGCTGTTGCGGACGCCCAACTAAAACTGTCCTTCAACGAGTTGAGTCCGTTATGCGCGTCGTTGCACACGCTCCACTAATATGGGTGATGCAATCATTTGTCAAGGGCGATTGTTTGCTGATCGCAGATTAGGTCTGCACTGCTGAAGGCACAATATGTTCGTGTAAGCCCTAATAACATTTGCATCGATATTCAAGGTGCAGTGTGCGTCCACTCGCGGAAACGTGGTGAAAAAAAAACAGTAAGCGTGCAGAACACCCCGACATACTAAATAAATCTAATGGCTTTTGTTTAATAAAAACTGTAATTTGAGGCGCAGATATAGTAAGGCGTTTGCAATACGGTGCGTAAGGCGCTTAAAAATCGTGAAGTGATTTCTCGGATGTCCTTTTATTGGCGCACAGCGTGTGCTTAACAAGACGAGGTTCCCACCTTCTTGTTGGTTAAAATGTGTGTCCTTAGAAATAGTGTCTAAGGGGGAGATGTGGGGATAATAGCGATTTTCGAAAAAAATATGCATTTTCAAATTTTAGTTGGTCTGGTTTGCTCGTTCACTCACCGAGTTTGGGTGTTGTTATCTGTGCAGCAGAACAGAATAAAACTAATTCTTTCACGAGATGGTGGCGTGCATTTGCCGGTGAAAGCTTATCTGAATACTCTTTTCAAGACGAGGCTCCTACGCGGGCAAGAGGCCCGTGTTAGGACGTGTATATTTTTTTCGCGCAGCTCAGCCATGGAACACTTTTTGTGGAGACAGGACAAACAAATAATTTATAAATGCATATTTCTAGCCTCGGCGACTGCAGAGTCTCTGGAAAATTGGAACCGAAGCTCGAATTGGTGGAAACTAATCACGCGAGACATCTGGTGTGAAATTTTTATACACCATCGCATTATCGACAGTTCACCAACGCACCACCT
Organism: Rhipicephalus appendiculatus; assembly: GCA_030522465.1. Classification (NCBI taxonomy): domain Eukaryota; kingdom Metazoa; phylum Arthropoda; class Arachnida; order Ixodida; family Ixodidae; genus Rhipicephalus; species Rhipicephalus appendiculatus. Next base: position 881,980 of record JALIZH010026629.1, read on the forward strand.
TTCGCGCCAATTTTACGAGAGTGAAAGCGTGCACGGCGGCGGCCCCGCAACGCGCGCCGTCGATACTGTATGATCAGAGCTCTTCACCTTCTAGAATAGGCGTGTCCAATTTGACCAATTTGCCGCATACGTGCTGGAACTGTCCTACTAAATCTGCGCATGAAGCTATATCGTCTTTATTAAAAAAAAGCCATTATATTTATTTCGTACGTCAAAGTGTTTCCACAAGGACTGTTTTTTCCACGTTTGCACGAGTGGACGCACGCTGCACCTTGATTATCGATGTAAATGTTATTAGGGCTTCCACGAAACCCCATCTCAAAGCGACATATTGTGCCTTCAGCAGGGCAGACACAATCGGAAATCAGCGAACTATCACACTTGATCACCCATTGCATCATTCATATAACGAGGGCTTGTACAAAGACGCGCATAACGGTCTCAACTCGTTCAGAGATAGTTTAATTTTGGCAACCGCAACAACCCTGCGTACGCACGCTGCCAAAGGACGTTGCCCGCGTCCGCAGATCCAAGAGTCACTTTCAGCACGGAGCCAGCCTCCGCGTGAGCGCTGCCGAACATGCGCACATTTGCTCGAACACAAAATAACAAGACTACCATACACGCAACGTACTGACGTACTCCATGATACAACGGAGGCAGAGAGGAGGCGCCGCCCCCACTGTCGCGTCGAGGTGGCCGAGGCCCCGACGTGACGGCGAGCCCCGGGGCGCCGGCGCCACTCCGGCTCCGCTAGCTAGTACAGTGCACCAGAAGGGTCAGCAGAATGAACGAAGCGGCCGCGCCGCATGGGATGCCCGAGTCGCGGTAAATAATCCGACGGGCGATCGTAGCGGCGGCGCTGTAGTTGCTGTAGTCACTTTGTCAACTTTTAAATGCGAATGCATTTCATAGTCGGGCTATGTCAGGCATCCGGCGTTGGCGTTGGCGTTGGCGTTGTCCGCGGAGGAGGAGTAGGAGGATAGGTTGAGGAGGTGTGCGCGCCGGCAGGTGTTAGATGTGAAGCATCTTATGGCGAAGCTTAATCCGGTGGTGGTGGTGTACGGCGTGACCGCCCTTACTGCGCATGCGCAAACCCTTTCAAAAAAATAAAGATAAAAAACCTCCTCTCTCCCTCTCTCTCCCCTAGGCATCCCCTCCCCGCGGCAACCACACCCTCACTGCGCATGCGCCTCCCCTCCTCTCTCCCCTGCTACGCTCCCCCCCTCTCTTCTCTAGGCATCTCTGCCCGCAGCGTCCACACTCCCCACTGCGCATGCGCACCCCACCTCTCTCTCCTCTCCTACGCTCCCCCCCTCTCCCTCTCTCGCCTGGCGACGCCGACACAGGCAGCGTCTGCTAGCGAGTTTCTTGGTTGAAAAAACCGACTGCTCGCGCTGCACAACCGTTCACTGGCCACCCCGTATATATGGCAATGAATCTTGACCTCCAAGGTGGTGCCGGTGGGAAATTTCTCCTGTGCGTTGTTGAACAATAAAAATTCGCAGCGTGCGCGTTAACTAAAAGCGGTCTGCGGCGGAGCTCGGCGGAGCTATATATGAAAAAAAAAATTAAAAAATAAATAAAAAAAATAAAAAAAAACAAGAAAAAGCAAAAAAAAAAAAGGCGCTGCGCCGTGCTCCCGACCGGGCTGCAGAAATTAGGCGCCTTTTTCCTTCTTCAAACCACAACCACCATATATAAATGGAGTGAAGCGCGCGCGAAATGCATTCGCATTTCCTCACGATTCCCTTCGGGGAGGTGGGGGGCATTTTTACTGAAGCTGTCGAGAGCGTCTGCATTTGGCGCGCGCGCGTCGTAGCCTACGAAAGCGTGTAATTGAGGGTTTCGAGTGATTTTAAAGCATACTGAGCTTTAAACGATGTCTGAACGCCTGATACGCGCCAAGGTGCACAAATGAATATGCAGCTGCGCCAAAATTGCGCCGACTCATTCCCTGTTTGAGGAGCCGGCTGACCCTCAAAGAAGGCGACAGTCGGATTTCGCATATGTGGTAACTGATTGCTGTGCGGATTGCAAGCAACACATCGAGCCGTGATACACCATAATCGATTACGAACGCACAACGAAGAGTGATGAAGTAACAAACCAGCGACGAAAGCCTACAATCCTTATGCCGGAACTTCCTGCGATATTAGAGCATTGATGCTTATATGAGCTCCAATGCGCTCGATTGTTTCATGAGTAACCTGAGAACACACAAGTCTATCCAACGCCTCCTAGAATTTCTAGGAGGCGTTCCTCTATCTCAACGTTGATAGGGACGGCTGAGTTCCATCGTGCCAGTTACGTGCTGTTTCTTAAATGCCGAAAGGCTATCTTGTTTCAACAGCGTGCTGCACGGTTACTGTGCAGCGGTTATACCACCTCTGTAGGATTAAAATACCAGGGAGCTGAGCCGAAGGCACGCGTTCAGCTCCGAGAAACGAACTTCATGTATCAGGGCGTATCTCAAGCATACTAAAATGCGAAGGTGTAAATATAGCCTGTCTGGTTTTCAACCAGTTCCCCTTGTGTATCGAAAGATTACATTGCGCTATTTTCCAGGTGTGCTATTCATGTCAGTCGAAGACTTTGTTTCGCAATGTTTTGTATAATCATTTACGTGTTTTATCCGTAAAGTGTCAAAAGTGAAGCCCTGCCCCATTAACAACAGCCGTGCAATGCCCCTGAGAACGACCTTTATTTCATCGCGGTCCATTTCCGTTTGACTTCCGATACCTTTGCGCCCTCGATAGTCCAAAAAGTCAGATTTACTCAGCACATAAGTAAACAGATGCGCCGTACACACATCATCGCCGTGGGCACATGTTCGGCCTGCTTTCTGCAGGATAATATATCTGCACACAGATTTCTGAGCACAGCTAAATTCCCATAAAGCGTTTCAGTTACTCTGAATAAACTATAGACGCCGAATCACCACTAGAAGAAAGGATCGAGACAGAAAAAATCAAAAAGCCACGCACTTTCTGTTTCATCTGTCTCTTTCTTCTGGCGGTCGTCCGGCGTCTAGTCAATTGACAATAATGTACTTACAAGCCCAGCAATTAGTTCGGCTCAATTACACCGAGGTCTTGAATCTTCCCTGCTGCAATCAGCCCGTTTTTATTTTTTTTTGATAATTTTTCGTACCTTGCAGCAGTCGCTTCGGTTACAAAAATTAATTAGCAGTATCTCTCAAAGGCATATATGAAGCAAGCATATATGACGACGCGGAAGGCATCAGGCGTCGAGGCGTGTTCACGACACTCAACATTGCTATAGTAGACTTAGGGGACCAACTGTCTCGGATTTCATGGTACTGTCCCGAATCTCCCTACAGCATGTCGAGTCCCGCACCGTCCCTGTCCGGACAGCTATATGACCCGGATTTGTTCCGGACCATCCAGTTCGAAATTTTTAAGTGATCCAAAGCACACCCAACAACGCGCGTCACACTATACTGAACACGAAGTTAGCACGAATCGCACACACGAAGCAATGTTGCTGTGGCTATCGGTGGCTGCGAGGGGCTTTAGCCTCTTTAGCTGAACTTTCGCGTGAAGTGCGTCAACATTTACGAGTACATTCTCCAGGAAGATGAAGTGTTGCAAAAAGCGAGTAGCCAGCTGAAGTACCACTTCAAGAGACCGCGACAATAAAGAAACAATGAATTTGTCTGGAGGTTACCCCAATAAAGAAAACTCATTTCTCCGACTTCCTACTTTAGTGTATGCCCTCCCCCCTCCACCGTCCTGTCTTCCTTCATTGAAGAATTCGTGACCCTAAGTACACTTTACCGTTAGGCAGTGTACGTGAACTGCGCCGAACGTCAGCCACACGATGTATTTGACGCATACGGTGGCGTCTTCGACATGTTAGCATGTCATTCATCACTACATTTAACTTTGGCTATAGCGAAAATATATTTCACGTTAATACTAATCAAAGTGCGAAAACTAAAAGCCGGAAAAAGATGTCACAGGCAACGTGTATATGTGCCAGTCCGTAGACCGTAGAGGTCGGGCTGGGCCGTAAGTTTCCCTGAGGTTGAGCGTTGGGCTAGCTGGTGTAGCATAATTTCAATGTTTCACAGCGCATGGAACGAGGACGAACAAAGATGAGACACACAGAGCGCTGAACTCACAACTGGCGTTTATTTTCCTGCCACAGCAATATACAGGGTGTTTCAAGATATGTGTCCACTATTTTTAAAAAATCCGGAAAATGCGGTATTTGCTCACTGTCTTCACAATTGCTTTTTCTGTAGCGGCAGACATCTTAAGATGGTTGAAGACATGATTTGGGATTGTAATTAAGAGAGTTAAATTAAATAACTTTTTTAATTAGCGGAGCTGGATTAAGGAAAAAAAACAAGCAGACGAGCTATGCAAAAATGCAGAGAAGGGAACAGCAACCCATCATCGATATCACATGTTTCACGATAAAAATTCACATTCCTTGCTCGAAAGAGCAAGTGAAGCTACACTGATACACTTTTTATCACGTCTCAAGATTTTCTGGGCTTCTATGATTTCGCGCGCCGTCGTATTTTTGTTTCTTGCGAGCACACGTGTGTGATTGAAAAGAGGCCGGCACTCAAAATTCCGACAATGAATTCCCAAAATGCCCACTGATAGCGCTATATACATTGTACGTGTGTTCCATAAGACGTTCATTAAGGCACCTTCCAGTCTGACCGACATATTCACTGTGACAAGATAGCGGTATACGTTAGATTACACATTCTTCACATGGGACGAACCTATCTTTATGCTTGGTGGTGCACACTATTCGGGTTCTTGCGTCGGAATGTACCTGACGGCTCATTTTCAGAAGCTTTTGGGGGGGCTGATAAAAACAACATTTGGCAGGAAAATAAAAGGCAGTTGTAAGTTCAGCGCTCTGTGTGTCTCATCTTTGTTCGTTCTCGCTCCATGAGCTGTGAAACATTGAAACTCGTAAGTTTGTGTCTTTCATAGTACTCTCTGACGCATCCCAGACTTTTCACGTGCACTTCAGAGCAAAAATTTTAAAAATGGATGGCAAATGAATATATCGCCACGTGCGTGGCGCAAGAAAGACGTGTGCTGTGTAGGTGGAAAGAGCAACGAAGAACTCGCTGGCACGGTGCTCTAAAAAAACCGACCTGCTGCTGTTCTCTCGATCACTGTGTTACGACCTCTCTCTTGGCATTGCGACAACATTAAAAATTGTTGCATCCTCAGCTCGTTGGCTTTGAAGGAACCGAGGCACCGTGAATCACCTAGTACCCAGGAAAAAAAATTGACGCTGCCCCTGATCCATTCGCCTAAGACGGCTTGAATACCAAAGCCACCGTGGGCGACTATATAACCGTGCAATTGATATCGCGCAAACGCCGCTTTGTTTTATTTATTATTTTCCTTTTGTACGCGAAGGCCGCAAAGGCGCAGTTAGCGCACAGCTTGCGCACTTGGGAGGCCACTACATTTTTTAAGCTTCCTTTTCGACCAAGACCCCCCTTCGCGTGAGACATACAAGGCTTTCGCCTTAATAAATGATGAGTTTGTGACGGCGTTTTTACCCTTGCGCAAACATGTATTTTGCACGACCAAATCTGTGTTTCTTCTTTTAGTTACTAGGATTGAACATGGACGAAGGAAAATAACTAGGGGGGAGCGTCAAGTGGCATTGCAAGTCACTTTTCTGGTTTAATGAGGCATATAAGACTATCGCCTTAATGCGAATGATTTTATATGAACTACACCGATTCATTGCGATAGATACACATTTGTTCGCGTAATCCAGATGTCCACCTTCCTGCATCAACTCGCCATTTTCAGTGGCGTACCAACTTGTTCGCTAGGGTGGGGGGCTCCCACTCCCTCACTATATATATATATATATATATTAAAATGGGGGTTTCGTACGTCGAGCAGGTTTATTTGTTGCTCTGCGCAAGGACCTTTCCGAGGCAGTTCTAACTGCTGGCGAGCGCGAGCACGAGCAACAACCACAGCCGCCGATCGTCGTCCTCCTCTTTCTAGCAGCGTAGCGTCTGCCAGTCGCATTCAGTACAATTTACTCCCCGCGGAATAAGGAGCCATCCTGGCGACCTAGGGTCCAGAAAACACCGGAGGATCGTAGCACTGCTTTAGTCGGGACACGTGGACAATTTCCCGGCCACGACGGCGATGGTCAGAAGATGGTTCCAGTGGCTCGATGAGGTAGTTCACGGGCGATGTTTGCTGAACTACGCGGTATGGACCGTGGTACTTGGGGATGAGCTTCGTGGAAAGGCCAGGTGCAGTAGATGGAACACGCAGCCAGACGAGAGAGCCAGGATCATACGAAGTAGTGTCAGTGGATGCGTAGTGGTGGTACTTCTGGCGCCCCTGGTCTTGGGTGGTGAACGAGCGTGCAAGTTGGCGGCATTCTTCAGCATATGTTGCTACCTGGGACAGAGTCGTGGACTCTGAGGCGTCGGGTCGGTACAAAAGAATAGTGTCCATAAGACAAGACGGCTCCCGTCCGTACAGGAGAAAAAAAGGGGAGAATCCAGTAGTGCTTTGAATGGCGGTATTATAGGCGAACGTGACAAACGGTAGTACGCGGTCCCAACTGGAGTGGTCTGACGAGATATACATGGACAGCATGTCCCCGAGAGTGCGGTTAAAGCGTTCCGTCATCCCATTGGTTTGAGGGTGATAGGCGCTTGTGGTGCGGTGCACGACGCGGCACTCACGCAGCAAGGATGTGATGACGTCCGAGAGAAACACACGACCGCGGTCACTCAGCAACTCTCGAGGGGCTCCATGACGAAGTACCAAATTGTGGAGAATAAAAGCGGCAACGTCTTTTGCTGTAGACGAAGGAAGAGGTGAAGTTTCGGCGTACCGTGTGAGGTGGCCGACGGCAACTATTATCCAACGGTTACCGTCTGCAGTGCTCGGAAGGGGACCGTAGATGTCGAGGCCGACGCGGTCGAACGGCCGCGCGGGGCATGGCAAAGGTAACAAGGTGCCGGCGGCGTGTTGCGGGGGAGTCTTGCGTCTTTGGCATGTGGAACATGCACGCACGTACTGTCGAATGAAGCGGTACATGCCACGCCAGTAATATCGAAGACTTATGCGAGAATAAGTCTTGAGGAAACCTGCGTGGCCGCATTGTGGGTCGTCGTGGAACGTAGAACATATTTCGGACCGGAGGTGTCGCGGAATGGCGAGTAACCACTTACGGCCGCCGGGTGTATAATTTCGACGGTACAGTACATCTTCACGAATGGCGAAGTGCTCGGCTTGCCGACGCAATGTCCGAGAAGATGGAGAAGGGGTCCGACCAGACAGAATGTCGAGAACGGAAGCAAGCCACGGGTCCTTGCGTTGCTCAGATGGCATGTCGGAGATGGTGAGGGCGGTGGTGTCGTAGGAAGTAAGTGCGAAGCAGGCAGATTCAGGAGACAGGGGCGAACGGGAGAGGGCGTCTGCGTCTGCGTGTTTGCGGCCAGAGCGATACACCACGCGGATATCGTATTCTTGGAGGCGTAACGCCCATCGGGCGAGACGACCACTTGATCTTTGAGTGACGACAACCAGCAGAGGGCATGATGGTCAGTCACGACGTCAAAAGGGCGCCCGTACAAGTAAGGCCGAAATTTCTCTATCGCCCAAACATTAAACAATGGCAAGGCATTCCTTTTTCCGTCACAGAATAGTTGCTTTCCGCTTTGTTAAGTGTTCGGCTAGCGTAGGCAACGACGTACTCCTGGAAACCATCTTTCCGTTGGGCAAGAATAGCACCTAGCCCGACACCGCTAGTGTCTGTGTGGATCTCAGGGGGCTGCAGACGGATCGAAGTGTCGCAGAATAGGAGGCAACGTGAGGATGCGGCGCAGTTCGTTGAATGCCTCATCACAAGCGGGAGACCATGCCGAAAGATCTCTGGAGCCAGCGAGGAACTTGGTCAAAGGAGCGATGATGGTAGCGAAATTGCGGACAAAGCGCCGGAAATGAGAACAAAGGCCGATGAAGCTTCGGAGCTGTTTCATGGTAGTCGGTTTGGGGTATTCCGACACGGCTGTTAGTTTGGTAGGGTCAGGGAGAATGCCGTCCTTCGAAACCACGTGGCCCTAGGATCGTAAGCTTTCGAGCGGCGAAGTGGCACTTTTTCAGGTTCAGTTGCAGTCCCGCGCCAGAGAGGCAAGTAAGAACTTGCTCGAGGCGGGTTAAATGGGACGCAAAATCAGTGGAAAAGACGACAATGTCGTCTAAATAACATAGGCAGATATTCCACTTCAGGCCTCGAAGAATCGTGTCCATCATCCGCTCAAAAGTAGCGGGCGCATTGCAGAGGCCGAAGGGCATGACTGTGAATTCGTAGAGGCCGTCGGGCGTGACAAAAGCAGTTTTTTCGCGATCGGCCTCCGCCATAGGTACCTGCCAGTATCCAGAGCGTAGGTCTAAGGAAGAGAAGAATTCTGCTCCCTGTAGGCAGTCCAAGGCATCGTCGATTCGGGGCAGGGGATAGACATCCTTGCGCGTGATTCGGTTGAGACGGCGGTAATCCACGCAGAACCTGATAGATCCGTCCTTTTTCTTCACCAGCACGACTGGTGAGGCCCAAGGACTGCTAGACGGCTGGATTATTCCACGTTTCAGCATATCATCTACTTGTTCATCGATGACCCGACGTTCGGTAGTGGACACACGGTAAGGACGCTGTCGCAATGGTGCTTGTTGACCGGTATCAATACGGTGAACAACTGCCGACGTTCGACCTAAGGAAGGTTGGTCGTGGTCGAAGGAGGCTCGAAAACGCTGGAGGAGGTTGGCAATCTGTTTCTGCTGCCCAGGCGTGAGCTGGGAATCGACGGCTTTGCAGAATATGTCCTTAGGGGCATCGGAGTCGGTTGCAAGAGTGACGGCACAAGTTGGTAGCGAGGCCCCGTCTCCAAGCGTTGTTTCTTCGAAAACACAAACCAAAGGCTCGAAGCTCCCCACACACTCGCCGCGTAGTAGCAGAGATGGGCAGGCAGAGATGTTGCACGCGTAAAGTGCCGCAGAACCATTGCAAAAGTTGATGACGGCAAATGGAAGCACGAAGGTTTTGTGACGCGCATTACCTATAGAGGGTTGAAACAGTACAGTTGAGTCAGTGGCAGCAGGCGCGAACACAGGTACTAGAACGGCCGTCATAGGTGCGATGTGGACGTCAGCAGCGGCAAACACTTTAGGGGGGACTGCGGTCGTCGAGATCAGGGCATGGAGTCGACAATGTGAGTTCAGCACGAGCGCAGTCTACGAGGGCCTGATGGGTCGAAAGGAAATCGCATCCTAGAATGACGTCGTAGGATGATCGCGGAAGAACGACGAACTTGACGGCATACCGAACATTTTGAATTACAATACGAGCTGTACACTGAGCACAAGGCGTGATGTAATGCGATGGCGCCGTACGCAGGGCAAGGTTGGTAAGCGGCGTGGTCACTTTTCTCAAATGGCGGCACAGTTTCTCACTGATTACAGAAACTACGGCTCCTGTGTCGACAAGTGCACGTACGGCGATACCTTCTACTACTATGTCAATTTCGTTGGGCGGATAAAAAGGAGGTCTTGAAGAGTTCGACGACAACGCAGTTCTTGCCTCCGGAACTGCGGCTAACAGTTTTCCTCTGGTGCGGGGCTAGGTCGGCGAAGCATCGGGGAGATGGATCGGCGACGGGGCGAAGACGAACGGCGGGAGTCGAAAGGGCGTCGTGGGGAAAACGAGTCGGCGACAGCAGAAGTAGGTCGTTGAGAATGCTGGGCAGCCTGATAATTGGAGGAAGCCACACCGTCCTGGGACTGGAAGCTGCGACGTCGACAGTAGCGGGCTATATGCCCCACAAACCCACACGCGAAGCATATTGGCCTATTGTCAAAGGTGCGCCACGGGCTCACGACAGGAGTTCCGGAGGGCGACGTAGGATGGGGTACCGCGCGTGGGGGGCGGCGGCGTCGTGTAGAAGGACCCGGTGGCCCGGTAGGCGCCAGAAACAGATGGGGCTTGTGGTCTGGCAGCGACGGCCGCGTAAGTCAGTGGTGTAGCGACAGGTGGCGATGGTGGCAGCGCCTGCGCGACTTGCGTCTCAATGACATGACGAAGACCTGGGTCGACGGATGTCACTGGTTCAGGTGTTTGGGCGACAATGGAAAGTTGACGCGCCACTTCCTTGCGGATGAACTGCTTGATCTGTGGCAGTAAAACGATGTGATCAGCAGCGACGTCGTTGACGAGTGCGGAAACCTCAGCTGTATCTTCGGCAGCACGGCGCGTAGAAACACGCTGCCTTCGCAACTCGTCGTACGACTGACAGAGTTGTACCACGTCGGCTACAGTCTGAGGATTCCTCGCGACAAGCATTTGAAACGTGTCGTCGTCGACTCCTTTCATGACGTGCTTTATTTTGTCCCATTTCGGCGAGCGAGGGGTCGACGCGCTTGCAAAGGGACAAGACATCTTGCGATATAACTCGTAAACGTCTCGTCCCTGCGCTGGACTCGACTACGCAAGCGCTGTTCCGCACGAAGCCGGCGCACGGCGGGACGACCGAAAACCTGGGTGATGGTTGCCTTAAAGCTCGACCAGGTGGTGATTTCAGCTTCATGGTTCTTATACCAGAGGCTGGCCACGTCAGCGATGTAAAAGCGCACGTTCGTGAGCTTGTCGCAGTCGTCCCATTTGTTCGAAGCGCTTACGATTTCGTAGTCGACGAGCCAATCCTCGACGTCGTGATCATCGTTGCCGCGAAACACGGGTGGGTCGCGTTGCCGAGGCACGCCAGTACAGAAGACAGTCGTTGTTGCGGCAGCTTGCGAAGGACCAGGAGCAGTCATGTTGAAAGGTGACGGTAGCGTCCGATTGCGAAGTTCCAGGATGAAGGGAACCCCGGCTCCTCCACCACTTAAAATGGGGGTTTCGTACGTCGAGCAGGTTTATTTGTTGCTCTGCGCAAGGACCTTTCCGAGGCAGTTCTAACTGCTGGCGAGCGCAAGCACGAACAACAACCACAGCCGCCGATCGTCGTCCTCCTCTTTCTAGCAGCGTAGCGTCTGCCAGTCGCATTCAGTACAATACATATATATATATATATATATATATATATATATATATATATATATATATATATATATATATATATATATATATATATGTGTGTGTGTGTGTGTGCAGCGAGAAATTTTCATTCGCAGTCAATTTCATGTCGTTTGCCTAAATAACAGTGCTGAGAAAGTAGACTGTTTCACATATAGCATGCGCAGGGAACCTAACCTGCAACCTTCGGATAACGCTTCCAATTTTCTACAAATTGAACGACGGGAGCGGTCGTCCTGTCGTCTGTTCTATCGGGTATTTATGTGGATGCAAGCCTGTGAGTATTAGTCAGCGCCACTCGTAGGCCTGGCAACGAGTGTGGAGCACCTTCATTTTTTGTCAGCTGGCGTCACGTAGCACGTGATCCTTTAATGAGCGGACGGACAGCTGACCAATGAGCCCTCAGATAATACCTGAAGGTATAGTATGTTTTCATAGGTGCATCACAATTACTACAAAAAAAAAACATAAAAAACCAGTGCAGTTGACATTCCTTATTCCATCCTTGGCTTCATTATCTCCTGATTTTCATCAGGTTATGTCAAGCAAACAAGCACTCAAAATTAGCTTCTTTACTTTATGCATTTAGTAGTGTCACAAGCAACACTTTTTATACGTTAACAACTTGATGCATGGATAAAATTATGTCAACCGAGGCATTCCCGGTATAGTGTAGATCTGTATTATTCAATGAAATTTCGTTTATGTGTAAAATATGCGCCCTAATAATTGAGCTTTTTAATGTAGATAGCAATGACTTTGCCTTTTCTTTTCCGTAATTAGCACTACAGTTTCTTTCCCATGTTCAGGTTTGCGTATATTTTGCCGTGTTTTGCTACTAGTCAAAGTAGTATTTCTAGGTTGTTAGTATTATTATTACTATTATTATATTACTATTGTTCTTAAATTGTTCACGACAATTTTTTTGTTTTTTTTTAAGTAAGAGTTTGTGGTATTACAGACGTTGTAGGCTACATGCTTTATACTCAGAGTATTTGTATTCGCAACATTGCTTGGAGGGTCCTCCGGCCCCTTCATGTAAATACGCCTATGCAAACGGTATAAGCACAAATTTTCTCTGCAAAAATGTGGGTGACTATAAAGTTAAACCACCCAGTACTGTTTCCTTCTGCATTGGTGGTTAGCTGTTTATGATTGGTCAAAATTTTCTGAATCATGCACACAGCGTCTGCGTGTAACACGTTGCAACAAATGGCTCGAAAATAATCTATCGCGCACGACAGACGAAAATCGGAGAATAAACTACTTTCACTACGGCGTATTGTTGGCCATTGGTTCTTCGCCATTCGTCAAAATTTCTCGGCGTGCCATAAAATTTCCTGCTTGCTACGCGACTACGCGACAACACAAATCTGTGAAATCGCATGGCGCTAAAATGACGTCTGCACACTAAACAGCTCGTTACTATGCTGAACAATCCCTCAAAATTTTTGAATGGTCGGACGATATCTTCTGCAGAACGTAATTCGAGAAGACTGCCCGCCCATCACATTGGCAGCGGCTACTTTTAGAAGTTAGTGAGACGGATTCATATGAGCATAGCAAATATTTTCTACAAAGTGTAGTGGGACGATGTTGAGCTGTTTGTGCGCGCATACAATTCTGTGAAATCATCCTTGTTGAGAGAGTGGGCAAGAGAGAAATAAGCAGCGCTGAGCGTGAGTGATTCTTTTTCTGTCCGTGTTGCATTTCGCGCCGTACAAGTCAATTCAACATGAATCAAGACAAACTAGCCCGGCTGTCGATTCAGTTTTTTTAGACCAGAAAACCGTGGAGCTTGAACATCTGCCTAATCCGGTATATTAACGTTCTTTTGCTGCGCTTAATTGAGGCACAAGTACGAAACGAGAACACATATGTGCGCAAACTTGCAACTTTGTATTGCAAGCTTGAGCACATCTGTTTTCTCGTTTCGTATTTGTGTCACCATTTAGCGCAGCAAAAGAGCGATGCCGTACCAACTAGCCCCCCACCGAATCCTTACTAAACGGTATTGAAGTGGTTGGGCAGGCTTGAAAGCTGTGGCTTTATTATGGGATCGAGTTGCCTGTCTTTTTCGTCGCCTTGTTGCAAGCCGCCGCATTCACTGGAAGATGATAAGTAATGAAACGCGATAAGCAAGGCGAAGCAGTTTCATCAGAGACTGAAGCGGATATCTTAATTTATTAGCTCTCCCAGTTCGCCCTTACACTGTTGCACACTCATCGACTCACAGCAGCTTGGATTTGGAGCAGAGCTGATGCTGTTGCTTTCGATTAAAGAAATGAATTTGATTTGCTTGAACAGGAAGAGGTTTGATGGGTCCATAAAACGTTTACTGGCTCCCACCTGGATTTGCGTCGTCGTCGACTTAAATTTCAGGCTACGAAGAGCAAATGAAAAGCATGAGACAGCTCTCTAACATTATTGAGCCCCTCCTCAGCGGGAGCCTCCTAGGCAATGCTGGAAAGCAAGGCGTGAAAGCGTCGCATAACCACCGCAGAGACCCTACAGTGCGTCGTCGCGAGACACGGAGGACTATCTTCAAAGCAGAAGCGTAGGACAAGTTTTATTATATAATTACGTAACTGATGTGCTGAAGGAAAAATTCGTCTCAGTTCTTGGTTTCCCTGGGACCCAGGTGACAGCGACCACTATCGAAAGTGGGGAGGGGGGAGGCTCCGCCCCCCCCTCAATTTTCTCGGTGGGGGGGGCTGGCGCCCCCCCTTGCCCCCCGCCTCCCCCGGTAGATACACCTATGGCCATGTTTCAAAAGCGGCATAATCCAAGGATTAAAGGGGCCGCTGGTGAGGCCCACAGAAACCACAATGTGGCAAAATGCCGATCTGGGCTATGGTGGTGTGCTTCTTTCTAGTCTACGTCGCTAATTTTTCCCAATGTTCACCCAACAAGCACAAGTGTTCAATGCTAGTATGGTCGAGCTGCGCGCAAGCGCAATGCATTTTGCATCACGCATATAAAGTGCAGTACAAAGCAATGATCATTTTGTGAAGTGGTAGCGCTTGAACGTGAACGTGAGTGAGTGCCTACGAGTGTGGGTACACGTGAGTACGAACGTGAGTGTGAGTGGGCGTTAGTGTGAACTTCAATAAGAATCAGTGGGTGTGAGTGGGCGTGAGTATGAACGCGAGTGCGAGCACACATGAGTGTGAAAGTGAGTCACGTTTTAAAAAAGCGCGAAAAGAATACCTCACGCAGGCACGAAGGAGACAGGACGACGCGCTTGAACGTGAGTGAGTGCCTGCGAGTCCGAGTACACGTGAGTACGAACCTGAGTGAGTGCTTATGAGTGCAGTAGGCGTGAGTATGAACGTGAGTGGGCGCCTATCTGTGTGACTAGGCGTGAGTACGAGCGTGAGTGAGCGCCTATGAGTGTGAGTAGGCGTGAGTACGAGCGTGAGTGCGTATGAATGTGAGTACACGTGAGCATGAACGTGAGTGAGTGCCTATGACTGAGCAGGCGTGAGTATGAACGTGCGTGCTTATGAGTGTGAGGTGTGGTACGAAAGTGAATGCCTGTAAGTGTGAGTAGGTGTGAGTATGAGAGTGAGTGCATATGAGTGTGAGTTGGCGTGAGTATTAACATGAGTAAGTGCCTACGAGCAAGTATACGTGAGTATGAAGGTGAGTGAGTGCCTATGTGTGTAAGTGGGCCTGAGTATGAACCTGAGTAAGTGCTTATGTTTGTGAATAGGAGTGAGTATGAATATGACTGAGCGCCTATGAGTGTGAGTAGTCGTGAGTGTGAACGTGAGTGAGTACTCATGAGTGTGAGTAGGCGTGAGTATGAACGTGAGTGGGCGTCTATCTGTGTGACTAGGCGTGAGTACGAGCGTGAGTGAGCGCCTATGAGTGTGAGTTGGCGTGAGTACGAGCGTGAGTGCCTATGAATGTGAATACACGTGAGCATGAACGTGAGTGAGTGCCTATGACTGAGCAGGCGTGAGTATGAACGTGCGTGCTTATGAGTGTGAGGTGTGGTACGAAAGTGAGTGCCTGTAAGTGTGAGTAGGTGTGAGTATGAGAGTGAGTGCATATGAGTGTGAGTAGGCGTGAGTATTAACATGAGTAAGTGCCTACGAGCAAGTATACGTGAGTATGAAGGTGAGTGAGTGCCTATGTGTGTAAGTGGGCCTGAGTATGAACCTGAGTAAGTGCTTATGTTTGTGAATAGGTGTGAGTATGAATATGACTGAGCGCCTATGAGTGTGAGTAGTCGTGAGTGTGAACGTGAGTGAGTACTCATGAGTGTGAGTAGGCGTGAGTACGAGCGTGAGTGAACGCCTATGAGTGCGAGTAGGCGTGAGTACGAGCGTGAGTGCCTATGAAAGTGAGTACACGTGAGCATGAACGTGAGTGAGTGCCTATGACTGAGCAGGCGTGAGTATGAATGTGCGTGCTTATGAGTGTGAGGTGTGGTACGAAAGTGAGTGCCTGTAAGTGTGAGTAGGTGTGAGTATGAGAGTGAGTGCATATGAGTGTGAGTAGGCGTGAGTATTAACATGAGTAAGTGCCTACGAGCAAGTATACGTGAGTATGAAGGTGAGTGAGTGCCTATGTGTGTAAGTGGGCCTGAGTATGAACCTGAGTAAGTGCTTATGTTTGTGAATAGGTGTGAGTATGAATATGACTGAGCGCCTATGAGTGTGAGTAGTCGTGAGTGTGAACGTGAGTGAGTACTCATGAGTGTGAGTAGGCGTGAGTATGAACGTGAGTGAGGGCCTATGAGTATGAGTTGGCGTGAGTATGAACGTCAGTGAGTGCCTATGGGTGTCAGTAGTCGTGAGTGTGAACGTGAGTGAGTGCCCACGAGTGTGAGTAGTCATGAGTGTGAACGTGAGTGTGTGCCCACGAGTGTGAGTAGCCGTGAGTGTGAACGTGAGTGAGTACTCATGAGTGTGAGTGGAGGTGAGTGTGAACGTGAGTGAGTGCCCACGAGTGTGAGTAGTCGTGAGTGGGAACGTGAGTGAGTACTCATGAGTGTGAGTAGCCGTGAATGTGAACGTGAGTGAGTGCGAAGGCTGAAAAAATTGTGGTGAGTGAGTTTGAGTGAGCACTCCCTTAAAGTGCCGACCTATGCGCGAAAGCACTCTACAACCTCAGTTCTTATTTCTCCGTGAAATCTCGACTGTAACACAGCTAGACTTACAAAATAATATATTATGATACATATCTGCATTTTAAAATAGACGGCCGACATCGCACACGCGTGAGAGAGCATGACTGATCAACATAGCTTGTCGGTGTCGCAGGTCGGCAAAAGCGACGACTTATTAGATGCGAAGCAGCTTAGAGCGGAGTTCCATCCGGTGGTGGTGTGCGTCCTGGCCACCCTTACTACGCATGCGCCTTCTCTATCTCCCACTCTCCTCCTTTACGCAGGTCTTCGGTCGCCTTCTCTTCTCCCCTGCGCTGCCGCACTCTCCTCCTTTAGGCGGGCGTTTAGGCAGGCGTTCGGTCGCCTTCTCTCCCCTCCTCACCCCGCGCCGTGCAGCCTCTAAACCCTCTCCCTCCTCTCCCTCCCCCCATTTCATATAAGCGCATGCGCTCGGTCGAGGAAGTCTCGCTTGAATCGTGTGGTCGCTCCGTCGGTTCCCGGTTACTGCAGTTGTCTCGAAAGCCTCGCTACCCTCGCCGCAGGCTCACGTTGTCTCTCTGTAGCTGTAGCGGTAGCTCGACGCCGACACTTGGCTTCGACGGCCGAGTGAACGTAAAGGGAAACTTGGTGTGCACCCCCAATTATGCTTCGCATCCCCTCATGGTTCCCTTTAGTGGGAGATGGTGTAATTTTTACTCGTGTAAAAGCAGGGCCGCAGACGCTGCTGCACACGTCCGCGGTAAATCAGTGCCGCCAAATGAGACCCAATCGCAAAATTCACACAGCCACCACTTTGCAAGCTTCGCAAGGCAGTGTGCGCCCACCCTGTGTGCGCGCAGTACAGGGGTGGTCAAAAGTTCCCAGGCCACGCTGCCATAGGAATACATAGGATGGTGGCCTGGGAACTTTTGACCAGCCCTGTACATAGTCCACACGCCTCGCACGCCGCTTCTGCCCTTCGCTTTACACGCTCCGCATTTAAGTTTTTCTTCTGCTTCCTTCTGTCAGCATGTGCTGCGAACACGGAGCGATCAGACGGAGCCGTAGATGTTCTCTGGCCGTACTACAGATGGAGCTATTTGTTCGGTAGATTCTCGTAATCTTCTTTCCGCTGATCGCGGGTGTCGCGGGCACTTGTATGCTGTTTGCAATAGCGCGCGAAAGCAAAGAGCACGGTATTTTAAAAAGAAGTCGATGAACACACACGTATAGCGTTCAAGAAAACCAGAACAACACTCGATCCGCGCGATAGATTACGCACACAAGGCACTATAAACAACCAGTGTGTATTAAAACAGCGTTAGTCGATCCGCGCGATTGATTACGCACACAAGACATAAAAAAAAAGCCCCCCACCTCCCCGAAGGGAATCGTGAGGAAATGCGAATGCATTTCGCGCGCGCTTCACTCCATTTATATATGGTGGTTGTGGTTTGAAGAAGGAAAAGGCGCCTAATTTCTGCAGCCCCGTCGGGAGCACGGCGCAGCGCCTTTTTTTTTGCTTTTTCTTGTTTTTTTTTTAATTTTTTTATTTATTTTTTTAATTTTTTTTTCATATATAGCTCCGCCGAGCTCCGCCGCAGACCGCTTTTAGTTAACGCGCACGCTGCGAATTCTTATTGTTCAACAACGCACAGGAGAAATTTCCCACCGGCACCACCTTGGAGGTCAAGATTCATTGCCATATATACGGGGTGGCCAGTGAACGGTTGTGCAGCGCGAGCAGTCGGTTTTTTCAACCAAGAAACTCGCTAGCAGACGCTGCCTGTGTCGGCGTCGCCAGGCGAGAGAGGGAGAGGGGGGGAGCGTAGGAGAGGAGAGAGAGGTGGGGTGCGCATGCGCAGTGGGAGTGTGGACGCTGCGGGCAGAGATGCCCTAGAGAAGAGAGGGGGGAGCGTAGGAGAGAAGAGAGGTGGGACGCGCATGCGCAGTGGGAGTGTGGACGGCGCGGGCAGGGATGCCTAGAGGAGAGAGGGGGGAGCGTAGCAGGGGAGAGAGGAGGGGAGGCGCATGCGCAGTGAGGGTGTGGTTGCCGCGGGGAGGGATGCCTAGGGGAGAGAGAGGGAGAGAGGAGGTTTTTTATCTTTATTTTTTTTTGAAAGGGTTTGCGCATGCGCAGTAAGGGCGGTCACGCCGTACACCACCACCACCGGATTAAGCTTCGCCATAAGATGCTTCACATCTAACACCTGCCGGCGCGCACACCTCCTCAACCTATCCTCCTACTCCTCCTCCGCGGACAACGCCAACGCCAACGCCGGATGCCTGACATAGCCCGACTATGAAATGCATTCGCATTTAAAAAACCAGTGTGCAATAAAACAGCGTTAGTCGGGACGCTCTTTCTGTATACAGTCAAAACGTGTAATCAGTATTTTTGTTTGGTTTGCAGCGCTCCGCTCATGGACAGGTCCCTGCCTTGTTTATTTCGAAAAAAAAGTCACAGTTTCACCGCAAGGGTGAAACAATGAATGCCATAGCAACAAATCATATTGTTATTCGAACTGACGCTGGCAGCTAACTTTTTTGGATCGGATCTCACGCACCTCTACAAAATGCTTGTTTAAGAGCATACGGCTGCTCCAGGGACACTGTTCGCACAATCTCCTGGGCAGCCGCCAGCTGTCGGCTGCTGAGATTGCGAGATAGCGCGTGCGCCAACGACGACCGCGCTCGTAAAACCAAAGGTCGCAGTGGCTGCATGAGGGACACCCCCCCCCCCCCCTGGCGTTTTCCCGCGCTTGTTAAAGACGCACGGGGCGTTTCCTCTCTTCTTGAGCATTCCCCGGCTGGTCGAACAGGCGGGGGGATCTTATCGCATACGCCTCGGAGCAACGGAGATGGGCCGGCTCGTTTGATGTCCGCTTCAGCCGCGTTTGTCGCCCCCGCTCCCGCGCTGTCACCCGCGTGTAAAATGTACAATGCACTGAGGGATCTATCAATTTGGACTTTATACTCGAAAGGACGGTGACGGCGACGGCGACGGCAAAAACCCGTCAAGACTGTCCATATAATTGCTATCGCAATAAAACTACGACACACGCTATTGCGAAGGGTGTAGAGATACCTGTGGCTAAAGAATTGAGTCGAAGAATGCCGCACAGCGTCTCACAGGTTGCGCAGAAAGTATGTGGCTTGGATATTTGACGTGTGTTATTATAATGACAGTGGGAAATACAATGGAGATGTATTACTGCGCAAGGTCATCTCAGAAGTTTAGGAGCCGCTACTCATCCGCACTGTACACTTTTCTTGAACGCCTACCTCAGATCGGAAGCGCACGCTACTAGAGAGCAGCTGTTCGGCTTTGAGAAGTGATGTACCTCGTGCAGCTCTCGTGCGGATCAGTTTTGAAGAACCCAGAGCTCCGACCTTGCGTTCTCATCGATTGAGGTTCATTGACCGTTTGGGGCTGCATGACGAAAGAATAAGCCGTATTTTCTCGGTTCGAAAGTTCTGCCAACGACAACGGCTCAGCCTCTCCATGGCCTTTCCTTATGGAGACGCTAGCGGAGTATTCCGCGGCGGTGCCCGAACGATTGTGGTGGAGGCGCCCAGTGTTGCCAGAGCACTAAGCATTATGAATATCTCCTATCCGGCCTCGCCCTGGCCGCGCGCGCGCGTCGCCTTTGGAAAGCCGTCAAGTAGGTCGAGAGGCAAAGCATGGATGTAACAAACATCACGTGACGAGCTCACGGGCGCGTGAACAGTTCGGCGTCGCAGCAAGGTTCTACTTCAACTTCCACATGGGGAGGGCACGGATCGTACGAACGCCCGGACAGAAGACAACTTTCCATGAACAGCGCCAACAGCTGATCCGTGAGAGAATTCATGTTCGCCGGGCCCGTGGCCGGGCCGATGCAGCAGTCCGGGCACAAGAACATCCCCGGGTGGCGATACGCAAGTAGCAACTGTGCACCGAAGATCCGGCAGCCTTCCGAGCCGAATGCAAGCAACAATGCTGAGCCGAGAAAACGGCGTTGTCGGCAGAGCAGCGTCAACGAAGCAATGACGGAAAAGTGTTCGCCGGGGCCGACGCCCGCTTTCTGCCGGGAGTTTCTCGAGCGGTACGGCTGCGACGACTACAACCGCCTGTAGGCGCAAGTTTCCGTATCGCTGGTTAACCATCTGTACGGATTACTTGGGCAGTAATTTTTATAGAGCAAGACAGCTAACATACTGCTAATAGCCTTGGCGGCCAAATAAGAAAGTGTGCGAGGAAAACACCGCAGCTTGCTTGTTGATAACACGCGTCCTGGTAGGCGATGGTAATGGGCACTCTATTTCCAGAAGGCCGGTTTAAGATTTCCCTGGGTATAACACTCGCGGCTACCATGCTCGTAACCACGTTTACATCAATGCGACAACTGGCGCATCCCATTCCATCTAATTTCTATGCCATCGCGTCTGTGTAAACGGGGGTAAAGGGCAAAGAAGGTGCTTCGCAGTAATGTGCCAGACAGTGGTGGATATCGAAGAGTATGTCTATTTACCGACTCTAACTCACGAGGAGGAAAACTGGGCCCCCCCTCGATAGTGAGAACCTTAGGCGCGTACCTCCGAAAGCACACTGCCACGCGTGTTTTATTTTGGTGCATTCGAGTTTCACCCGCAAAACTAAGCAACACTCGGCAGAGGCCGCGCAGCGGTGCCTGAGAGGCATCGCGATTGCTTGAGATGAATATTTTAAGTCTTAGTGCAGGGCGGGGATCGTCTTGTTTACTCGAGAGTTGGAGCAGCCTCAAGCGATCAATCTGGAATCTTCGATATCGCATATACAAAAGCAGACGCGCTTTACAGCTTGGCAGATTATCTACTGCCGACGCTCTGTTCACCGCTATCAGTGCAAAACATATATCCCTTGTTATTTGCCATGTCGCTTACCGGGCAGAGGTTCGCCCAAATAAAAAGTTTCGTATTCAATTCGCCGACTGCTGCCTTCGTTAATGTCACGACCCTGTGACATTGTGGCACCTGTGTGCGGAGCTTGGATGACGTGACACGTCCAATTAGAGACACGTCCAACTGTATGATTGCTATTGATACGAAGTAGACAGCACATTGGGAGGGTAGGGGGTGCTGGCGCTAAGTGCAAATTTCAGGCAAGCAGATGTCGAACTTCTTACATACAATGGGAACCGTTTGATACCGAAGGAGGCTTTAGCGTACAATACTACGAGCACTGCTTTCATTTGCCCCTAGTAACCGCTAAAGATGCTAGGAAGGAAGGAAGAAAACCAGGAGAGAAGGCGAGCAGGTTAACCAGGCACATTCCCGGTTTGCTACGCTACGCTGGGTAATTGGGAAACGGAGTACAAATATGAGTGAGAGAGAGGAGGGAAGGAAGGAAAGAAGACAACGATCAGTAAGTGTGCTGACGCGTATGTAATCGTGGCACTATAATAAAGTCAAAGGCTTTCACAAAGGCCCGTCGCCCTCCAAGAGCAAAAAAGGGCTTTGACTGCTTTGTTACTCGACGAAAGACGAGGACGGTCTTCCAGCAGCATCGGCAGGGAGAGTGGCCTATCCTTCATTCATGGCAACGCGTCATAACGTGTTCGTCTCTCAGAAGCATATCGAGGGCAACGGCATAGAAAATGATGGATGTCTTCTTTGTGGCCGCAGACCTCGCATGCCGCACTATCGGTCCCTCCAATAAGAGTTGATTATGCCTTCGCGAAGGCATCCCCCAACCAATGCCGATAAAGAAGCGAAGCGTCACGTCAACAAAGTGCGGATGGAGATCCAACTGTCTGTCCACAAAACTGTCCACGATGAACACGCCTTCTTTAGCAGTTGTGAAGTTCCTCTGGAATCATTTTTGTGGTTAGTATCATTCTACATGAAATCCACGTTTGTCAAACACGAAGAAGAATTCTTCATAAAAAAATGGAATCTGTATTGGTTCTAGAGTGGCGCCTATTCTTTGAGAAATATTTCTGAGCTTTGTGGACAGAAAGGTGGCACAAGGTTTGGGGGGGGAATGGTAAAACATATTTTCCGCTATGTTGAAGATTATTTGGTGCTTTTCGACGCTGGTGATTATTGCCGACATTCCGTGAATATCTTGAAGGTGTTCCGCGAGAATGGCAGTGGTCTGAAATTCACGGTTGATATGATGAAGGAAGCAGCTCTCGAGTTCCTAGACCTGCAGTTGGAATTTTTACCGGCTCATGTTTGTTGGCGCTACCATCCTCGTTCACTAAAGCCACTTCTAAACTTCACATCAAATCATTCAGAAATAATAGAGCAGGGAATAGCCTTTTCTTGTGTTCGTCCTGCATTGCATAAATCATGTCAGGATAGGTTGCAGCTAAGCTTTGATGAACAGGTTATTACACTTAAGCGAGCGGGTTTTCCAGAACACGTAATTGCCCAAGCGTGCGAGAAGATGCGCAAACATCTATAAACAAATGGAACTCAGCGTGGGAATGATGAACGAGCCGCTAGAGCAAAAAGTACACGGTCATACCGTACACTCACCGAATGGCACATGGTTTGAAAAACGTGGCCAAACGATATGGCGTTGACGCAGTTTTTTCGTCCCCTCATAAGCTGGTGTCCATTTGCGCAAAAGAGGAGAAAAGCATTGATAAGCAGATGAAAGGGACTGAAAGTGTTCCGGGTAACTGTGCAATCAACCACACCTTCCACGCTACAGATTGTAAAAAGGCCATTGTGTACCCAAATACCGTTATCATGCGGGAAAAATTATATTGGCCAAAGCGAAAGATGCGATAACGTTCGTGTTCGGGAACATGAACGCTCATTGACACAAACAAAGCCGTTTTCCCTCGCCACTTATTGTCACGAATGCGGCTGCGCACCCTTCTTCAGCGATACAATGATTTTATCGCATCATAAAGAGCAGGTAGCAAGGGAAGTGATTGAGGTTTTCCACATTAGAAGAAAATAAGATGTGTGTCAGCATGCCGTCAATTTCACTGAGTGACACAAAATTTTTTGTACCCTTGCAGCACCTGCAGAATACCGGTCTATTTCTATCTTTGCTTTTCCTGGCTTGAGGCCTGTTTGGATTTTTGCTTTTAGCGTTTTTTTTTTGTCTTTTTTCGTGATGTGGTTAGGCTGTACATCACCTATATATATATGCTTGTTTTTTTCGCCATAAATTTCTGTTGCGAGTCAGCGCCTGTCCTGTGTTTCTTTTACTTCGTCGTCGTCTCGTGTGCGCTGTTCAATGAAGATTATTTCACTCTCATGGTTCGGCTCCGCGGTTACTACCTGTCCTAAGTAGACGTCCTCCTTTACAACTTCCAGTGCATCGCCACCTATCGCAAAGCGCTGTTTTCTGCCGGAGATTTTTCCACATTACTTTAGTTTCATGTACAATATTTTCAGACCTACACTTCTGCTTTCCGTATCCTGTTCAGTAATCATGAGCTGTAATTCCTCCCCTGAGTTACTCGTCCAGTGCGATGTCATCAGCGAATCGCAGGTTACTAAGCTATCTCCATTAAATCTTATCCCTACCCCTTCCCAATCTAGGGCCCTGAAAACCTCCTGTAAACACACAGTGAATAACATTGGAGAGATTTCTTCCAGTATGTTTATATAGGCGTCGTCGTTGCCCTGATTCCGAAGTGCCTGCATGACTGCTGGTGTCTCCACCGAATGGGAAGGGGTACCCATAGCCAAACAAGCAGACCATTTTCCTGCGGGTGGTAGGCGGTCTATTTCCGGTAAATGATGTTGCATTCAGCGAGGAGGGCTTCGATGACATCCATCGGGAACACGACCCTTATCACAGAGTTGTTCCCGCGGAGAACCTTGGCGTAGATACCAAGTTGCAAAAAATGAAAAGATCAACTTTTGCAGGCGGTCACTGCCGGGAGAGCTGCTGTCTCAGTGTAGCTTGTCAGGTGATCGACGCCGACAATAATCCGCCGGTTTCCTGCACTGCTGTACGGAAGCAGGCCATAGAGGTCAATACCAATGCGGTAAAATGGGCGAGCAGGGCAGAGGAACAGCTGCTTCCTGAACTGCTGTATGGAAGGTGGTCATAGAGGTCAATACCAATGCGGTAAAATGGGCGAGCAGGGCAGGGGAGCAGCTGCGACGTGCCAGTAAGGTGTCGGTGAGGTGCTGCTCCACTACAAAAGGGACAAGCTTTATATAAGCTCCGGGGATGAAATCATGGCTCTGACAGGCGCCCATTTCGTTGGAAGGAATCATTTAATAAAAAGGTGAGGACGCTACCGCTGACCAAAAGATGATGAACTGTGTATTGACTCTTCGGCACTCAGAACGGCAGCCTTGTTCACAAAGAGGCTTTCGTTCTGCGTGCTGAAACACTACTACATAGTTCGCCATGTTGTGACCGGCGTCCTCATTTTTTATTCAGTAGGGTCTGTGGAGTAGTGCCGTAAGCAAGTATGCATAATTGACCTGTTTGAAATGCACGAGCTCCACCGAACGCGTGCGAGCGCTCGTTAGTGCTGCTCATGGTGACGCCGCAGCAAGTGCCACGATGAGAGCGCAGGTCTTACTCTAGTTTTCTGCTCGCGCCAAGCCAGCATTTCTTAGTCAAGGTATGACATATTCCTGCATAATCCGATCACGAACTGCTGTCTTTAGCTGCAACAGTCTCTATACGATTTCCAGCTGTCTAGTGTTTCCGTGCACGACAGTTGGACTAGCTGAGCGGACCCAAAGTGTTATTTGCTGTTTTTTTTATTACCAATACACTATGACATAAATGAAATAAAACGGTATAACTTTGTTTCCTTCATGAAGTGTAGGAGCAGTCTATGGAATTTGCAAATATACTTGCAATGTCCTTCGACACTGTCAATGAGCACAAAGTGAGATTTTGAGATTTTAATTAAATGTGTCGCGAAAGAGAATAGTCGTCAATTAGTAAATTAAGATATACATCGATTGTTAGATTTGGTGAGGGTGTGCACGTTTCTCTCACAATAGGTAATATACGATAGGCTTCTATGGCTCTTCGATGACACTATCGCCCTTCAATGACACTCCAGCTGTTCCATTTTACCTAGTCGTAGTCAAGAGTTCGACGAAAGTGTGGTCGGGCATTGGATGAGATGGAACATGGGCAGTGACCAAGCCTGATGAAATTAATTGACCTTTGGAACCAGTTTGAGTTTCTTGTTCCCTGAGCTGGGCTGGAAATTGTCAATTATGCAGCTAGGTGGTGACGCAACGAATGTGCGCAAATGGCAGGCATAGTTCCTGTTGTCTTATTCTAGGAGCCGGCGGGATGACACGTTCTTGTCCTTGGTGATGATAGTAGCAGTATCCAAATGAACGGTGTGATTATGGTCATGCGCATGCTCAGCAATGGCGTTTGTCATGTGATTTATTAGTAACGTCATGTTGGTGCTCCTTGAGGCGTCTGGAGAACTTTCCTGTTTCA
Organism: Rhipicephalus appendiculatus; assembly: GCA_030522465.1. Taxonomy (NCBI): domain Eukaryota; kingdom Metazoa; phylum Arthropoda; class Arachnida; order Ixodida; family Ixodidae; genus Rhipicephalus; species Rhipicephalus appendiculatus. The sequence goes on from JALIZH010026629.1 coordinate 907,611, forward strand.
CCGATATATACTTGACGGCAATCAGACCCCAGTATATTATATACTACACCTCGGAATGATTCACTTGGGAGCCTGTATTTTACATTCATGAGCTGTTTCCTGATCTTGCTAGTCGGGACGTCAGTAGTGGGCCAATCGTCTTTTGTTTCGAAGGTAAAGGACATAACACTGAGGGAAGACGACACTATGGTCTCGTTCGAAGTCACGTCACATTTTACAGCTGTCCCGGTGGATTTGGCTGTAACCATGAGCGAAGAAGCCCTAAAAGCAGACAGTGGTCTTCTTGGTCGCAGCCTCTTTGATGTCTCCGAACTTAGCGAGCTGCTGCGATATTGTCTCACCAACGCATATTTTTCGTACGGTGGCATTTACCAGCAAATGCACGGTATGGCGTTGGGAGCGTCAATATCAGTCGCTACAGCTAATTTAATAATAGCAGCCTTGGGGGGAAAGGTCCTGGCAGTGTTCACTCCGGCACCCAAAGTGTTTTACCGGTACGTCGATGACTGCTTCTGCATTTTGAAGAGTGAGACATCCAAGGTTTCTTGAACTGCCTGAACGCCCAGAATGTGAACTTAGAGTTTACCGTTACACTCGAGAAGGACGAAATGCTACCTTTTTTGGATGTTCAGATTTGCCGGGATGGGAGCACCCTGGCCCTCTCAGTATACAGGAAGCCCACGCACACAGTCGTCTCAGTTTTAAGTCGCATGAAGCCATTCGCCACAAGATATCCGTAGTGTCATCCTTGTTAACATTGGCTGTACAGGTCTGCTGATATTCCGATGCATTGAAGAAAGAACTGCGAATGACCCATTGGGAGCTAAGCCGCAATAGCTATCCTAATTGTTTCCTCTCTAAAGCTGGGTATCGGATGCTATAATCAAGCTCACAGAGCAACGTGACAACTTGTGCACGTGTGGCCAAAGCTTACGTCGAAGGAATCGGCGAGGCACTTTCCCGTGTATTTTCAAGATACGCTTTGCGCATTGCTCACGTCTCGGCCAGCAAGCTCCAGGACAAGCTCGTGAATGTAAAAGGCAGGCTGCGAAGTGAATCGTTCCCAGGTGTAGTTTATAAGATACCGTGCTCTGATTGTCGTCAAGTGTATATTGGGGAAAGAGGAAAGTTATCCCGACGCCTTAAGGCACACCAACGTGATGTGACTAATAACAGTCACACGACGACCGCCATAGACGTCAGACTCTGGAGTTTTGCGGACACGTAGCGCCACCTGTCGGAGCAGTTTTGGGTAGTGCAAAATCCGGCTCCCTTGCACAGTTTGCTGTGCAACCGGGTGCAACTAGCGAGGTGGAAACAACAATTAACCCAAATATTTGGTGTGTTGGCGCATTGAGCACTCAGAAAAAGAGCTACGAATTTATCTCCGCTAGTCGGACGCGCAACCGAACCGCCATGAAGTGCGCGCCAGAACAACGGCGAAAACAAGAGCAGACGCAACAGCTCCGCGCGCTACGAAGAAAGACTTCAGTCGAAGCTACTGTTGCGTTGTGAATTGCCACGGACGTAAAGGACTTGCTTTATCGATTTCTGAAGCCGTTGCACGAAGCAGAACGGCGAGAGCTCTGGATGCGGGCCGTTGCGAACGTGCCGGGTAAGCGAACTACTCGCGTTCTCCACAGCCGGTCGCATGAGAAAGTGTGATAATGTGGGTCTCATGTTAGTGTTTTGAGTAGCCTTGACGTAGAACCGTTTACCTTGACTATGAAGCTCAGCAGAGCCTCAGACCGCGGTGCGCGCCGTGCAGCAGTTAAATGCAGACTGGTGAAGCGCGCCATAAAAATCGCGCACGCGACCACCCTTAATCTTAACTGGTCGTCATTACACAGCATCGCGCACGTACGCATTGAAGGTTCGAAGTTCCGACTGGCAAATGCTAACACGTGCGTCAATAAGTAAATCGCAAAATTTTGGTTGTGACCACCGTCAGGTTTTTCTCACCCGTGGTCTGCGCGATTGCCGGAGCTATCTCGGAGGCCACGGTTTTGCCTTTCGTTGTACACCGAGAAAGTGGACACGCACGTATCCCCATTTGCAGTATATACAAACGGAAGACAACCGTCAACAGTACATTCGAGGATGCGTAATGAAACAGGTCAACGCACAGGAAGCGATAGATGGATGGAGAATGCAACTGCAAAGGCGAAAATCGCCTGGATTATTCATGCCTGATAAAGCGAGCTTTGTACCACTGATCGTAAGAAACATTGCTCGTGTACGTACTTCATCGCTTTGGCATTATGTACATGCCCAAATTTAACGCATTTAGGCGTTGCAGAACACACGTCGGAGTGCCTTGAACTCGATGTCATGCGATGCTCGCTTGCGAGTTGCAGCAAGCCGAAATAGCTGAAACATCTTTTGCATTGTAGCCGCAGTTCACTTTGATGAGCTTCCTACTTTTCTGAAGCGAGGGTGGGTTGAAGGAAGAAGCTTTCCAGGTCCTTGATTTTCAGGAAACAGCCCTCAACCCGAGCGAAAGAGGGGGGTTCTATAGTGGCCTACGCACATTCGCTTGCGGACGGCTCTCTTTGCACTACCCAGTTATGGCCAGGGCGGCGATGAGAGCGCTGGTGGCGGCGTTTTTCGCAGCGCCGCCTGGGCAGAGTCTGACGTCTATTGCTGAGCATGCGCATGATCATAATCACACGACTGAGTGGAATAATGCTATTATCATCGCCAAGGAATAGAACGTGTCATCCCGCCGCTCCTAGAATCACTAATCATTCAGTCAACAGCAGCTACGATGAATAGGACAACAGGAACTATGCCTGCCATTTATTCACGCTCGTTGCATCACCTACTGGTTATTCCAGTCCTGCTCGGTGAACAACGGAACCCATGTGCGGTTCTGAAACGTCATATAACTTCATCAGACTCGGTCAGTGACAGTTTTTCATCTCATTTTACCCACCACGGTTGTGTTTCCGTGTGTTGGCTTACCAATGACCATGCTGCCGATATATGTATAGTAATGAGCAATATGATATGGAACACTAAAATTACCTTTTAAAGGACATAGCGGCAATGTCCAGATGGGAGGCACTACTACGTGGAGGAGTGGCTGCCCCCATACGCGAATTGTCCGGAAGACTACAACGGCAACAGGACAACGATGACTACGGTGACATGCAGGAACTACAATGACATGAGTGGAACGACAACGGCATACAACACCGGTGACATCCAACAACGGCAGCGCCACGAGGCCTATTTCGACTACTCCTAGCACGCTGGCTCGGTGGAACCGGTGCTGCACCAGGAGCATCGGCGTACCGGTTTGCTCTCACTGATGACCGTAGTCGTCAACCTGTTTTAGTCCTGTGCGCCTCCGTCTTCGGGCGGCGGCAGAGTTGGCATCGCTACGCGCGTCAGCGGTTACGACGTCCGACAGCCCATGAGGTCCCACAAGCAGTTGTGGATGGACAGTGCCATCATGTGGCCGTGTGTGGCACGTGCGGTCCGCAGTGGCCAGGGCTAGTTCCCCTCCTTCTCCTCGCTTTCACCGGTGGGGAGGGGATATTATAGGAGCGCTCAGCGGCTGCGAGCGCTCATAGACGAAAACGATGACCGTGGGTGCGCTCGTCACTCGCGGTTAGCAGCCGCTGGCAGCGGGCAGTTGCGGCCGAGGCTCGGAATAAATATTACACCATCTCCCACTAAAGGGAACCATAAGGGGATGGGAAGCAGCTTTGGGGGGTGCACACCAAGTTTCTGTTTACGTTCACTAGGCCGTCGAAGCCAAGCGTCGGCGTCTAGATACCGCTTCCGCTACGGAGAGACAACGCGAGCCTGCGGCGAGTGCAGCGAGGCTTTCGAGACAACTGCAGCGACCGGGAGCCGACGCAGCGACCGCACGATTCAAGCGAGACTTCCTCGACCAAGCGCACGCGCTTATATAAAACGGGGGGAGGGAGAGGAGGGATTGGGTTTACAGGCTGGAGCGCGGGGGGAGGAGAGGAGAGAAGGCGACCGAACACTAGCGTAGAGGAGAGTGGGAGAGAGAGTAGGCGATACCGCAGTGGAGCGCGGACATCACCGGATCAAGCTCGCACATACGATGCTTCGCATCTAATAAAGATGGTTCTTAGTCTGTATTGGCTTCGTCCCTGAGGGGTTTCTCGGCCAGCCGCAGCCCAGAATCCCCACAACTGCTGCATTTTATATGCATGCAGGTGGTAATACCTATGTTTAGTGTGTTCGTCTTTTCACATTTCATGCATGAATGAGCCGGTACTGTAAAGAAAGTCGGAGGGGGGGCGGGAGGACTCGAACAGAATGTCGCCTAATGCCATTTTGAAGAATGCCTTTCCGATATCTCATGTATAAAGGTCATGTATGCCGGAGGTTTGATGTATGTTTCGAGAAAGATATCCATACCGGTCACCACGATGACACATTTTAGATAGCGTTTATTCTATGATGATTTTTACAGCGTGAGCACATGGAGTTCCTCATTAAGACCCGTGCTGTCTCTGTAGCTCCCTGAATAGAACGTTAATAATGGTAATACGCCAGAAAATATTGTGAATACCATTTAGCAAAGTCGCAAAATTTATTCAATGTGAAGCTGCAGGGCCGCTAGCAAACAGTTCGTGGCCAGCATGAGGCCCGCGGGGCCGCGCGTTTAAGCACCCTGCCTTTGGGGTTTGCATTTCTTTCCACTGTCGCGTATGGACTCATTTAGAGGAGTCTCCTGTCTTATTGTGCTCGCTTTGTTTTTCTTGGAGTTGTTGACTTGTCGTGGTGGTCGTGCAAGCGTAGTGCGAGTGTACTGCATGTGCTTAGTTCTTTCATGCCTTCAGCTGTCAGTGGCATCAGTCCCGTACGTTGATTACATTTTTGTAGATGATGCCATTCTCACGTCTGAGGTTCTATCTGTCCACTAGATCATGGCTGAGTGTGCCAATGCGAGTGCCAGCCACCGGTGGGGAAATGTAGGAGTTGGTGTAGCAGGGGTCATTTTCTTGGACGATCGCTTTTGGGGATACGTTCACTTTTGTGAGGCATTCGGTCATGTACTATGAGCCACGGCAGTCCGACACATTGCCAACAGTGCTGTGTTATCTCTCAGAGGCACTGTCACACCTGGTGACAAATATCGCGAAAGTATCGCCAAAAGTGAGCGCTTGCCAGGTTTGGGCCATGGTGGCACTAGATTTATTAAGAGGATGTGAGTGGGGATGCTCGAGAAGCTTTTCATGATTATCTGGAATGTGTAAAAGCTCCAGGACACATGGCACAGTTTTTTCAAGAATACGAATGAACATTCTGTGCAGTGCAGCACTACTGATTCTTTTTTTTTTTTCATTTGGCCTGTTTTTGAGCTCTTGCATATCCCAGATTTTCAGTTATTTTTTTACGGTTCCTTCGAAGACAAATGAGCGGGGTTCTGCTGTATGTGTTCCACTTGAAATTGTAGTTCAGAGCTTTTGAAACTCAGCACATAGTTTTTGTCATCGGGATAAAATAATCAGTGCTTTTTGCTGAAGTAATGTTTGCTTTGTGTGTGTGCTGGTTAATCTGGCTAATGGTGTGATGCTCTCAAGGGCCGCCTACAGTCGGCTCATCGGAGTTCAAAAGGACTTCCACTTGGTTAAGTGGTCCACCATCACAATATGGTCGACAGAGGCCCGCGCACATAGCTCACGGGAACTCTGTGGGACCATTTTGCTGCAGAAGGCGGCCAGAAGCTTGTACAGCAGCCGTCGTCCCCGCAATAAGAGGAAGCATAGACATGTTAGTGAGTGTCAGGGATGACAAGAGAACTGGAAGAAGAAGAGGAAATCAGAAAAGAAAGGAACGGAAGGAGACGATCGAAGACGAGAAAGAAGCGGGGTGTTCGCGCGTGAGAAGCCATCGTGGCAGGGCGGGAATCCGCACGGCAGAACGGCAAGGCCAGGGCGGAGAGCAGAACGGCGGAGAAGACGGTGGAAGACCGGGCAGTCTGGGTCTCGCCCCAGGGCTGTAGAGCTTGGAGAGCCCGCCTGACTTGCAGCCTCGGCGAGGTGTGGTCTTCCTGCTGCGATCGTCCAGCTGGCCGGCTGTGCTATGAGCTGCCGAGGCAGAGTGTGCTTGCGGCGCCGACCGCGAACGAGCCCGGGCTTGCGGCCGCCCGTCGGCCACGTCAACGGCGCACGGCCCAGCAGAGTCGAGGGGGCGAACCAGAAGTACCGGCCGGCACCAGTGCCTGCCTTCAGAAGAGACGCGACGCACGAGTACGACGCCTCGTGTGGGGAGCGGCCGGCATCAGCGGCGATGCCAGCATGACGGACGGGAGGAGCGACGGTATGGGACCAGCACGTCCGACTCTGTAAGCAGCGGACCGTTTGCCTCTCGGTCGTCGTAGACATTCACGAACTTGACTTGAAGGACGCTGTAGGGCTGGAAAGCAGTAGGACACAGTAATTAGGGTGTTTGGGGGATTTAGCTATTTATAAGTTAATTGTAGTGTTGTGTGTGTGTATTTATATCGTTGTGTGAAATGAAGGTTGTGTTTCTGTCACAACTTAGTCGCCTTTCTTGAGTCCATTCCGCCGACTCGGCAAAACGTGCCGGGCGTTACATCGTGACATTGAGCAAGCTCGCTCATTTCAGTGGTGTGTATTTTTTTCAGACATGCATGCGCATCGTTTTATAACCTGTTACCAATTTGGGGACTATAGTGTCCTGTTTATGAGCAGAGCTGCAAGTTATATTTCCAGCCACAGAATTTCCAGCCACAGCACACATAACTCGAGCGCTCCGCCACGGGGCCTTCACTCACTTCGACTGATGCCAGCGTTCCCAGCATGGACACAGTATGTTTGCTGCAGCTAACAGTTTAAAGAGTGTGGGTTTATTAAGTGCGAAGCATTTCTTAACGAACTTCGGTGACTTTGAGCGTATCTATCTATCTATCTATCTATCTATCTATCTATCTATCTATCTATCTATCTATCTATCTATCTATCTATCTATCTATCTATCTATCTATCTATCTATCTATCTATCTATCTATCTAGCCGCCTACGACTTTGTGCTCTCCTGGCCACATCGTTATTGGGATTTATACCAAAATTGGTATGGCATAACATGACTGTATGACAAACATGAATGACTGGTCATGTCATAAAAATCATGAATAACTTGTCATGAAAAGTATGATTTACACGCCACGGCCATAGTGCTCCTGAGGCCGCTTTCTTAATTTGATATATCAAAAAAATTGGTTCGATGAGACATTTTTGCATGACCAATATAAATGACAGATGGTAATATGGAAATCATGACCTAAATGTCATATACAACATGATTTACATGCCACGCTCATGGCGCGCTGACGGCCGTTTCGCTAGCTTGATACACCAAATTTGGTATTGCGTGACGTGACTATGACGATCATAAATGCCAAGTGGTCATATGAAAATCATGACATGTCATGTGCAACATGACTTGCATGCCACGCTCATGGCACGCTCGCGGCCGTTTCGCTAGTTTGATATACACCAAGTTTGGCATTGAGCGACGTGATTGTATGACGAGCATAAATGACAAGTGGTAATATGCAAATCATGACATGTCATGTGCAACATGACTTGCATGCCATGCTCATGACACTCTCGTGGCCGTTTCACCAGCTTGATATGCACGAAATGTTTAAGGCGAATAGTGTCTCATGCTCACGTCCGTCCATCCGGTCGTCCGCCCGTCCCTCCAACCGTGCCCTGGCACGGTGCCAGGTGGGCAACGGGGCGCGCAAACAGACGCCGGTCGCGTTGGACTCTACAGCGCTCGCGCTTTGCTTGCGTCGCTGGGCCCAGCGTCTCTAATCATTAAAGGAAGGAGACGCGCGCATCACGTTCCATTCTTACTGACCCCGTCTCAGTGGGAACAGGCGTTCGAGGAACACACTTTGGAATTGACAAAATGTCCGTCAATTTAAACGCTGGAACGCGGATGGCGTCTGCACGATGCGCAGAGCGCGAGAATACGAACGCATGCGAAGCGGAGGCAGAATGGTCTTCCGTCTCGCTGCGATGCGAGATAAAAAATTAAGCGAACTTAAGTGGCAGGTGGTAACATGAAAATATTGGCATGCATGTCATCTACAATGCCATTTACATGCCACGCTCATGGTGCGCTTGCGTCCAGTTCGCTAGCTTGATATACGCCAAAATTCGTATTGCGCGACGTGACTGTATGATGAACACAAATGACAGGTCCTAACATGTAAATAATGACATGCATACTATGTGCAGCATGATTTGCTCCATGGTGGCTGCTTCGCATTATATCGAATCTCACAGTGCGTGGGATCTGCCGGTTTTTTTTTTCACTAGTAAATTTCTTTTTCACGTCTGCCTGACTGGCGGGTTCAATGCACTCAGTTTGCCGGTTCATTTTCACTACGTTTCTCTCCTGGCTACGTTCCACGGACGCCCATGAAATTCGTTACCATATGCTTGTCTCTGCAATCAACCAATGCGTGCGACAGCTAACACACCCACCGAGTTTGAAATCACAGCTGCTGCTCGAAAGAAATGATATATTGGAAAAGCAGATGAAATGTTTCTACACTTCAGATTTATTTATTGGGCAACATTTACAAATGTAATGAACGTGCGTTTCCTCTGCTTTTCCAATACATCATTTCTTTCGAGCGGCAGCTGTGACTTCAAACTATAGTAAGGTGCATGAGCTGTCGTCACGCGCAATGATTCCTTGCCGAGATAAGCGTATGGCAAGGAATTTCATCAGCCCGTGTAAGAACGTAGCCACGAGCGAAATGTCGCATAAAGGCACCTGCTAAGTGTGTATTCGACCCGCCAGCCAGGCACGATTCAAATGGAAATTTACTAGGGAAATTGATCTGCGCTTTATCTTTCGTAAGCTGCAGCAAACATACCCTGTCCAGTGCTTGGCAGCGCTAGCTTCAATCGAAGCGGGTCGAGGCCAAGCGGTGGAGTTAAGCGTGCTTAGAGCTGCACATGCCTAATGGCTGAAATGCTGAAATGCATGTCCACTTACTTTTGCGCGTAACTGCATAAAAAATAATTCGATATTGTTGCAATTTAGGTGGCACCGGTTGCATGTTCTTCATTCTCCGTAGTGTGTTGCGGAAGGCTGTTTTCATCATTGTAGTGACATTCCAGCTGTTGCTGTTTCCGTGACGTGTGAGCCTTACCTAAGTTACACCTAAAAGCATTAAACATGTGCATTTCGGCTTTGTAAGAAGTTATGGTGACGATTTGGAGGAACGGTAGTCCTACTTATTAAAAATTAGTTCCTCAGTTGGTATGTTAGGCTGTAAGAGGAGCACATAACAGGTTGTTTGCAAATGTATATTGACTGCTAGTGCTTCCTTATTGAGTCTAGTTCACCAATACCGCCGTAGTTCACCGATAGGCATTTCTTAATCAATTGAAATGGATCTGTGTTTTCTATTTTTTTCTTCTCTAAAACTCAGAGCACAAATCTGCAACAAGCATATTGAACTTAAATTATCAAATTAGGGATCCTGCAATCATGCCTAAAGCTTTTTGAAAAAGGAAGCGAAGAAGGTAGCAGAGAACATCGGGCTTTTGGTGGTCACAGAAGACATCAAGCTGAGACGAGGACAGAAAAAAATAATCAGAGAAGTCATTTTTCAGTTCTAACGTACCGTGCAAGCCTGCTGTTTTTGCCCATGGACATGAAAATGTGCATGTTTTCATCCACAATGCATTTAATAACATAAAAAAAAGGATTACACGAGGTCCTGGCACGCAAAAACACACCAGCCCTGTTCGTACCAAAACACACCAGTTAGGGTCTTGCCAAAACACGCCAGTACGGGTCTTGCCAAAACAAACCAGTCTTGTTAACATTGGAAAACCGGACGTATACGCCAGGCCCGCCACAACCGCCAGAAACCGTGTGTGAATTCCCTCTCTGGCGGAAAAGGGGAAAATACGCCAGACACGGACTGTTTTTTTTTTTTTTTTTTTTTTTTTTTTTTTTTTTTTTTTTTTTTTTTTTACTGGGATACATGCTTACTTCCAAGCCGACATCGTTCACCGAGCTGGTATTTGTCGCTGCCCATCGTCGACGCATGTACGAAGGAGTAACGGCGACTGTAAACAACGTACGCGAACGCTTCTGCGTCCCGAGAACTCGAGAAGCGCTGAAGAAAACAGTCAGCCAACGCCGGGTAAGCGTCCGGCTTCGTACGCGACCCATTGTTCCGCCGTAACCGCCACTTCCGTCTTGTCGCGTCGAAAAGATCAAGCCCTTCGACAATACAGGCCTAGATTTCGCCGGGCGGTCGTATGCGAAGTCATCCAAGAGCTTCGATAGCAAAATGTAGTACATCGTGATTTTCACGTGTGCTGTAACAAGAGTGTTGGACTTGAAACTGGTCTGGGATATGTCGTCACCTGCTTACTTCAAGGCATTCCAGCGCTTTATTGCAAGGAGGGGACTACCAAGTACCATTTACTCCGGCAATGCCCTTGCCTTCAAGAGAAAGTCTCGGGAGCTACAAAAAAGGATCACCTATGCCTCTATCATAAGAATCGGTATAACACGAAAGTGAAACGTGTTTTCAGAACGGTAGTTGAGCGTTTATTCTGGATTATTTCACCACAAGGTCGAAGGAATGAATGCAATAGTAACAGTTTGCAATGTCATGCCAGGAACGGCAAGCCACTCGAAACTTGCAGCACGTTCCTCAAGCAGAAATGACGCTCGAATAGGACATACGCAGGATGATCGCGAACTAACAACTTTCGCAGCTCGACAATTAAAGCTCTGTGTCCGAACACAAAGAACAGAGCATCGAACGAACGCACACAGGATGAGCCCGAACAACTTATAGAATTGTTACTTGTGTGTGAGCAGCGTGCGCCTTTCACAAGTGCGCCCCCCTGCAGCGAGCAAAGTGGCCTTCATGCTCTCTATAACATCAACGCACACTTTCGGTGAAAGCCGAAGACGTGCACACCACCGCAATCACGAGATAAGCGTGGGCGCACAAGCGCACACGCCCTGCTGAGGCGCACGCGCTTCGGAACACGCGGGGTGACGATTTTTAAAGCGCGCTCTGCGGACACTTCGCGCCATCTCGCCAGTGAAAAAAGAACACGCTGAAATCGCCGATTTTCGAGCATTGCCAGCGGTAAACGGTGTATATAACTTGCGCGCCGTTAGCAAGCTCAAGAACGTGCGCTTTGTGGCCGAGTCAGCTCGCGCCGCGTACTGCGGAGCGAGAGGTCGTAGGTTCGACCCCAGTGACGGAACTTTTTCTTCGAGTTTTTCTCCTTGCGATCTCTTAGTATATATTTTACAACGTAATCCGTAGCGGAAATACGTCAGTGGAGCCGTGGGGGACCCCGGCATAAAACAATTTCATGTTAAAAAGGTACTTTGACAATACGACTTCCAAATTTACATTGCAAACCAAGGATTTCTGTCGAAGTTGATAGCCTAAGCCGCCCCATGGTGTGGAGGCTCGTGGGAACGATTGGTCGGAACTGTGAAAACGGCACTAGGAAATGTTTTAGGCCGGAACTGTTTCTGCGCAATAGAACTGTCAATTATTTTAACTGAAATTGAAGCGTTGCTCGATTCACGGCCAGTAGCGTATTTTGATGATCAGGCTGGTGAACCTGCAGCCGTCACGCCAGTGCATTTCCTAGTCGCCCAGTAACTGGTGACGTTACCAGAAGGAAATACATCGTCAGACTACGCAACAAACCAAGCTGCCCGCGACTGCCAGCGGCGTTTTCAGTATCGACGAAAATTGATGAATGGCTACTCGAAGCGATGGGTACATGAATATTTGCTGCAACTAACATCTGCTCATGGCTCACGCACGCATCATTCAAGAAATTTAAAGGTCGGCGACATCGTAATTGAGGACATCAATAACACAACCAAGTTATTCTGGTCACTAGCCCGGGTTCAAAGAAGCGTACCAAGGACACGACGGAGTTGTGCGCGCCTGTTCAGTCCAATTCCAGGGCGGCAAAATCTTCAAGACGCGAGCGCGTCAGGTATATCGTCTAGTGCTAGATGTCACCAGAATTCAGGCCCCAGAGGAAGTTGATGTTAACCCGACGTGACCGCTGTATCATAGGAGTAGTACATACGTAATGGTTAAAAAAATACGCAAATTCCACGTACCTTGGAAACCGAAGTTATGCGAAGCAAGCGGTAGGATTGTGACTGTGTTGCATTTTCTTACCGAGCGCAACGTTACCAAATGACGCAAGAGATATGTACAAATATTGTACGCATAGATATGTGTTGAACTGTCGCATGTGTTTTATATAACCAATGGGAAGGGAGAGCGCGACTTCCCATTGCTATGAACCAACTCGCCCAGATCAAAGTTCTACTGCTTTTATATAACCAGTTGTTTACATTTGCGCAATGATGCCAACAGCAACATTGTTATTAGCACACCAGAAGCGGTAAAGCGTTTGCGCTCAGGAGGAGGGTAGCTCTCGACAGCGCTACATAAATCAACATCAGTGGATGGCGCTTAACTACAATGAACGTCAACGCGACGTGACGGCTGTATCATAGGAGCACCTATGTAAAGTTTGTAAAATTGGATAGACAGCACTGCAACCACAATTGACGTTTCACGAACATTAGGGTCTATTTCAAAAGCACATCTGAGACCTGGCGTGGCTCTGTGCTAGAATATTTCAGTGCCACGTAGAATACTGGGGTTCGATTCCAGCTGGGACCCTGACATTTAGTCTTTGCATTCTTCTGGTGAACGCTGCCGATGTCAGTTTTTTTTCTTAACGCCCTCGCGTTATATTTACCAATGTCTGTTCTCGCCATTCCTGGGTAGATATAAACTATCAATCACCTGTGGCGCATACCCGCACACCGTGGCCCGTGGTATACGGGTATGTGCCTGTGACAGGTTCAGTTAATAAAGCTAGTCGGACTAGCTATGAAATACTAGTATCGGAAAAGAGAAGGCGGTGAGCGTTTGATTTTAACAAAAAACGAAAATATATTTGCACGCGCGAAACAAAAACGGCACGGGAACAAAGAAATCAAAGAAAGGTAAGCGAACAAGCGTCAGTCAAAGCGAAATTAAATGCAGTTCTTATCGACAGAGGGACCCCTATAACGAGCCTTATGAGTTCGAGCGCTAAAGCACGGCCGCTGGATCAAAGCGCACGAGGTGCGGCCTGCTGCGTGCGCCGAAAACCGCGGGAGAGGCCTAGTTCGTTTTTCTGCCGCCGCAGCGCCACCAGTCAATGACAGTTTGCGCCGGGGAAGCGGTGCGTGTCTGGCGCTCGCAGGCTAACTGTGTCCGCTTCGCAGCGCTGCAACTGGAGACATCGAGTTTGGTGGCCACTCAACTAGTGCATTTTTTTATGCCCCAACAGGACCTTTTCTCCGATGAAAATGGTTTCCCTTTTATACGGGGATACGGAACTGTTTTCACTAAGCGTGCCCGTCTCGTCTACACACAACTTTGACCACATGTTTGAAAAGTAGAAAGCGTTAATGAAAAAGCATGTCCTGTGTTCGCGTCCTTATAGTAGTATCTGGGGTGTTACGTCCCAAAAACCACGATATGATTCTGAAGGACGCTGTCGTGAAGGGCTTCGCAAATTTCGACCATCTGCGTTAACGTGCACTGAGTTCGCACAGTACACGGGCCTTTAGCATTTCGCCTCCATCGAAATGCGACCGCCGCGGCCGGGATCGCGCCTTCGACCTTCGGATCAGCAGCCGAGCACCGTAACAGCTACACAACCGCAGCGGACCCTTCGCGTAACAGGATTAATACTTGTGTTTTAAGCACTTTTACAAAGGCTTCTGGGCTGTTTGAATATTGCACAATGTTTTCAGCAATCTGAATGGCAAAACTGCTTTTGTACTATTTGAATTTTGCACAACGTGCATTGCTGGAATAAAGAAAGAGAAATACAAGGTTCTTTACGTAAAATAAATCATACCTTTATCAAGCACAAAAAATCTCCACTCGCTGAACCGCCAGTATGCATGTGTTTTCTAACGCAGCAGAATAATTTTTAATTGCGAAATAAATGAAACATCCGAGTTGGCGACATGCCTTCATGGCCTCAAAGGCGCAGCGCCTATCTGGAGAGGGGCTTGTGTGCCAGCCTTACGAGACGCTGCACAGTCGCGTTGACCTTCCCTGTCCAGTTGGCTAGCAGTGGTCGAAGCAGCCTTTTCAAAAAAAACATCACAGATGTGTTTCGTGTGCTAAGGGCTGCCCGAACCACACCGTAGTGCAGGGCACGTTACAAAATGTGGGAGCATAGAGATTTGCTGAACATTTTGTACGTGGCGCAAAGCTGGAAACATGAAAATGGGGCGGAGGAAAGAAAGAGACAGAGGAGCGCCAATCTACCAACTGTTTATTGCCATCACGGCTGAAAAAACAGGTAAACTTCCACGCATGCGCAGTTACGAGGAAAGGTTACTCCAAACATGACATCACGTGAGCAGTTCATTAAAGAAGAACAACTCAGATTGAAAGAGTACAATGGATGTGTCACTGACACAAGCGGACCCGTTTCTTATAATATGATACGCCTCTTGTAGTTCCCTTGCTGTTTTGATCTCTGCTTTTGCCGATAATGCCTAGCTTGCGCAAAACGTGGCACACACGAGCATGACTTGACATGCGCAGGAAGGTGCGCACCATCACTCTTACCAATGCTGTTGGCATGCTCCCTGAGGCGGTCGTTGATACACCGTCCCGTTTGTCCGATGTACGTCTTGCCACAACTCAGGGGAATTTCGTATATAACGCCTTCGGCACAACGCCTGAAGGGTTTCACGTGCCTCTTTTGGCACCGTTGCTTAGCACGAGAGATTCGTCGGCACAAGTGCGACAGTTTATTCGGGGCGGAAAACACAACAGGAATTTCAAATCTAGCAGCCACCTTCTTGAGGTTATGGCTTAACTTGTGCATGTACGGCACCACCTGTGGTTTAGCGCGCTCCCTTTCTCTCGAGTGCTCTTCCTGAGTGCTGACGTTCAGCTTCCGTAGCAGAGATTCGGCAACGGCATGCAGGACCCCCGCTTGTGTCAGTGACACATCCATTGTACTCTTTCAGTCTGAGTTGTTCTTCTTTAATGAACTGCTCACGTGATGTCATGTTTGGAGTAACCTTTCCTCGTAACTGCGCATGCGTGGAAGTTTACCTGTTTTTTCAGCCGTGATGGCAATAAACAGTTGGTAGATTGGCGCTCCTCTGTCTCTTTCTTTCCTCCGCCCCATTTTCATGTTTCCAGCTTTGCGCCACGTACAAAATGTTCAGCAAACTTAGTCACCAACTCGCCCAAAAACAAGTTCTTCTAGAGAATAGAGATGTTTCTGAGCCATGCTTGTCGGCGTTCAGCATGTGACGAAATTCGCGGTAGGCCAAATCGGCATTTTTTTTGCGTTCGACGTGCATAGTGGAACGGATCGGTTCTTCGGCCTGCTGCCGAACTACCCAGATGGCCTACGTTTCAGTTTGTAGGAGGCACAACACATCAGATTAAATACGACTATTGTTCTTACAAGCTCCGCTGAGCAAAAATAAAAAAAAGGCGCGCGACTATCGTTGTTTGAAGTCCGTAACCTCGTTCCGCGCTGTTAAAAAACAAAGAAAAAGGCGCGCTCCCAGTAGTGCGCCTCGTAGGACGATCACCCACTACTAGCACCCCCCTCGAAAGTTGCGGACGGAACTGTCAACAACGCTCTCCCTTCCTCGCCAACGCCCGGCGGCTCCACGCAACAGGCCGCACCGTGTGCGCTTTCATCCAGCGGCCGTGGCTAAAGTCGTCAGGAGAGTCCTGATGCGCATGAAGATATATACGGCTCACCCGAGGATCGTGCACATCACCAGTCCGGTGAAGAAGACGCAGCGGTGGGAGTCGGTGAACTCAGGCCCTCAGCCCGACGGCTCGCTCCCGCTCCCGGTGGACGCCGTCATCTTCGGCGCTGTTCTCCGCCCAGCACCAGGACCACGCTGTGCCAGGGCCTCGGCAATAGCCACTGTGGTAGAATAGTCGCCAGGCCCCCGTGAAGGCCTTCGTCGGCTAGGCGGACTCCTTGGGGAAAGCTCGGGCACACGTACCCGACGAGCTCGCAGCCCACACCATAGCCACCCACCTCGATCGAACAGCCAGCACCACTCTTCTTCTCTTTCTTCCCGCAGTGGCTCTCGGTTCTGTCTTTTTTTTAGTTCTTTTTCTTCTTTTTTCTTGCTCCAGTGCTCGGCGCGTTCGCGCAGGTAGCCCAATCTACGCCGTCCTGGTTGTTTTTGCCGCTCCAAATTAAAATCGCACAACACTCGCGCACTTCACTCACAACAGTGCGACACGTGTCTGGCGGAAAGGGTTTGACGACATACGCGACGGGAATTGTTCCATTATTCATGTTATAACCAGCGAGTACTATCCGTCAAACCATCTTACCCTCTCAAACTAATTGTTGTTTACCCCACTTAAGGGGGTGATTACTAGAGCATGCATACGTAGGCGGCGAGATCGATAGATAGATATATAGATAATATCTGCTATTTACGTCCCAAAACCAATATATGATTATAAGAGATGCCGTAGACGAGAAAATTTCAGCCATCTGGTGTTTTTTAACGTGCACTGACCGACACCGCAAGTAGAACGGGCCTCTGCCATTTCACCTGCACCAAAATGCAACCGCCGCGGCCGAGATCGAACCCGCGACTTTCAGGTCAGCAGTTAAGGACCGTAGCCACTGGTCCACCGTGGCGGACATAGATAGATAGATAGATAGATAGATAGATAGATAGATAGATAGATAGAAAGAAAGATAGATAGGCACGCCTAACACTGCCTGCAGTACGCAAAAAATGCTCCGCATTTATAACTGGATAGCCAGCACTGCCACCACAGCTGACCTTTCACGAACATTATGACCTATTTAAAAAGCAGTTGCGAGACCTGGCGTGGCTGTGCGCTAGAATACGTGATTGAAACGCATAATGCTGGGGTTCTATTCATCCTAGGTCCATGGCATTTAGTCTTTGCATTCGTCGGGTCAAAGCTGCCGATATCAGCTTTTAGGTGCGAAACATCTTAGAGCTGAGCTCAATCCGGTGGTGGTGTGCGTCCTGACCAACCTTAGTGCGCATGCGCCTACTCTCTCTCTCCCACTCTCCTCCTTTACGCGCGTGTTCGGTCGGCTTCTCTCCTCATCCCCTGCGCTACAGCACGCTCCTCCTTTACGCGGCCGTTTACGCAGGCGTTCGGTCGCCTTCTCTCCTCTCCTCCCGCCGCGCTCCAGCCTGTAAGCTCCCTCCTCTCCCTCCCACGTTTCATATAAGCAGGATTGTCAGATTATTCATGTCATGACGAGCGAGTCATATTCGTCATGCCATCTAACTCTCCCATAGTAATCTTGGTTTACCCCAAGTTAAGGGGGGTGATCACGAGAGCACCCAGAAGTAGGCGGCTGGATAGACTGATGATACATACGTAGATAGACACGCTAAAAGTGCGTGCAGTACGCAAAGAAATTCTTCGCATTTAAATGACGGACAAGAAAAGAACAGCCGTCCCAGGAGCGGGCATTGTCTCTTGTTTTTCTTACAAAGGTGCAGTCGACGAAAACGAAGTCCTACGTCTACGGTACTTCGTCCATGGCATCTTCCCTTCTTCTCTTGGCTGGTCTTTTTCGGTTCGACTCCCAGATTATACCCCTATATTCATTGCAGAATCCGTCCGTCCGTCTGTCCGTCCGTCGGTCTTTCCGTCCGTCTTTCCGTCAGTGGAATGTCCACACGCTTTCGCCGAACACAGTTTGGAATGTACAAAGTGTCCTTCAATTTTTCTTGGAGCTCCTCACAAACGGAACAACATGGTCCATGCGTATTACTTCAAATGGTCTCTTCCCAGGTGGTATTGAGAGAAGAAGTCCAGGCTTCTTCCCTCCTGGTACCTTTGTGATCACACATTCGAAACACATACGGATGTGCTGGTCCACGTAGCAATTCCTTCTAGGAAACCAATAAAGTTATTTGATTTTCGTCACCGTTCGGTCCGTACCAAAATGTCCCGGCAAGTCGTGAAACTTGACACACAATGTTTTGCGCATGCTCTTAGGCATCACGAGACGAAGTCGTCCGTCTTCTTCCACTAAAACAGCTTTCCATCCTTCAGTCGTAGATTCTTGACCTTGCCACTTTCTTCATTGGTCCTTTCCTTGATTGGCTTCTCGAGAATTCTTGTGAGGTTCGCCAAGTCCGCATCAGATCGCTGGATGATCAAAACTTCGTCCTCTAAATTCAAGGTAAGGCACACCTGAATCCTTGTCTCAACAACATCATCAAGTGTGTCTCCCGGCACTCCTACGGGTTCACGATTCAAATAGTCCACATGCGCCATTTTGTCACCAGCTCGGTGCTTCACCTCGAAGTGATACTCTTGAAGTAAGTCGAACCACCTTGCTATCTGTGGTTTAAGAGTCTTGTACGTATTCAGATACACAATTGCTTGGCAATCTGTTACCAACGTGAATGGAATGCCAAGGAGGAATGGACGAAGAATTTCCATACTCCAGACTATTGCCATCAACTCCAGTTTTCCCGCATGGTAATTCTTTTCAGCATCAGGGGTGCGCTTACTGACACAAAACACCAAGTGCCAGTGTCCTGACTCATCCTTTTGAGGATCATTCCCGCAAGTCCATGTTGACTTGCGTCCGTATGGAGTTCTGTTGGCGCCGAAGGGTCGTACAACTTCAGGACCCGTGGCTTTGCCAGTTCTCTTCGGAGCTGGTCAAAAGCTTCCTGTTGCTCCACTCCCCATCTGAACTTTGTGTCTTTCTTAGTCAGAGGAGTAAGTGGCTCTGCCTTCAGGGCATGATGTGGAATGAATCATCTGAAAAATCCTGTCAGACCCAGAAATCTCTTTAAACTGTGAACATCATTTGGAGTGCTCGCGTCCAATATTGCTTGTTGCTTCACTTCACCTGGCTGCAGGTAGCCTTTCACGATCTTGAAGCCTAAATAGTCGAGTGCGTCTCTTCCAAACACACACTTGGATATTTTCAGGGTTAGACCAGCAGCTCACAGGGCGTCCAGTACTTGTTTGAGCCGAACCAGCAAGTCTTCCCAGTTCTTGGCTGGAATCAGCAAGCCGTCCATGTAGCACAATGCTACAGTGTTACCCAGAGATCCGAGGAGCTTTTTCATTAGACGTTGAAATACAGCAAGACCATTTCTCAACCCGAACACCATACGTTCAAACTTCCCGGTCTCATCAGGCGTGATGAATGCGGTCTTGGCCTTCGATTCCGCACTGAGTGGAAGTTGAAGGTATCCGTTTGCACAGTCTAACACACAGTACATCCGTGCTCCGAAGAGTCGTTGAAGCTGGTCGTCAATGTTTGGCAAGGGGAAGAGTTCCGGCACCGTCTGGCTGTTTAGCCGTCGATAGTCTATGACTAGACGATATTCTCAATTTTTCTTTTTCATGAGTAGCACTGGACTAGCGTATGATGAGGATGTTTCGGTTACGATGCCAGTCACCTTCCACTCCTTGACAATTTCTTAGATCGCTTTTCTTTCCTCTCCATTAGTCGTGTACGGTTTGCAGCTGACTGGGGTGCTCCCGGGATGCTCTTTGATGGTCATCTCTAGTAGGTTACAACACCCCAACTCTGACAAATTTAGTGCAAAACAGTCCCTGTATTCATTTAGCATTTTTAGCAGTGCATCCACTTGCTGTTCACTGACATCCTTCCCAACATTTAGCAGGCTATCATCAATGGGCTTCTGCTGAAGCACAGGTCTCACGGGGGTTATCTCCTCAATCCGCGAAAGAAGTTCAGCGTGAGCTAACAAACTCCCCTTGATTAGCTGCTGGTCTTCATCCTTGCTGTTGAACATGGATATCTCAGCTTTCCCATTTTCGATGTGAAGTAGCATTCCTTTACCAGTCCCCGTCGGCAAGACCAGATTTCCTTCACTCCTGCCGGTCTCCACTGTCACCCAACACACAGTTCTTTTGGGCAGCACAATGGTCTCCTTGACACGAAGTGGTTCCTTTGAAGGCTTCATCTGGGCAAGGTGAGTGTTGCAAAATGGAAGATCATCTCGGTAACCAATCCTGAGTTCATCCCCCATGCATAGGTGTACAATGTGGTCTTGTTCCGCCCAGGTCCTACCAACCAGCATGTCCACGGGCAAGGTACTATTGTTGACGACAATCACCTTGACCTTGCGGCATACCACGTCATCGATTTCTATATCAAACTCCGAGGTTCCGATAGACCGCACTGTAGTTGTGTCGGCGTTCCTAAACCCATTCAACTCTTGGGCCTTGCGCACAACTTGTAGGCTGCACTTTTCAGCAGCCAGATGATGCAATATACAGTCTGAACTTCCCGGGTCAATCATCACCGAGAGCTCGTAAGTTACATTGATGGTCGCAGTCTTTAGCCCTCTATTGCATGGCGTCCCATATTTGGCACATACCGATTAACATTTTTTATAGCGGGCGCAAGAGGACCAGTGGAGAATGTGACACAGTTAGAGTAATCCTTATAATTACGTGCACTAAATATAAAAAAAGCGCTGCCATCCCTAGAGCAGTATGAAATCTAGACATGAAATAAATTTCACGGTGCACGTGGAAGCTCGGATCATGAACAACAGTGACTGCTATATTTTTCTTGTAACCATTTTCTCATTGCAGAAGCTAGAAAAATTATTTTGGCATATCTCGTGGCTTTGAAAATTCATGCTCATTAAGGCTCTTCTCAATTCCGTTTTCCACTACGGTATACAGTCGGAAAACGGTATGTTCCATATTTGGCACAGTATGCATTTGAGCGATGAAATGTGCAATATGATGCCATCTATGTTTTGTTGCACAGTGCAAACACAAACAAAAAAAATCCTCTGAGGTCATGCAGCACAGCTCGTTTTTGCCAGATTTCAGTTGTGGTGGTAGGTTTTGAGATGCTTCACGAAAATATCGAGTGTTAGCAGCAGCACCTGGCAAGTTTTGTTACATTATTGGCGTGGATGCACAAAAAAAATTGTGTGAAGTCTAACCAGTGCACGGCGATATTTAGCTTTTACGATTTGTCGGCAACTGACGCTCACAACCACAAGTCAGCGGTTGGAAATTCGGGTAGGAAAGTACATCAAGGCGGCACCATGCGAAGAGCCAAACGTGTAAGCGGCCATCTTGCACGTAGATGTCGGCAGTCAGATGCGCTAACCAAATGTTCAATTATGCCTGAACACAGGAAGCAATTGCTTTGCTTCATTCCACAAATCAAGCTAAGCAGACCGCAATCTGATATTTCGTTTTTCAGCCATGGCAGCAATTTTGCTCGCCCACTTGCATAGTGTGCCATATTTGGCACAAACCTTTATCTTCATTAATACAGTCACAATAAATCTGAAAATTTTTGTACATGTGATTCTTCATGTAGTTAATGATAAAAAATGATCAAATAATTTTTCAATTGATTTTCTCATAATTCATGCAATAGAGGGTTAGGAACTTTGATGGTCCACTGTCACTTGTTGGGCTCTCATTCACCACGAAGTTGCCAACAGGGTTTGTTTTTGAACAGTATCTTGCTATGTGCCCATACCTTCCGCAGCTATAGCATTTTGGATCTGTTTGATCACGCTTGGGAGGCTCTGGCGTTTTCTTCGGTGGTCCCCCCACCACTTGCTTGATCTATGACACATGCATTTGTGATCACTTGCTCGGCTGGACGCGTGACAGTCCAATATTTTGAGGGCAGAGGCTTCGCACGAGGTGTCGTTGCACCTGGGTCACCACCGTGTGGCTTGCCCCCCTGGAGATTTCTGTATTCTAACTTCGCTTATTCGCTCCAGTCTTCGCAAGTCTGCCAGCAGTTCGTCCTCGTCCTTGTGTTCCTTTGCTGTAATAGAGATGCATGCGTCTCTAAACCGCAGCCCCACCAAGACTTCCTCCTTGGTATCCTGCATACTGAGGCCCAATTCCTTGCATAACAAGTTATTTTCAAGGAAGTATGCCGTGAGGGACTCTCCCTTCATCTGGACTCTTTCCTGCATTTGCTTGCACTTTTCGACCGTGCTTGTCTGGCCCACAAATGTCTTTTTGAAGGCTATCTTGAAGTCATCCCACGTAGTGAGGTCATCGACACGGGCCTGGAGCCAAAATCGAGCGGGTCGCTTCATGTGAAGCCTGGCGTTTTCTAGTCTGAAGCTGTCCGGCCAGCCGTGCAGGACCGCTATGGAATCGATACTCTTCAGCCACACCCGGCTTCGTGGCATGAGCCTTCAGCCGTCGAAATCGTGGATAGCCTTATTCAGGTCCGGCATAACGTGGAACGCCTCAGATTTCCTCTCGAAGAGCTCCATTAACCGCCGGTTTTGCTGCAACAGAGCTTGCATCATTTCGTGCGTTCCGCCGCCGTCTGCAGTCTTCGAGGCCGTCTAGACGTCTCCCTTGAACGTACACAGTCCTTTTTTTTCACCTCCAGCTAAACGTCTGAACGCCTGGGCTTGCCGACGTCACTCAGAGCGTCCGCACACACGTTCCTAAGGCGGCCACAATGACTCACTTTTCGATATCGATCAGTCACGAAGACGGTATCGTAACGTCTCGCAGGCGTCACACAGAGCGTTCCGTACACGTTTTTCTGAGGCAGCACGAAAATTCACTTTTCGAAGTCGGTACTTCACGAAGAGGGTACCGTTGTGTCTCGTGGACACCACACAGAGTGTCCGCGAGTGCGTTTCAAGGCGTTACACAGGCGTCTCACGAAGCGTTGGTTGAAAAAAAAAAATGTCAGCAGGCATCACGTCGGCGCAATCCTCCGGCATCGGCTTTCAGGATCCTTTCACCACGAAGGTTTCGGTGAATCCGACTTCTGAAATGTTGAAACTTCTTCCTAGACACACAGATTTCAAGGAAAAAATTGGCCGCGTATCTGCGTGCTTCGCTGCAAATGTCGTCGAAAGACGATAGTCTTGTGCCGACTGCACTGCATGAGCGGCATGAGTACCACAATTTAATAGCTGGGCTAGCCGCTGGGCTCGTTTTTCGGACGTTTTCCGGGCGCGCTTAGACGGACGCCGGCGTTTCTCCGCTGAAATTTGGTCGTCGGTCTTTTCTCTGCGTTCTCTGATCCTGTCTTGTAGAGTGGGTCGTATTTCATCAAGCGGCCCATATATGTTTTGCCTTGCCTGAGACAGCGCTCTTCTACGATGAATCAGCCGCATCTGGCTGGCATTGATAAAACAGAAGAGGACGCCATCTACAGCGCTACCGGGGAACATCGGCTTGTGTTGAACAATGCTGCTGCCAGGTGGCAGCACCACAGCCAGCCACAGCGTCGAAGTTAAATCACTGGGCAGAGACTTGTTTTTTACACAGCAGCGCCGCGTAATAAACACTAGGATCTTTATAATTACGTATCTATAGATTTTGTTTTAAAGGAACACTGTGAATAGTACTCAAGGTATTGATGTTGTGCCTCAGGTATGCGTAATATTTGATTTTTAATTGCCCACGCTCACCCGTATGAACACATGCTTCTTGGTCAAGATTGGAGGTCGTAAGGCAGGGGGGTTAAACTTTGGCCAGCTAGCTGAATCGTGTGACGTGCCGACAAACAGACAAGCAGACAGACGGACAGACAGACAGACAGACCAAAATTTCTCCGTTTAGGTATCCCAAGAAAGACTATCGTCTTTAAAAAAAAGAGTTCGCGACGTGCGTGATGACGGCCTCCATCGCGGGCGCCATGCTGACTGTTGTTGCCAGCCTTGTGTTCCGATTTCCGCTAACAAGGGTATCTGGCATTTCACCACGACAATTGGCGGCGTATACATGACTTACCACCACTTCACTCACAGTGGCGCCCTCCAGAAATAATTTCGGCATCTCCGCGCACTCACTGTCACGGCAGGGTGTAATGCTAACGTGTGGCAAGAGAAATTTGGCTGTCGCTCTCGACCAGCGTGAAAAAGCAACGACGGAGGCCAGTAAAGAAATATATATATATATATATATATATATATATATATATATATATATATATATATATATATATATATATATATACGTTAGAGAAGAGATATACGTCGTAGTTCAGATGCCATCCATTTATTCTAATGGACGCGCCCTTCTTTGTCGGCTTCTCCTACCATCGCCTTGTTCATACGTTACACTCTTCCCCCGCCCTTCGAGAAAGTCTCAGTTCAGAAGGTACAAAATAAGGTCGTAGTCTGTTAACATGAACAATGTCCGAGTTTCTACCTAAGGGCAACACGGAGCGGTTGATCTCATAGTTCACTGGTGAGACTTTGCGTAGCATCTTCTAGGGACCTTGCATGACGGAACTCAGTTTTCCATTGTTGGGATGCCATCACGTCTCGTAAAGGACGAAGTCACCGACTTGGAACTCAATCAGAAAAAATTTCTTATCCTAGATTACTTTGTCCTTATTTTGGTAGGCGATAGAATTATTAACAGCAGCTTTCCGCGCTTCTTCCACCGTTTGTTCTCGCTGGTTCAGTACACTTGGATAAGATAGAATTGCATACATCACGAAGGATGGTGCGTAGCAGGTAACTCCGTGAGGCGTTCTGTTGCATTCGTCTATTACATCCGACAGCAGCTTAGGCCAACACTTCTTCGGCTCGTCATTGATCTTGCACTATGGTTACGATAGTCTGGTTTCTCCGCTCGTTCATACCATTGCATTGCGGATGATGAGATGAGGTGAAAAGTTGGTGTATTCGGTTATGTTTTAGCAACTGTGTAAATTTTCCTGCAGTGAATCCTGTTCAACGATCTCAAAGGAACTTCCGTGGTTTTCCTGCAGCAAAAATGGTTTTTAAGAATGAGATGTAGGCGTCGCTGTTCTCACTTTTATGGGCGAACGCCCATACGTAGCGAGTAGCATGGTCAATAACCAAGTGGATAAACCTTTTTGATGAGCCCTATCCAGAAAATCCCCCCAAAGGTGTCCATCGCAAAAAGGTCAAAAGGCTCTTGAGCAGGAGGCAGGGATTCAAGTGTCCCATACTTCTTCGTTTTCGTCTTCTTGCATCTCTGGCATGTATCACAAGGCCGAATGTAGGTGGCAACATCGGTTACCATATCCGGCCATTAATATTACGGCGACAAGAGTGATAGTGTCTTCTTCACTCCGACATGCCCAAAATGTTGATGTGCGTTCTTAAGAATGGTTGGACTTAGTTCATGGGAAACATAGACCTTCCTTAGTCCTTTTCTCTTGACGATGACTACGTTGTTTTCCAATGAATACGTTCCTTTTGGGCACTCATTGCTGCATCGTTGAAGTTCATAGTGGGGCAGAATTTGAACTATTGGGGCTCTAGAGAATGCATCTGCTTCGACGTTGCTTATGCCCCTTTGATGTTTGTTGTTTACTTCATACATCGATAGTTTCAACGACCACCGGAAGAGACAACCTTGAGGATTCTTAATATTCTCCAGCCACTACAGTGATGAGTGATCCGTTACAAAAGTGAATGGCTTTCCATGAAGGTAGCAATGCCATTTATCAATGGCATCTATAATGGCAAGGCATTCTCTTTCTGTAACAGCGTAATTAACCTCGTGCTTAAGTAGTTTGCTGGAGTAATAGGCAACGGGATGTTCCTTGCCTTTGTCGTCAGGTTGCTTCAGCATTGCAGCAATGCCTTCACCACATGCATCACAGTACACAGTACATGGTCTCGAAGTGCCGTATGTGCGAAGCACCGGTTCTTCAGTTATGCGCTCCTTCAGTTCCCGAAAAGGTTGCTCGCATGCTTCCGTCCACGTCCAATCGCTTTCTTTGTGGAGTAGTTTCGTGAGTGGGAGAGCGATGTCGTTGAAATGAGGGATGTACTGACGGTAAGTGTTTACAGGAAACGATGGAAGGTCTTTCTCTCGTTTAGGTGTCGGAAATTTGAGTATTGCAGCCCCGTTACTTTGCTTAGCTGTCACTATTCCTTGTGAAATTTTGTGGCCCAAGAATTCAATGATGGATCTTGCAAATTGGCACTTTTTCCGTTTCAGTTTTACGTTCTCGTCTTTAAGAGCTTTCAACAGTGCCTCGAGGTGTCGTATATGATCGTGTAATGTCTCTGAGTATACGACCACATAGTCAAATTAATTGCTAACATTACTGAGCTGATGTTTGGCTATTATTGATTTCATGATTCTTTCAAATGTAGCCGGAGCGTTCTTTAACCCGAACGGCCTTACCAACCACTCATAATGACCATCAATCGTGACAAACGCAGTTTTTTGAACGTCGTCGGCATGCATTCGGACATGCCAGTATCCCGACATTACATCTAGCGTAGTGAAAAAAAAATGCGCCCACCTCCCCGAAGGGAATCGTGAGGAAAATGCGAATGCATTTCGCGCGCGCTTCACTCCATTTATATATGGTGGTTGTGGTTCGAAGAAGGAAAAGGACGCCTGATTTCTGCAGCCCGGTCGGGAGCAAGGCGCAGCGCCCTTTTTTTTGCTTTTTCTTGTTTTTTTTTAATTGTTGTTATTTATTTTTTAAATTTTTTTTTCATGTATAGCTCCGCCGAGCTCCGCCGCAGTCCGCTTTTAGTTCACCCGCACGCTGCGAATTTTTATTGTTCAACAACGCACAGGAGAAATCTCCCACCGGCACCACCTTGGAGGTCAAGATTCATTGCCATATATATGGGGTGGCCAGTGAACGGTTGTGCAGCGCGAGCAGTCGGCTTTTTTCAACCAAGAAACTCGCTAGCAGACGCTGCCTGTGTCGGCGTCGCGAGGCGAGAGAGGGAGAGGGGGGGGAGCGTAGGAGAGGAGAGAGAGAGGGGGGGCGCGCATGCGCAGTGGGAGTGTGGACGCTGCGGGCAGAGATGCCTAGAGAAGAGAGGGGGGGAGCGTAGGAGAGGAGAAGAGAGGTGGGACGCGCATGCGCAGTGGGAGTGTGGACGGCGCGGGCAGGGATGCCTAGAGGAGAGAGGGGGAGCGTAGCAGGGGAGAGAGGAGGGGAGGCGCATGCGCAGTGAGGGTGTGGTTGCCGCGGGGAGGGATGCCTAGAGGAGAGAGAGGGAAAGAGGAGGTTTTTTATTTTTATTTTTTTTTGAAAGGGTTTGCGCATGCGCAGTAAGGGTGGTCACGACGCACACCACCACCACCGGATTAAGCTTCGCCATAAGATGCTTCACATCTAACACCTGCCGGCGCGCACACCTCCTCAACCTATCCTCCTCCTCCTCCTCCGCGGACAACGCCAACGCCGCACAACGCCAACGCCGGACGCCTGACATAGCCCGACTATGAAATGCATTGGCATTTAAAAGTTCGCCTTTCCCAAGTGGTCCAGAATGTCATCTATACGTGGAAATGGTTGACAGTCGGGTACCGTTATGACGTTGAGCTTGCGATAGTCAATACATAGAGGAGTACGTCCTTCGGCTTTCTTTTCCGCTAAGATGACCGGTGCGGCATAGGGGGACAACGAAGGCCTCACAACACCTTGCTTAATGAGGGCGTCAACTTGTTTGTTAATTTCCGCTTTGTCGGCCTGTGAACATCTGTATGGTGCTCGATGAATAGGGACAGCATAGGTAAGTGCAATCCTATGTTGCTCAGTTGTGATGCATCCAATATCTCTGGAATTTCGAGAAGATCTCATCATACTTACCTTAAAAGAGATTCGAGCACTGCTAATTCATGTTCTGGCAAGTTTTCTGAATTCAGGGTTCTCATCAGCGGCGCTTTAGTGGTTTTCTTTTCATTGTGATTCGACAGGTTCAAATTTTCACGTCCTTGTGTTAATGACTGGCTTTCCCAAATTTACAGAAAGATTGAAGTACGAAGCGCTGTCTAGGCCAAGAATTAATTGTGTTCTCATACCTCGCAGAACATGTACGTAAACTTTCTTTGTGACATTCCCATTTTGCAATTGAATGTTTATGCGACGCAATGTTCGAATGCTGGAAGTAACCTGCTGCACCACGATGCCGGAGTCTCTCATCAACTGAAGCTTGAGTTGTTTGTACACATCTTCACTGATACAAGTAATTGTTGCTCCTGTATCAAGAACTTGCAGTTTCTGGCCTTCGTTTGATGAGAGCATCGAACTGTATTAATGAAACTCGGGGTCGCTTTCCTCGTTTCCCGGTCTAGTCTCAATAGCGAACACGTTGCCGCGGCGCGGACATTCGTTGTGCCAATGAAACTGTCGTGGGAAACCAGCAGCTGAGCAATATCTGCATTGATTTTGTGGGACACGCGGTCGAGAAGTCAATGTTGGCACTGCGGTCTGCTGAAGAGGCGTGGAGCTCTTGGTGTAGTACTAGGAGTACGAGTAACGGAAGTTCCTCTCACCCGTCTTAAAGATGTCTCGACCCGTTGGGCAGCGGCGAGTCACTCTAATGACGAGATGAAAGACAGTCCGGCGAGCGCCAGTTCCACATCAGGAGGAACTCCGGCAGTCAGTCCAGAAATGATGTGGCACTCTTTAAGGTCGGCCAAAGAGCCAAGTCGTTTTTTCTCGTCGTAGTAATCCCTGATGGTCTGCCCTCCTTTTAACCAGTAATGAATATCCCGCTGAGAGAACACCACAGTTCATTGAAAGGCTTTGCGCATTCGCATTTGTCTATGCATTGCCGCGATTGTGAGTGCTACCCACTTTTTGATAAAACAAACGTGCTTTTTAGGCACCCAGGGCAAACTATCAAGGGAGATAATATAGGCGTTTTTTATAAAAAAGAAAGGGTCTCAATGCGTCAGCCCACCATCCATTGCCTTACTGGATAAAGAAGTTTTCATATTAGATAGTGGATGAGGACTGTTTGTGATTTCAGGCCTTTTTATTATTTTTTATTTTATTTTTTTATTTGTTGTGTTCATTTTTTGTACTTCTATTATATCTGCAGTGTCCACTTCACAATGCTTGGGTGCGCAGTGTGCTTCATTTTGTCGATAGGCAATGGCCGGGTCAGTCATGAGGTGTTCTGTTCATCTGTTACATATGTCTCGTTTTTCAATAAAACTTTAGTTGAAAGTCAGCGCTGTGTCGTGTCCACTTCTCGTCTTCGTATGTGTTTTTCGCGCTGTTAGCCACGATGTAGCCGGTAGTGGATCAAAAGACGAAAGCCATCTCCGTCAGTCGTAGCAAAGCGATTTCGCATGTCGCGCTTTATATCGTCCCATGTCTCGCCGTTGCCGATAATCTCTGTCAGGTACCACTTCAACGCTTCCACTTCGATGTATTCGCTGATGTGACTGACCCGATCGCGGTGTGTACATGATGCCTCGGTCGCCTTCTTGTCCAAAAGGAGTAGCCACTTGTCGACGGGGACGTCTTCTGGTGTTCCCTTGTACTTCGGTATGTTGAGTGGAGGCCTTGGCCTAGCCATGGCAGGTTGATGAGGTCGATCCTGCCGACTTGTGTGACGTTAGAGAACAGAAATACATCAGGAAAAAACATGCACGGCGCAAAGAATACAGGGACGAAGTGAAGAAACGGACAGACATGGGCGTTGGCGTTTCTCCTGAAGTATGAACCAACTAGCTGAGCAACGAACCATGTTGAGATACATTGTGGTTCAGATGCCATTCATTAATTCTAATGCACACGCACATCTTCGTCGGCTTCTCCTACCATCGCCTTGTTCATACGTTACATATATATATATGTATATAATGTATGTATGTATGTATGTATGTATGTATGTATGTATGTATGTATGTATGTATGTATGTATGTATGTATGTATGTATGTATGTATGTATGTATGTATGTATGTATGAATGTACATATTCAGCAGGATAGTTCAGTGGGTTCGGTGCGTATTAGGAAACTATTAGTGTACTAACACAACCGATGAGCCAAGCTCCTTAAAAATAGGACACAAACGACTATGTACGTTTTGAAACTGTTTGCGGCGTCGGCGCTTAGATTCGGCCACTCTAGCACGTGCGGCAAGATCGTGTCGGCGTAGCCGTTAGTAGCTCCGCTCGTCGTGCGTTAACCGCAGAATCCTGTTGCCGGGCTCGTCTTGCTGCCGCTGCTCTGGCTTTGCGTTCCGCAGCCATGCGAAGCTGCTTATAGTCTTAATCATCACGTTTACCTTTCTGAGGACGACTATCCATGTTCTGTGAGCAGCCCTAAGTATTCTCAAGCGGTTTCTTATTTGTTATATATATATGTACAAACATGGTTTTCGATGTATTTTACTGTCGTTTTTAAACGCGAACTGCTTTTTGCGCTGCGGGCCTTTTTTTCTGCGCAACGTGCGCCGAACGCCACGCGCCTTTTTTTTTTTGTTGTTGTTTTTTGGCGCCGGTGCCGGGTGGAGAGAGCGTCTGCTGCTACACTCGAAAAAGCGCCCGTACTGCGCTAGAATGATGGTTGTCATTTCACAATCCACGATAAAGATGGTGAAAGTGAAGACAACCATTATAACAAGTTGTGCACAGATCTTATACTTTTATTTAACCTTGAATTTCTGGTGCGCTAAAACCAAACCGGTCGGCGTTCGGCGCGCGCGGCGTTTAATTGTCTTTTTTATGCGCCGGCGCCCTATCTATGTTGCAGGGAGCTTCAACGGCAACGGACGGGGTGCGGGTCTAAGGATCTTCACTCCTAAAAAAACGGGTACACGTACGAGAGAGCAATACTTTTATGCCTAACGTTTCGGCCGTGGCACGGGCTTCGTCCGAGAATCAAGGGTGCACAACGCATATGCCGCTTTTAAGAGCTGGTGAAATCGCACTATCAGTCAAAATGGTGATTAGAAAATAGGTCAACAGTGCCAAAAGAACAATGACAACACAAGGATTTGATATGAGCATCGAGTGACAAGATCACTGTTTAAAATTGAAAGTGCGAGCATGCAGCCTGTGCAGGACAAATGTTTAAAGCAATAAAACACCAATTTTAATGATTAGGTGAATATTTCTCGACTTAAAATAGTTTGGACTAGTTAACTAAACGTCATTAGCGAAACAAATTGTAGTGACTACTTTACTCGGCGACCACTTATCTTGACATTAGAGCGAAGACTAAGCAGGCGGGGCTTCCGCATGTTCGTATTGCTCCGAAGTAGCACGGCAGCTTCCGGCTGTTTTCGGTTTTGCACGCTCAGATTGCTAACGCGTTTAGAAAAACATATACGTGAAAATTATTAGTGGGAGAAATATTTAGATTGTTCAAGTGTCCACAACCTGCGATACAACAGTGGTGCAGGTCGGGACTCTTCCTCATGCCCCTCTCACATTCTGTCTGTTCAGTGTCCTCTTACGAGTATGTGTTTCTTGGAGAACAAAACGCTGCGTTTGCGGCTGCCATGTTTCCTTCGAAAACTGGTGGGCTGAAAAATGGCGCTGTCTAAGAAATGGAAAGAAAAGGAAAGCATTCTTGCAAGGTGAACAATAACTGTATTTTACCTACAATTTGCCGCAACTGTTACAATCTTATAATGGATTAAAATAATATTTATTCCAGCAAGGCCAAATGAGGAAATTAATAGGTAAACTTAGGTACTACTTTTTTCGGCGTTGTAGCAGGCATGGCACTTTGGTTCTGTAGCTTCCCCAGTGCCGTCAAGAAAAGTTATCGCATAGTATTCACTACACTGGGAGCAATAAGTACGAGCAATAGACGAACGACGTTTCTATTTTTTTTCAAATAGTGCTGCGTTATATTTAGGACACCCTGTAGATATTCACTGTGAATTACAAGCGTGTAGGAAGCTATTTTGACCACTCGTTCTGCCTTCATGTGATGAAGGCCGGGTCCGATGCCGCAATGGCCAATAGATCGCTTCCTGTGTGCGTCTTCTTCTCTGTGTAAATTTACCCGGGTCCAGAATCCCCCCTCATTTATTAAACACGTGCAGGTCAACAACACACGAGAGTCATCTACAAACGCACGCGAGAGCAATTTGAATGGATTTGCTTTTTAAAATAATACCTATGGAGAAATGAATGGTGTAACTGACTGGAACGCAACGACGGCTCGTTCTGTTGTCAGAACAGCAAATATCCGTTAAGCAGCGCTGAACGTGCACGTGTTTATTTCGCCATCCCTGGATTCAGGGTGAAGCTTCCGCAAATGAGTGAGCATCGTTGAAATAAATTGATATCAACGTATAAAAAATGTGGTATAGCATAAGGTGTACCTAGAGCCAACCCTATGAATTAAAACGCACTCCACTGTGCACCGCAGGTCATTCTTATGTGGATACCTCAGTAAGACTGGCAGACTATCGGAACGAGGACATAAAATGCCACTGAATCAATTGATGTGAGAATAAAGGTTGCCTGTTTATTTTTATGTCCGAGTCAGCAGTATTCCTAGTTCAAATGTGCAAAACTTCATTACCAAGAAAAAGTGCATGCGCGTGGGAAGGTATTTCATACGGCGCTTAAGCTATCATTGCTCAATAATGTTCTTAGCTACATTTTTTTGAAAGCATGATTAGAAACGCATGCAATAAATATCGTTTGGTAAAACAATGTACGTTAGATCGGCTTTCTTTGATTTATTTATAAAAATCCTTTAAAAAGCGACCCTCTTTGCCTTCGCAACACTTTACAAATTCTATTCCAGACAAAATGTCGAGCGATATTTTTCTTCAATATTTTTGTATCGGCGTGTATTCGATATCGTTTGAAATGGCGTTGTCTCAAGTGCCTGGAATTGTGAGTGTTTGTTTTCTACCCTAAAACTGCGTGACCATGCACCATAAGCTTTTTTACTTTTCTCCTCAATAGCATCTCCGAGTGTTAGTATTCATCCCCAACATAAACAGATAGGGCATTGCTACGGTTGGGTACTTATACCATAGAGTTAATATACTGACTCTAGGAGAGCTCCCCATAGGGCCCATGCATTAAAACCTATAACCGCTCAGGAGCCGCCATGATGGAACGATACTCAGCTTTCGAGGGTGACGTTCACTCACACCCGCCACTGCATGCTGCAATAACCCCTGGCATTTTTGCTTGTTTGTGGCTCTCTATTGCATCGAAGTTAAGAGACTGTCACATAAAGTCGAGCTTTTAGCTCGTGGCAACAAAAAACACGCACGCAAGCAAGCCAGCGCAATCGGCCGCACGCTGCGCGGCAACGCTCAGAAATGTTGACACGATACAAGGATGGTGGCGCCATCTGTAAACAAACCTGCAAACGCTTCTTTCCGCGTGCAGTAAATTGCATAAATGGCTGTTGTATCTTTCCTAAAAGTAGTTGATATGAACATCAGACAATTTCCGTTCGTTTATAATACGTAAACACGCTTGTTTACTATTTTTATTCTGAGAATTTGAGTGTTTTCAAAGGCCATATTTAGCGCTTCTGTAAATTACTGTAATGGCAGTGACAACGTTCCAAGATGTCGCCGCTCGCGTGGTTATAGCTTTAGGGGCCCAGCTTTTCCTCTAGAGTCTGTTATATTAACTCTATGACTTATACATTGGACGTTGTAAAACGAAGCTTTCTAAATATATTGCGGGTATTCAAGATGAACTAGTCAAGCTATTCACAGGATATCCATGGACAACCGATATGTATGGATAAAGACTGGGTCGAAATATGATTGATATACATACGAAAATAAATGTGTCCTTTTGATAAGCAAGTGTGGACTGCTGCGCAAGAAGCCATGTATCAAAATGATGAGCAGAATGAAATGGCCCGTTCGCTTTGCCATTCTATTTTGAGGTCAACACCCCAATGCGACTCCGGCAATGAGAGCCACGGTTGTGGAGGGCTCACGCTATCTTCCACCAATTTTTTCACAAAATCGGAACAAAATGAGAAATCAACACGACTACCACCGTCGCGCCCGGGCTGTCAGACGAGCATCCCGAAATTTTCCTTGCTTTTTCCCAACCTTGCACTGTAGCACGAAGGATTTAGGGGGTAGCATTTTGAACTCCGGCTCAAAGCAATATAAGCGCACGAAGGCGCGAAGACGCTGTGAAGTCTGTCTAAGAATAAGTGCTGTGAAACGGCACTTTCCACTGTGTTTTGTAGTGGTGTAAAAAATTAGAAAAGTCTCTGAGAGCATTGAGAACAGTAACTTCCCTCTGCCAAGTGACGAATTAAGAAGAGCACCGGCAACAACGCCCCCCCCCCCCCCCAAAAAAAAAAAAGCGGCCGCTAAACGGGAGGGGTGTACATGCGTCTCCGTGAGAGACACATCATACCAAAAGCTTATGGCGTATGGGTGAGCACGGAAGGAAAAGAAACAGTAAATCAAACAGCAAATTTCAGCTGTCGCCGGTCGCAGTGTGCACCCTTTTATCCCATTGTCTGGTGATCGAACTTTCCTAATTTTTCATCCGGGTCGGTGGTGTTTGCCTGTGTGTGCGCGAATGCGTTGGTATCACAGGAGCTAAAAGCCAGACTTACTCTTCAGAGCGTTCTTTTATCTCGCAAAGTATCATATGCAGGGAAATGCATTGTTCACTCTTGACGAAACGGGAGAGTGAAATGTGCTTGGGCTCCACCCTTCTCTGATACAGTTTAATACTGATATACTCTTATGACATGAAAGTTAGACTCAATTATAGACGTGTTCCTGACCTCTATCGGTGTGTCGGAATACTGCAAGAAATGCGAACACATTTTTAAGCACACATGTATGCAGTAAAGACCACTGTATTGAATTGTTGTGGCGCTGCAGACGCCTAGATACGAAACCAGCGTTTATAATTTATTCAGTCGTTTCAGTGCCTTCCAGTACTGGAGACGCCTAATATCCCCATTATGAGCTGCGGATTTGTGCAGGGAAATAAGCAAATATCACCTCATTGAGTCGGCCATGATCAAAACCAAATTCGAATGGTTATTCGTTTCTTCCGATTATATTACGTTTCTCTCTACGAACGCCGCACACCGATGTATCCTGCCGTAAGCTGAATGATCGGTACGGCCAGAGTTATCTATTACGGCTGTAGTCGCGGAACGCGAAAAATGAACGAAAACATGCCCAAGGGGCTGACGAACACTGAAGTGTTCAGTGTGCAGTTATCAGGTATGATGTTTTCTACACAGGCACTACCCGCTTAACGAGTTAATATGAATGTCATGCATATATTCGGTTACGTTAATCTTTCACACTGAAAAATGCTCCGGATTGACACTCTGAATCCGGGAAACGCAATATCAACGAATCCAGGTCACCAATGTTACTTCTAACATGAGCAAAAACGAACGAGCTTGCCGTTTTCCAGTGTGCTGTTGCGGTAGCGTGTCGCACTCACAGTCTATGATATGTAAAGCGATCGTGTCTTAGAACCTCAATCACTCGTCTATTGAATGCTTTTTTTGCCGTGGTGCTCGTTATTTAGTCATCATTGCAATCTGCGCCTGATGAACATTGCCACCAGAATTTTAAAGGCATATATTGACCCGATTTCTGCTATTCTTTCTCGGGGTGTACTACTACTCGCTTTGGAGCGGTTCTACTATTCGATTCGGCAGGAGCTTTGTTACTTCGTTGAGGGGGGAGTGCTTTAGACCTTTCTTGGGGCGAAATATGTGATATATGATGCAAATATGTCATAAGAAAATACGTGTGTGAGCGCATTGGTTTCGCAATGGTCTAGAGACTCAAGCGAGGTTGCAGCTGCGTGTTCGGCCAGCACCTGGTTCAGCCGAGTAGGGAAAAGGAACGGTAAGTTTTGTTTCTGTTTACTCTCTTTCCGTGCCATAACGAGGCTCAGGTGTGCCCTACTGCCCAGTGTGTCGCCTGGAAAGGACAATGAAAAGCAATACGTGCACTTACGTGTGATGCTGATGTGCGTTCAAAAATCTTTTGTGAATGCATGAATGCACAGGTGTCGCACAGCCAGTCTGTAGAAGCGCCAGCACGCCTAGGTAAAAACAATTTGATCTATATAATTTCGTTCCTTGCCAGAAAGCGTGAATGTGGTGGTGCTTTCAGAATATATACACTTAAGAGAAAAGCCGCGGTAATCACGCCGTCATATGCGCACTAAGTTCGTTGTCAGTTCAGGCTAAGGAACACCAGATGGGCAAAGCCTCCACAGCCCTCCATTACGGCATGCCTCATCATCATGTCACAGTTTTGGAGGGTAAAATACCAGATATAAGCGTTATTCTGAGTAGGCGCACTCGTTTAGTTTACGTGTTTCCTCTTTGTCAGTGCCGACGTGTGGGCATTCGTCGCACACGTCGGCACCGACACATTCGTAGCATTCGTAGCACACGGTATTGCCACTTATTACTGACATATATGAGCACTTGAACATTGCTGGATATCATATCAATGGTATTAGCTATTAGATGCTGTGTCATCCGTGGCAGACTGATTCAGCCACATCAGTTCGATTAAGCTCAATGCAATCCTGAAGGCTGCGGGCCAATAAAAAATACTTGCACAAGAAGCCATTAAACATTTTCGCAGTTGAAAACTAAAATAAATTATTAGTGAGAACAAGAAGCCTTTCGTCATTTGTTATGGTCTACTTCTGTAAATCACATGAAGCTTAATACAGTCGTGCTTAATGATGAATGTAAAGATTCAGTTGAGGGAAGCATGATAAAGCAGTAGACCATGGCACGCAGGTCACCAGATGACTGTACCGCATATTCACAAACGAGGTGCTACTGATCACCTACTCAATAAAGTAAGATGCTTTGTTTTGAGCTCTTTCGTTACCCGGGACCAGCGCCTTTCCGGGGTGGTTGCTCTACCAATTGAGCTAAGCAGGAAGCTATCAATTGGCAATGCGAGGGCGAATTCATCGACAACTCGAAGCCAATGGACACAAGTATAATGCAAATGTGTTCTGCGGAAACCCGCAAGGTGGTGGAAGGGTTAAGAAAGGGAAAATAGACAAGCACCCGTTTGTAGCGCGAAGCCACAAGGAAATCCGTACGGATTTCTCAGAAAGAAAAGCTTCTTAGTTGGCGAAAAACTCAGGAAAAACGAGGACGAGTTTTTCGTTGGTAGAGCGACCGCCCGGGAAAGACGTTGATCCCGGGTTCGAACCCCGGACCAGGACGAGTTTTTCGGCAACTAAGAAGCTTTTCTTTCTGGGAAATCCGTACGGGTGGTTGTCTATTTTCCCTTTCTTAAGCCATCCAGCACCTTGCGGGCTTCCGCAGAACACATTTCCATTATACTTGTGTCCATGTGCTTCGAGTTGTCGATGAATTCGCCCTCGCGCTGCCAACTGCTAGCTTCCTGGTTAACTCAGTTGGTAGAGCGACCGCCCTGGAAAGGCGCTGGTCTCGGGTTCGAACCCCGGACCAGGACGAGTTTTTCGGCAACTAAGATTTTTTCTGAGAAATCCGTACGGATTTCCTTGGGGCTTCCCGCTACAAACGGGTGGTTGTCTATTTTCCCTTCGTATACCGAAGAAGTATTCAGACATTTTGGCGTATTACATGAAGCAGAGGCAGCGGTACCCGCCGGCACACAAGAGTCTGAATAGGGAGCAAGCGGTAACCTGGCGAAGACTCCAGGCAGGAACTTACCCGCATGCAACATTGATGCACGCAATGTATCCAGGGACATACGGGTGGGACTGCAAGTTTTGCCCACCGGACACGCGCAACACCCTGCGCCACATGATGCTGAAATGCAATAACAATCCGAACTTACCACCATCATTACACCAAAGCGAAAACGAAGAGAAAGAAGCGGATACAGAGGAAACATTCGAAGACCAGTGGGAGGCTGTGCCGGTGACCGAAGACCCTGACAACCAGCTACCATTGGTGAACAGGGCTCGGGCGGCGGCAGCGAGCCATGACTACCTGGACTGAGGAGGCCACCCACCTTAAGGCTGAAGTACAAAGAGCCTGGTCGAAAATAAAGTTCATTTCTCTCTTTCTCATCCTTCATCATTTAAAAGAAAAACTGCCTTCAACTTCATAATTTAAATCTTCAGACGGTTCTCTTAAGTGCTGATTTCAGTGTAACTTTGGGTGCAGCAATGTTTTTACGTCTCGGCGTGTAGTTCGTTTGGGAAGACCACATACGACTGACTGTAAAAGCAGCTTATAAAAAAAATTCCAGTGTCTAAAAAAAACACTCTGTGTATTATGATCCATGTCCGCAGGTTTTAGAAAGATGTTATTTCTCCTTGCGAGTTGTTTCAAGATATTGTCCTTTGCTTAACTCAAGTTCATCGGCTTTCGATTATGCTTAGTTGTGCTCTGAAATTTCTTTCAGACTAGACACCTGTAGTTATACAACTCTTGACATTGTTCGGCATCTGGCATTCAAATGCTTGGCGGTCGCACAGAGTCATTGATTACGTCTTCTGTATCTGTCTTATAAAAAAAGAAATTCTTTGATGCACAGATGTCTTAAAAACTCAGCGATAATATAGTAGAAATCGTGCCCGCTGACTGCATTGTTTGTGTTAGAAAATGTAAGACCACGCTCGAGGAGACTCATATTGACTGCACTTAATGGGAATTGTTATTCGAAAAACGCCAGTTTCTTTCCAAAATCACATATTTTCTGTTTTTCCTTGCTTTCACAAGTTTAGTTTGACTACTTGCATGGCAAAAAATCAAGGTTTTAATTAAACACGAATTAGGTTAAAATCACACAAGGTGGCTATGAAAACTAAAAACAGCTCATAGTGTAGAAGCCCCTGGAAATTTTCACGTGGCCTCTTGCCATCGCATTTTGTCTTGGTGCACTCATGGCGGAAAAAATCATTTGAAACATCTCCACGTAGTGAAACATGACGAGTGGGCGAAGCTGTGGGTATCGTATGGGTGAGTAACCGTACATTACCCGAGCGTTGCCCCAAGTGTCGGAAATTTTTTATGCGATAGCAACTATATGGACAGTCTCGACGGGTTTTTGCCGTCGCCCTTGCCATCGCCGCCACCGTCATGTCGCGTATGAAGTCCAAGTTGATAAGAGCCTCCTGCGCATCGTGCATTCTACCAGTTTACCCGCGCGAGCGGAGCGATGAAGGCGGCTGAAGCGGAGAACAAACGAGCCGGCACGCGCATGCGATAAGATCCCCCCCCCCCCCCCAACTGTTCGACCGGCCCCGCCCATCGTTCACGATCGTGAAAAGAGGCGAGCGGGGGGGGGAGGGGGGGGGGGTTCTCTCGAGCGACCTTCGACTTTACGAGCGCGGTCGTCGCGGGCGCGCGCCTTATCTCCCATCTCGGCAGCCGACAGCGGGCGGCCGCTAAACCCTTCTACTTGCTGCGCTCTCAACGCGAAGAGAATGTGGTGTGAAGAGTGTCCCTGGAGCAGCCGTATTCTCTTAAACCAGCGTTTTCAAGAGTTGTGTGAGATCGGATCCAAAAACTTTAGCTTCCAGCCTCACTTCGTATAACATTACAATTTGTTGCTATCGCATTCATTGCTTCACCCTTGCGGTGAAACTGTGACTTTTTTGAAAAAGGGATAATCATTAGAGATTATTCGCCTACAATATAAAACACATCTTTTTAGGCACATGTGAGCATTTTAAAGCAAGTCCTATTTTTTGTTAATTTTTCATAATTAAAAATGTTATTACAAGTGGGCCTCACGCGAACACTCCTAAGTCAAATTCCGCTCAATAAAAAAACTTTATTTTTTGCAGGAACATGAAAAAGGTTTCTGCCTGTGCAATGAACAAAAAAATGAGATATGATGACTATTAAAAACATAGTGAGGAAAAAAATAAAAAAAGTATGCATTGGCAGTAGGGCCAGCTTCTTATAACAGACAGCCATATAAAACCTTGTGGCACGATTTTGCTTATTTAGGTTCATTGAACGCCTACTAAGGTGATAAGGAAGTGTGCCAAGTTTTAATGAAAAATATTTATTATAAAAAGAATTATGACTGTTCGAGTACGGAAAAATACCAGAAATATAAGTTCTGAAAAAATCAACAAACAAGATTTGAAACAGGTGCAGCGCTTGCACAAGGTAATCAAGAGCGCTAAGATTCTCAATATTTCTTGCCAGTTCTATCGTGGACCTTAGTGTGCCTTTGCTCGACCGGCAATTCTAAATTTTGTTCAAGCTTTTATTGCAGCATAAGTGCCATGACGGGACACTTTCACGCTGCGGTGCGGATCATTTGTGAGGCAAGATTTTGTAGTGTAGAGGCCTGGATCGATCTGAATTTGCTTAAAAAGTATCATGTGCTTTTGTTTCCACTATTTAAATGACACACAGCGTCAAACAAAGCAAATTTGATGGTTTACAGGCGCACGTGCGTCTCCTTGAGTGTGATCAACACGTGTACCACGTTACGCGTGCACCTGGTGAGAAGTTTATGACTTTTATGAACAAACATTATGGGGTGACAACGCTTTTAGAGCATTAATACATGTTCACAGTTGATATGATTGCTACATATCAGGGTGAATCTTCTGATTCACACAAACCTGGCACTTTCAGTTTCGGTTTCGTAGGTGATGGGTAGTCTCACATTTTTCCTTGTATCTTTTGAAAAAATCTGCGTAGACAGACACCTTTTACAGCCGAATGAAGGGGAATAAATTGCGCGTTTAACCTGACCAAAAATCAAAAAATGACATTTTGAAAAAAAGGTCGCTTTTCCCACTTGGTCTCATACCACATAAAGAGTCGACGACAAAGCTAAGTCCTAAGGTCGAAATGTATAGGTTGAAGTCGCCGACTAGTGTGAAGGGTTTGCGCCTGTAGGTGTTTTATATTGTTTTGTCACAATTATGATTGATATTAGTCCATTGTTAAACTTTTTTTGTCATAGGCTTTGATTGATGGGCGCTTAAATGTCGATGCTTTTATTTATTTATTTATTTCAGAAGTACTGCCAGCCTCTCACATGAGGACTTTGGCAGGGGTGGGTGATACATAAAAGGAAACATGAAAATACAACAAAAAGAAAAACATGCTTCAAAGCTACATCATCGGGAACTAGTGCATCAGAATGAAACGCCAGTGCTTTTACAATTATAGAGATATGTGCGTACATGCACAGGAAAAAAGTTAAAAAAAGAAAGCAACAAAAGAACAATGACAACAAACATCTGGTCATACAAAACCAAAGAGGCAACCATCATATTAACGGGGCAAAAATCAGCGACGTTTCAGAATACAACGCATTGATGACAAGCATACTATGATAATATTATAAGTATATGAAATCGTGTTAGCGAGTGAAACATAAATTGAAGCCTGCTCCGGATGCGTGGCGGAATAATAGACGGCCAAGCGAAAAGAAAGGTGAAAATCATGTGGGTTGCTGGTGTTTTAGGTTGGGCCATGAACGATTGTACGGTATTGCAGTTTATCAGATCCACAGACATAGCATTCCAAAATGAGTTTTTAAAGGCTTTTGTTTTACAGGAATACTCCTTCAGTTTTTTTGGGTGCTCGGAACGAGTTGAT
The DNA here is from genome assembly GCA_030522465.1 of Rhipicephalus appendiculatus. Lineage (NCBI taxonomy): Eukaryota > Metazoa > Arthropoda > Arachnida > Ixodida > Ixodidae > Rhipicephalus > Rhipicephalus appendiculatus. The sequence continues at coordinate 948,986 of JALIZH010026629.1, forward strand.
CGGCGTTGAACCGTTTCTATGTACGCATCCTTGTTTATGCGCAGCTTGTCGTGGTAAAGTAGAAACATATACTTTAATCGATCGTGTTGCCGTATTGCCTGCAATGTATCTAGGTCAGCTTTTTTAACAGCTCACTGGGTGACGTAAAATAACTGTAGCGATTGTAAACAAACCGGATTGCTTTTCTTTGAATCATTTCAAGTGTTTTAATATTTGCTTGGCTGTGAGGATCCCAAACCAGAGATGAGTACTCGAGGATCGGACGGATAAAAGTTTTATACGCACTTAATTTCAATTTTGGGGTAGATTTGCGCGAAAAACGTCTCAGAAATGCTAATTTCTGTAAAGCTTTCTTTTCTATGTAGGCAACATGCTCATTCCACTTAAAATCTGCACTTAATACAACCCCCCAAATATTTATGAGTGTTAACGAACGATAGTTTTTGACCATTGATGTAATATGAGTGTTGCAAAGGAAGCTGCTTGCGTGTTACGGTCATAGCTACAGTTTTCTTTTTCATTAACCTTCATTTGCCACACTGCACACCAAGAAGATATTTCTGTTAACGCTGCGTTTAAAAGAATCTGGTCATCTGTACTACGTATTTCCCGATAAAGAATGCAGTCATCGGCAAATAACTTAATAGTAACTGGAATGTCATGGGCAATATCGTCTATAAAAATTTAAAAAAAAGAAGTGGCCCAAGCACTTAACCTTGAGGGATTCCCGATTTCACCGGTCGTGAATCGGAGTGGACGTTATCGATAAAAACTATTTGATTTCGACAAAAAAGGCAGCCCTCAATCCCATGAAATTAAAGAATCGTTTTCCAGTATAGGTATAGGTTATGTTGTTGTGGCGTTTTATTTTCTTCTTGTTAACCTTTTCTTAACCTTTATCACGGTCCTGCACCGTACCGGGATGGACACCGGACAGACAAGACCTCGGCCTTAAGGTGCTTCGCCCGTCAGGGCACATCTTCCCCTCATAGATGGGCTTTCATTTCTATGTTTAAAATGCGTTTTCTCAACATGAAATTTTGTGCGACTTCTTAATATGGGACATCAAGTTTTTTTGTAGTTGTGATGGTGAGATCGGGATAAAAAATTTTTCCAGATATTTCTTAACATATGAAAAGTGCAATTAGTCCCTTCAAGAGCTGATATCGCTTATATAACTATTATGAACATGATGTATGCAATTAGTATGTGCTGAGAATTTTAACATTTCTGACATTGTAATATTTCTTGTCAATGAAAATGAATGATAGACGCGCTCTTGCTATTTATTTTCATTCTACAGTCACAGAAAACCAACATTTTACTCATTGACATGGCACAAAACAAACTCGGCAACTTACTATGAAACTGAATACATATTTAAAATCGGCATAAAAACCTATGTAAACAGCACAGTTTCATTGTCCTAGACTACAGATTGAGGAAACTTTTTTTTTTTAGTAGCATCTCCTCCATATCACTCCTGCGTTCCGGGTGTCGGTCTGTGGATGCAGAGCTTTCTGCCATGTTCATCAAAATACTAAGGAAAAAGGTTGTGCATTATTTTTTTTATTTTATTGCGATAAAAATTATATGGACACTCTCGGCTGATTTTCGCCGTCGCCGTCTGTCGACGCCGTCATGTGCCTGATATGCATATGTATGTGTATATATAAAAAAGGCATAAAGAAAAATAAATCAGTAGAAAAAAATTACACCATCTCCCGCTAAAGGGAACCATGTGTAGATGTGAAGCAGCGGGCGCTAACGCTTACACTAGCGGCGGCGTTGACGCTGGCGCTCATCACAGCGTTGCGCAGGAGAGAAAACTGGGGAGGCGAAAATCAGGCAGGTGATGGAGCAGTGTTTCCTACTGGAACATGCCAATCGCTGCTAATGGGCAATGAGAGACAGAAGACTCCGACTGGACACAGAGACCCGCACTCCGCTTTTAGTTAACGCGCACGCTGCGAATTTTTATTGCTCAACAACGCACAGGAGAAATCTCCCACCGGCACCGCCTTGGAGGTCGAGATCCATTGCCATATATACGGGGTGGCCAGTGAACGGTTGTGCAGCGCGAGCAGTCGGTTTTTTCAACTAAGAAACTCGCTAGCAGACCGCTGCCTGCGTCGGCGTCGCGAGGCGAGAGAGGGGGGGAGCGTAGGAGAGGAGAGAGAGGGGGTGACACGCATGCGCAGTGGGAGTGTGAACGCCGTGGGCAGGGATGCGTAGAGGAGAGAGGGGGGAGCGTAGGAGAGGAGAGAGAGGGGGGGACGCGCATGCGCAGTTGCAATGTAGACGTCCGTGGGCAGGGATGCCTAGAGGGGAGAGGGGGAGTGTAAGAGGGGAGAGAGGAGGGGGAGGCGCATGCGCAGTGAGGGTGTGGTTGCCGCGAGGAGGGATGCCTAGAGGAGAGAGAGGGGGGAGAGGATGTTTTTTATTTTTATTTTTTTTAAAGGGTTTGCGCATGCGCAGTAAGGGTGGGCACGCGGCACACCACCACCACCACCACCACCGGATTAAGCTTCACCATAAGATGCTTCACATCTAAAAATTTTAAACCACCTGACCGGGAATTCGCTCCAGCGACCCCTCGCTCCGCAGCCTGCTGTGCTAACCGACACAGCCGTACGCCATGCTCGTGCCAGCGATATAACGGCGAGCAATTCATATGCATCATTTGCCGCTCGCGGTACGCAGATCTCGGAACAGCTTGAGCGTGTTTTCTATGACGCAACGCTTTCACGGTTTCTTTCAAATTGAAAACTGCCCTTGAGATGCGCACGAAAAAAGTGGCTCCCTTCTGTACAACTCATGATATAGAAGGAAAAAAAAGAACACCGGGCACACTTGGCGTCAGACGCCACCGCGTGGCAGGAGACGCAGCGGGGTCATT